>JAYDZK010000001.1:3570630-3590696 GCA_034509185.1 Euphonia xanthogaster
AGTGGACCGGCGAGGCAAGAGCGAGCCGCAGGAGCGGCCTCTTCGAGCTCAAGAGTGGACCGGCGAGGCAAGAGCGATCTTCAGCATTGGCGGCTTCGAGCTCAGGAGTGGAGCAGCAAGGTAAGAGCAGCAGCTTGGAGCTGAAGTGCGAGGCTTTTGGGCAGTCGGCAGGATCTGTGGGTGGCTGTTCGGGGATGTCCCTGTGAGGCTGTTGGGTGGCGGGTCCCTGCAGGCACAGGAACGAGTGCTCCCGGGTAATGCCATCTATGTTTCTGGTGATATGAAACAATTAATTACTAAACCCTGCATTTTAGATGATCCAATATGTTCATTTTTTTTGTGGTACAGTTAGATTGCCTAACTAAAGTATCGGGGAAAAAGTATTTTTTTTTGTTATAAAGAATTTATGTCTGTTGCTAAATAAGGAGGAAGAATCATAATGATGGCTTGGAAGTAGCTGAGACTGATTAACGGATTTTCTACTTTAAAATGTCAGGGCACAGCTGTTTGTATTTTCCCTCCTCCATTTCACAGTGCTTTCTAACAGGTGCAATAGTGAAATCCTGGTATTCTTTTGCAGTTTTTGTAAGCTCTTAATTTTCAGGGATTTTATGTATTTTGTGGTGCACAGAGCTGGAGTGACTTTAGTGGAAACTTCTCATCTCGTCCATCCTCATTCTAAAGGCATCCCAAATAACTTTGTGCCATTTGATATTGTCATGATTATTCCTGAGCTATGTGTTGATCTGATTGGGCAGGGGACAGAATGCCTTCATTGCAAGGGACCAGTAGCTTCATCTGCCTCATCTGAAGGAAAGCAAACTGTCTTTTTTTTATTTGCTGCTTATATATATAACTATGTGGTATTTTAAAGACCATAATATACTATATTTTTTTGTATTGACTGTTACACATTGCTGAATTCTTAGACTGGTATTAGCAGTGCATTCAATGGACAGTTTACAGTTTCTCCCCTGAGTTTTTATACAATTTAAAATCTTAGAATGGAATAGAAAATAAAGCAATAATAGACCTTTCCTGTAATTTGATCCCCCATTGTTCATATTTTCATATAGAACAACGAGATTTTACTCAGCAAGCAGTATTATATTTTGACTTGGAAATACTTCAAATTATGTTTATTTGAAAATGGCATTAAAAATTTCTTTTCAGTTGGGGAGGTATACTTCTTACAGTAGAAGCTTGGAAGGATAGTGTCAGGCAATATATTCTAAATGGAGAGGCAGCTGTTAATGTTTTATCTCTCCTCCCACTTTGAGTGCTTTCCTCCCTGGCACTGTAAAGCTCTGCTGACTTGACGGGGCTATTGAGAGTCAGAATCTCTGACTGCAGATATATTATTGCACTCACAGCTTGAACACCTCTCCAGGGTAGAATTTGAATTGTACAGAAAGGTTTTAGTTGTTTTTCCTATCTTCTCTGTTAAAGAAGATGTGTCAGGAAAGATAATATACTTCGATATAAGAAACTAAGACATTATTGTGGCCTTTATTTTCCACTCCTTACAGTCACAGCTATTCCTACAGTGCAACTCAGTCTGCTTCTGGATTCTTTCTTACTTAAATTCATGCTGTATTTTTGTTCCTTATATCTGTTTGATGGACTTTCTTGAGGACTATAGAGTGATTCGGAGAATCTATGCTAATGAAAATGCTCCATTTAAATAATTTTTCTGCATTGATTCAGAACTGGACTTTTTAATATTCACCCTGTCTGAAAGCACCAAGAAGGAAGATCATTTAAAATCTCTGGTGGTTAGAAGTAGATACAATTTTTAAGTTTTTTTCCACAAAAATAACATGCAAAAATCATAAGGTGTTAAAAATCATAGTGGTAGAATACAAAAAAAAAAGGGGGGGGGGATTAAATTTCTGTAGGAAAAACCGAGAGGTTCTGATTTGGAAGAGGAAATACATGTCCAGAGGAAAATAAAGGAAAAACCACAAGCAGAAGAAAAGCAAAGAGAAGGTTCCATACACCTTTTTATAAAATATAAAAGCTGACCCGTTTTGATCGAAGAATAAGCATTGCCTTTCAAATTCTAGAGGTTTGGAGGACTGGCCCTCCTTATTCCAAATGACATTGGTACATTTGAGAGCTTAATAACACAACTGACAAAAAGGTGCCAGTTGCATTCTTTAAATTGGTGAGGAATTGAATTACTGTAGGCTGATGTTTATTATGACTGCCAACTTAAGAAAATCCTCTTGTAATCCTGTTATAGGCATGTCAAATTTTATTTGTTCCTTTAATGTTTTTCCACAGTGGTGAAAGGCTTCTAGTCCAAACTTAGGTTTTTAATTGGCATGTTTAAGGCCATATATGATTAAATGGAAATAACATCTCCCTATAAGAAGTGAAATTCTTCCTCACACGGAAAAAGACACAGAAAAGCCTTGCCCCTCTAGTGGGCGGAAAACTTGGAAAGAGCCATTAAATCCAATTTTTACTAATTGGTACCCATCCAGGTCAGATCTTCTTGTATCTTGAATCGTGTGGCTGGTTTGAATAACTGAAGTATTCCTAGCTTTAAGATCTGAAAGAAGAAAGACAAGCATGGGGTCACTTGGTTTTGGAAATTGTTTTTCCATGGAAGGAAAAGAAAAAGTGTGGATAGAGTACTTGAAATTAAATGGTATTTAGGTTTTGGAACAAGTTGAAGCTGGTTCCACTTATAGCCATGAGAATAATAGGAATATCTTGCTGTAATGTGCAGCAGTTTTACTTTTCCAATCTTTTCTTCTGGAAAGGCAGAAGGCAGACATAATTTCATACACAGCAGAATCCACTTTGCAATTAGTAAGTATTATCTGACTCTGTCTGATGTAAATCTATTGTCTTCCATTTAAAACTAAATTGCTTAATAAATAAAATAAAGCAGCACTAATAGAGAGCCATTTAAAGAAGGCTAGTCCAGCATTTTCAGAAGTAACTCATCCTCTGGATGTGCAATCTGTGTATATCAGGGCAGGAATTGGGAACTGCTCATTTCTGCTCTTTGCACTACTGCAATCCACTGTATTTGGAAATGGTTACTCTGCATTGGCCCAGTTTAAAAGGGTAATTAGGGCATGACAGATACCTCTCAAACAGAAGAATTAGAACCAAGCATAACATTGGGAAGGCTAATGACATTCTAGAAAACACAGAACGAAGAATCTGACTTGTAATGTGTGTACTTATTCAAATAAATATCTGTTACTATATTGGCTTCTCAGCTGTTTAACTGTGTGTCAAACAGGGGATTTATCTCTTGTGAGAACAAGGTTTTCACATTTTTGTTCACTGTGGAATGGATTATGCCAGAACAGTGTCTCTGGATGTTACTGAACAGCCCATATGGGTCAGCAGGAATCCAACTTTGGGCTGTCGTGGGAGACAGTCTGTTAGTTTATTTTTCCAAAGAATTCATAATTGTTCTTTCATTGGCCAAATCTTATTTGCCTTACTCAGAAAATTTGCTTCCATAAAGTTTAATGGAACTAACCTTAAGAAAGCAATACTTTCCGTATTAGATTGGAAAGCACCCAAGCTTTATTTTTCCTGGTTTCACAAAGACTGAAACAAGAAAGAAAGATTACAGTTATTTTTCCAACGTATTTCTTACTTGAAAAAGCAGTCGCACATTCTCCTTTTGGGATACAATTTTTTTAATTCGCTCATCTAAATTGTACACTGATTTTCAGAAGAGAGCTAACGACTGCTGTCAGTTGCTGCTATGTAAATAAAACAGTCAATTAAATAACAATTGGTTTAGAGTGTAATTAAAATCTCTGACATGTTATAACCAATCAAATTGTAAATATGAAAAGTTTTTTGGGTTTGGAGTCTGATTTCACTGACTCAATTAGAAACATCTCAGACTCGTTAATTTCCTGACTTTTTTTCCAGTTTAGTCTTTTCCTTTCTCGTTCTACAGTAAAGATCCTTTAGTGCTGTCTACGAGTTACTGGGGAATCCCATGTAACTAATAATATCAGTGCTTAATAAATTGGATTATTTTCATTGGGTAGCCTTAAATTTGACAGAATATTGCAATTTACAATTCCATAGTAAATAAATTATTCAAGGCAGAATGCTCAACAGACATAAATAATTTACAGCCTGAAAATGGTGTAATAGGCAGTCTCTAATGGAAAAAAAAAAACAACATTGCAGTATATCTTCAATACTTAATCATGGTGTACTTAAGAAATCAAAGTCTGTTATTAAACTATGCCCATAAATGTTATTCTCACAGCAATTTATTTTGTTTTTCAAAAGATAGTAAATCTAATAAAACAAATTACTTCTTTGGATCTTGAGAGAATTCTGGTGTTTCGAAATTAGGAAATATATTACTTATTACAGAAAGAAGTTGCAAATTTATAAGTTATTAAGTTCCATTTAAGTCACAAAAAGATAAATAAAACAAAGGGAGAAATAGAACACTGATAATATATGGCTGGGTATTTTCATGACCTTTGAACCTTACAGTAGTTTTTCTGAAATTCTAAAGAATTTATATAAATTTAATGTAAGATGGTATTTCTAATAAGAAAATGCATAAATGTAATTGTCCAACTATAGAATATACACTGTGCAAATTTAAAACAAAACAGATGTGTCAGTAAACAGATGTTTAAAACAGATGTGTCAGGAAAAAATTGTCTATATGCATGGCAAATGATAATATTACCAGGAAATTATTTGAATGGAATTTTAAGAAGGAATAGTTTTTACCAGTATCAAAACTGTAGCTCATGTGCCTGTGGAAAAGTGCATTGGGTTCCACTGTGAGAAGATGTAATTAAAGTTGTACATCCTCATTGCAGGAGTTAAGCAACCTGTGATCAAAGAAATGAAGCTTAACATGGTCCATTTTTAAGATATGGAAATGTAGATTTTTTTCCCCAAAGCCTCTTTCAAGGCTCCTTAACTGCAGCAGAAGTTCAAGGGGTTTCCTGCTGCTGATAACTCTGTTCCCTCCAGTAACATAGGCTTTAACCATTGCCACACAGGAGATGTTGTGGTTTACATCTGTAAACTTGGGAAATTTCAGAGAAGTCTCAGCATCTCACATTGTTCTTTCAAGCTGTCTGCAGCTCAAAAGTTATTTTCCCGTGTATCAGTTGTGATAAACACTTATTTTTTCTTCTTTGAATTTTATGTGCAAACTGCTAAAGAGATAAAGCCTAATGGTAATGATGGGAACAGCTAAAAGAGGAGACAAAATATTCTCCCAAATACCCCATCCACTCTTAGACTCTTTCCATAGAAACCAGTCCACAACACAAATATACAGGTACGGAAGTTCCTTATTTAGATCATCTGCAAAAAACCTCAAAACAACAAAAATATAACCAGATAAATAAAATACTACCCCAAAATAAACTCAACAAAAATAATATCAAGAAAAACCTGTACATTACTCATTATATAATGAAGAAACAATGCAAATTATTCAAGGGACAAGCAATCCTAATTACAGATGTAGGAAGCAGTTCTCCCATCTGTAGTGCAAAACACAAACCTTGCCCTCTCTTCCATCCTGCACCACAAATCTGTGGCATTAGGAATCTAAAACTCTAGCTTAAAAATTTCATTTTAAAAGTCAACAACAACAGAAAAATTCTGATAATTTCCTATTGTTAGTTCAGACATCCCCTGGTGTTTTACTTGAATGAATTCCATTCTAAATACTGTCATCATTCCCATATGTATTAGAGAAAATTTAAATGTGTAAGTTGAGACTAAACTCCATTATAGGGTCCGGCCCCTAACAGTTTTATGCTCAAACATTGCACTCATACTTCAGTGCTCAAGCTTCTAAATGTATTTTATGATTAGTACACAGAATAAAAACTGGCTGTTGGACCTGGTATTAACAACAAATCATCTCTGATCTCAACTGTGAGATGTGTCCAGGAGACTCTCTGGAGGTCAAAGTTGGAATTCTGTGATGCCCAGAAATTGTGATTATTCTGTTTGCTCAAACAGCAGCAGCTGAGCATGAGCCAAGCAAGTGGCCCCTGGTGGCTTGTAAAGAGGGGGTTGATGTCACTGTGTACCCCGGGGAGGGTTCATGATTGCACCAGGCTCTGCCAGACTCTGATTTGATGGAGAATGTCTTTGATAAGTGCTCCTGGAGATGCCTCAAGGCAGAGGGTATTCCTGAATGTAAGCAATTTCCGAAAGGGATAAACATAGAGGAAGAAGTTTTCTGTCAAAATGACATTTTTCATGCAGTTTAATGAATTTCCGATTTAGTCTATGAAATTTGTGACTTGAGTGCAAAGATTAGAAGACACTGGAAAACATTGATAAACAGAATATTGGAAGAATCTTGTGAACACCTGAAAGGTGAAGTTAGTACAAATACAACTCCATATAAACCTTTTGATATGCAATATATTGTTAAAGGAGAGATCCTTTCCCACAAATACCTCGTCCATATTTCATGTTTTTTTAAGAAGGATTCACCTCCAAATATGCTTAGAAATAGCTGTTTTTATTAAAAAAATTATTGCCCCAAAGGATGCTTAAGTACTTTCAAGCATTCGTGTCAACTCGTTGGAGTCAGAAAAGTGCTCAAAAACCTTAAGCAAAACTATAAGAATATACTGATAAAGAATGTATTTGGGAAGAGAAGGACCTTTAAGGTGTGAGAAATTAGCAAATTAAATAAAACTTAACTAGCCATGGAATGACCACAACACAAAACACTTCAGAAAGGAGAATTTTGATTCTGATAGTAAATTATGTAAGAGTCCCCTTAAAAATCAAAGAAATTTTTATGCTTTCGCAGCTGAAATCACCTTCAGAAGCCTGTCCCATCAATACATTGCCTTTGGCACGATTGGAGTTAAAATCTAATACCAAAACCTTATGAAGGCAACAGTAATCTGGAACACTAATTCTGGTGTTAGACATATTAGTGATAAAATGATTAATATCTTGATGAAAGCAGTGGAATTTTATTGTTTTTTTAAGAGGATCAAATATCCAGTTCTGGTACTGAAATTTCATCTCCACCAGATTTCTCTATGAAGAGAGAAGGAAAAGGGGAGAGGACTGAGGAGGGAGACAAGGTGGTAGAATTTAATTCTCAGGTTGGGATTAAGTGGTTTGCCTTAATATGTGCTCCTGAATTCCTAATGGCAAAAGATTTTCTGATATTCCAATTAGTATGAAATGTTAATCCTTATTTTGTATTGTTTTGGTATTTTTGATATGTGTGAATTTCAACCTGTCTAGAGATTTAAAACAGAATGAATGAATGGGGGAGAAATTGAACCGCCTCTCTTATATTTTTCACTTTTCCCACTTCACACTCCTTTAATAACAGTGCTTGTTTAGATATTGTCAGATGGTGTAAAAAATCCCAAATAGACTATTCCCTTTAATCCACTTAATTTAAACATTTTTTTAATTATAGATTTCCATCAAAACCTTTAGATATGCAAGTCCTCTCTTCCTAACCTCAGGTATTTGTAACACCACAAAATTATATTTGGATGAATGTATCTGAAATACAATCTTCAGCAACTCCTTAAAAGTCAAACTGTCCAATTCTGTCTTTTGATTTTCCTTGTTGCCTAATGGTGTAAGATGTACTTTGGATGTCCAAATAACTTTTTTCTGGGTTTTTGTTCATTTTTTTGGTTTGGGTTTGGTTGTTTTGGTTTTTTGGTGTCATTCTAGGAATTACTTGTGGTGTCAAGTGTAGTTGTACTGAATAGCAAAAAAAAGCATTTTAAGTTGCTTGAAAAAGATGTAGTGCAGCACTGCATATTTCTAATGATTGCAGAACTTTGCTGCAAGCTTTGCCAGTCTGGATTCTGATTTTACAATGCACAGCTGCTGCATGTTGCAGCCTCTCAGCATTTTGTGCATCCTGCATAGTTTTTCCCTGCACAGTGCCCAGTCACTGCTCCTGTCTGGAGAAAAAAATCAAAAAAAATCACATCTCCAATATTACATTTCACAAAGATGTCAGTGAAACCTCAAAATAACCAGAAAAGCATTTGGTTCTTCCTTACGTGGTCACTCACAAATGATTCGTTATAGACTCTTCTTTTGTTTCTTATAATTAGATCCAAATCCAAAATCTGTAACAGAAGTGGAAATATTCCAAGACATTGTTGGTTCAAGTAACCTTTCAATAGACACAAGTAACCACCACGCCTCATAACTTTGAAAAAAAAATCTGATTTTCTTGGAGTGTAGACCCCGTCCATTAATCCTCTTTTAGTAAGTCCAGCTATGTGTGCCAGAATAAGATAATACACAGCCAGAATATTTGATAACCATCAGAGGCAGAGTAATAATTCCGTATTTTTGAGCAGGTATTAGAGGCAGAAAAGTCAACTTATCTTTCCAGGCTAAGCCTCTGTTACAAACTCAGGAAATACATGAGATGTAAATTAAGGGTGAGTGACAACTTTTCATGGACAAAAAGAGAGAAGAAACCACTTGAGTGCCCAGTAGCCAATAAATCACCACAGTCCAGAATTTGTCATGCTTTATTCTTCTTGAATATTAACAGAGGCGGCTGGAAAAAACTCCTTGCAGGAAAGTTTAACAAATGCTATGCTGCTGATTTAATCAAAATATTCTACAATGGAGTTTTCTTTTACTTGCTTTTTTTTTCATGGAGGTAATGTGAGTAATCTTCATAACTTAATGGTCTGCTGTCAAATTGCAGTTCTCCTTAAAATAATTAACAGAAAAGCCACACACTCACATGAAAACATTGGATCTGTTCTTATGTATTTCCAGGGCAAAAATAATTTAAATAAAATGTAAAAATATGAAGAGGAGATATTACCATAAAATCAAACTGTTGGTCAGACTAGGAATATATTTTCTCAGTATCCATTTTAAGTAGCACATGGTAAAGTTTTCTGCACTCTTCTTAAACTAATAATATTTTGGAGACCAATTCTAATATTTTATCTACTATAATTTACTCTCCCACTAATGCATAAAGATTTATCAAGTTTTCTATTTTATTCAGAAATGGAACATGTTCTTTAAAGGCACTAGAAAGCAGATTTTTTTTGTACAAGAATTTCAAATTCAAATTGGAAAGATTTAAAGGTGTTTCTTTTTCTACCAATGGTATTTTTCTAGATAAAATAAACACATTTGCATGACCTAGAGAGGTAATAGACATGAACTAGAGAGATAATGACACTTTTTGCGTTGCATTAGATCCAACCATTTCCGTAGGGCGAAAGTATCATTGCCTTAAATGACTTGACTCGTTTGTGCCTGGAATTTCAGAGCAGTGATTTTAAAGTTTTAAATTTTATAAGGTCTAAAATTATAGCTAAAATTCAATTGTCTATAGCCTTTCAATGATTAAAGGAAACAGTCCCACTTCATTCTCTATTAACTAATATAAATTGTCTGGAATAAGCATGAAGCCAGCTATCAATGCATTTTAACCACACTTTGAGTTTAACAGCAGCACTTAAAAAATATCTTTTTTCTGATAGTTTGGCTACATATTTCAGAATTTATTTCTTTTTTATAGTAATACAGTGTTTGTTTTCTTGGGCTAATGTTTCATATTTTACTGCCTGGAACAGATGTGTTGAAAAGCTTAAAAGGATGGAAATACCTTTTTAGTGAAGTTCAAGTGTTCATTTTATAAGTGCAGGGTAGGAAATTCCTTGTCCTATTTTAGCAGCTCACTTACATGGTGCAGCCAGATCACTGCAAAGACCTCCTCTCAAAATTAATTTGAGAATCCTTCAATCCTTTTGCTTCATGGAATATTCATGGTCTCTCTATATGAGTCTCTCTGCATCCTGTTTTATTACATCACCCTGCTCACAAAGAAACAAATGAACTCTTGGAATTGCACAAATTGAATTTTGATCAAGGGGAGTGAGGATAACTTTAAAGGAACTTAAATCAGATTCAGAAATCAAAACAGTCTATTTTTAGCCATGTGATATTATCATAAAGCTACGTTCCTGAGGTTTTTTAGGATGTCAGTATTACAAAGAAAATAAATTAAGATACTCAAAAGAAAAGACAGAAATGGAAAGGCTGAATAATTTTTAGGTGTGATTAAAAAAACACAGATGTAACTACTGTTTATTAATATTTCCATTTTTGCTAATAAATTATCTCCAATTCTTTCTGAAGCCCATATGAGTGACTCTTGGCTGCACATGTCCCTCTAGTGGCACCACGTATGTAAGAGAGCCATAAAAGCTTAGTCCTGTTTCTCACTTCTAATCCCTACAACAGTTTAAATCTACCAATTAAACAAGCATAACAGTACTGAGCTTTACACTCATTTCATAGTCCCAGAAGAGTTCAGATTGTGTTCACATTATTTACATCATGCATCTGTAAGATTAATTTGTTTCCCTGAAAAATTAGCTTTGTTGATATTGCTTAGTATTTGGAGCAAGTTGTGTCAGGTCACTACTAGTTCTGAAATATTAAGAAGGTAAGGACTCTGTTCTCACCTGGTTTTTTGCTTCTGGCTATAAAATATATTTAAATGGTTTTGTACTTTGTATTTTGAAAACTGCTTGTTTACAGCAGTCAGAAGTAATAGATTTTTTTAGAGCAGTGTCAGTGGCAATATTTTATTTCACCTTTCTCATCTCCATGAGAACAACATTTGCCCTTAGGGCAAAACCCATTAACTTCTGCCTACTGTTAACTTTCAATATAGCATTAAGTAAACATTTCAGAATTAACAGCAATCCACCTTGAAAAGTTGTTTTGAAAATTTAGGCTTAGATATTAACAGCATCTGTGCCAAGATATTTAAAATTCTTATTTGAGTTATTATGAGCTACTGATTATCCCATGATCAGCAGTTCAAACAGATTTGCTCTCTTTCAAAGACTCTTTTTCTCTTAGAAGCAGATACATTTCCAAATGGAAATGTCTAGTTTATACTTATTTAATTGCTGTTTATTGCCTTTTATTTCCAGTGATTATGGATGTCTTTCAAATTCTGGAATTAAATAAACATCACAGATCAAAAGATTAGGTTATTCTTAGTGTGCAGTGCTAAATAATAATGTAAGATTTTAGCTACTTCTTCAGTTGCTAGGTTCCCAGATGCAACACATACTTTTTATTATTGTAGTATTCTCCTATTACATCAGCAGTGGATGACTACAATAACTATATTTAGTAATTTTTATCTACAGAAATATCTTATTCTTAACAGAAATAATGTTGGCATCCATGTAGACACCTTAAAAGGCGTTTTTTAGAGGCCATTGTAATTTATGTTCATTCTTACGTGATTATTAACTGTAATTATTAACAAGCTGACAAAGTGTTTAAGGTGATCCAAATTAAGAGATTTCAGGAACCAAAGCGGAACAATTTCTGTGTTGAACATATGAGGTTTGGTGGGTGGTTTTAATAATCTTTTAAAGCTTAAAAGCATTGTCCTACAGGAACACTGCCAGTTTTCACTAAATTCAGTGGACAAGATGGTCACAACTGAAGCTTTGTTGAGTATTGTGGATTGGAGATTAAATGTATGGAATAAAATGTTGACGAGCACATGTTCCTCAAAGCCTGTGAAGAACATTGTTTACCCCCAGTCCCTCTGAGCTCTGACAGGATACTTTCAAATAGCCCATGGACATTGGTTGTTTTTATGTAGCTTCCACAGCACCACAGTAAATTATACTGTGGATAAACCCTGGTGAATAGAAGCAACCATCCACCTAGGAAGGAGGTGTTCAAATCCTGTTCCACATTATTAGAAAACACTGCAAGGATTAGAAAGAGGCAGGCAGATGAAGCTGTGGCAGGGAAGGATCTTGGCAAAGTCAGGCAGAAGTTCTTAAGTTCTTAGGAAATAATCACAGCAAAGATGAAGTCACAGACACCTGTGTAGAGACAATCTTTGGAAGCAGGGAAGTTTCAAAGTTTGAAGTAAGCTCTCCAAGGGGTTGGTAGTGCAAAATTGTAATACATACATTAGATTTTAATTTTTTGTTTTATTGTTGTTATTGTTATTATCATTGTTATTATTATTGTTATTATTATCATTGCTATTATTATTATTATTATCATCATCTTCTTCTTCTTCTTCTTCTTTTTCTTTGATAGAAGATAATTAAGCCCTCTTACTTAAATTTTTAACCGAAAATGCATTTTCTTGATTGACTTCCCCTTAAATCTGTGACTTTATAAGAATGTGGTTTAGTAATGTGGTCTAGTTTATGGGGTTTGTCCTATAATGATATACTCTGTGATAAATTTCACCTCATTTGTACGAGATTTAACAGCAGGGTAATCAGTTCTTTTTTTTTATTTCTGCTCTAGTTTAGCTCTGACTGTCACATACCCCTGAACAGACCTAACCAATAATATATTATAATGGAAAGTGGCATCCGCTTTTTATGCAGAGCAGTCCTCCTGTTCCAAAGACCCCTTACAGATCTGTCCTTTTAATTTGGTGGAAATTGAAGGAAGCAAACCTGCAATCTGACACTGTACTGCAGACAGCCGATCAGTGTGGGTCAAATTAGAAAATGTGCAGCCATTTCTTTCTCATTTACCAAAGTTTTAATTAAAATCATAATGGCTTTGGCATTGAAAAACTCTGGAAGGTCTTTTGTTTCTTACTTCCTGGAAGCAACGTGCCCCATTTTTCCTTAATGTTGTGTGTGATCAGTCAAGCAAGAAATATATTCCAAAACTGTATTCTCACAGGAAAAAATAGTACATAGAGGAAAGGTTATAGCAAGATGGATGGGAAGAGAGACACACACAGTCCAGGAAAAGGATCAGATCTTTTTTAAACTTTCTGACCTTTGGTCACTCCCTGTTTTATCCATTCCTGACAATTGCAGCCTACATGATCTCTTCAGCTACCTGTGATTATCGTTGACTTCAGTGACAGTGTCACAGCGAAGGGTCAGGAAAGAATTGAGTTTGTCTTCCTGAAACCCACACAGCAAGTGATGCTGGGAATAATTTGCTGTCTCACTTGATTTTAGAGCCCTGAACACTCTAATCCTGTGCATTGAATGAGGCAGAGATCAGGCACTAAACGATATAAACTTATACCAGCACAATAATAAATTTACAATGCTTATTTACAAGACTAACACTCAAATCTTTATTTGTAATAGTTTAGTCCTTGTCACTTTGACTGAAATTATTTTATTAAATAAAAATGGAATTTCCAAGGTTTTATAAAATAGCCTTGCAGGCACATAGCAACATTCTTTAACAATTCCCTTATTCTTTATCATGAACAGTACTCTGAACCTCATCCTTGTACCTATCTGTTGATCACACTGTCCCAACCCAGCATCTAATAATGGAAATATCTCATCTATAAAAACCATAAGAATACAAAAAGCTGCGAAATTCACATATGAAAATTATGGAAGTAGCTAAAATTTGAGGATGTTCCTTCAGTAGTACATATCAGTATCCAATTTGTTAACAGCTTTATAATCTCTAAAATCTAAAAACCTTTAAACACACATAAATAAGGATTTAATGGTCTGTCTGAAGGAATAAACCCATGTCTCCTTACAGTTACGTGCAAAATTCTCTAGGACATCCAAATGCATTCCTCAAATATTAAATAAATGAGTTTTCATTGATGGTGGAAGGCAACGTGATGTCCAAGCAAAACAGTAATTTTCAGAGTTTCTGACACTAATGAATCTTGTGTTTAAAAGTGTTAGATATTTTGTGGATATTTTAAGTAAATAAACTCGATGACATATTCAGAGCAATCCTCCTGCAAACTTTGCCATTTTGCAAAGTTTGTATCTCCACTCCAAGATGTCTTTTTCATGTTTTAAGGGCAAAGTAAACGCTGCCTGAGAGATCTAACCTTACTGAAGTTACAGTGATTGGCTACTTCCTATAAGTCAGTGTGAGTATGTGCCAAGGACAGATGTTTTCAGATCTGGGATAGTCTGTTTAATGCTGATACTTTTCCCAAATTAGTTACAATATTTGGTGTAGAATTTAGGACTAAATTGTTGCAGCAGATCAGTTAGGTGGTGTGATGAAGGACTTCTGCATATAACTGAAAATAATTTGATTTATCATTTCCGGGAGTTGTTCAGATTATATCACCCGTGTTGATAGAATCTGCCCCCCGTGCCTCACATATTAGGTAGTTATTACATCCTTTGCCAGTCTTGTATGAGAATTGATTCTTGTGGAGGAGGTCAGATCAGCTTGTGCAGAAATGGATGTATCACATCACACCAGTTGGTAAAATCATGCAAATATGTACAGGAATCACTGTTCCACCACAACATTAATCTGTAGTAATGACAAACACATCTGCTCAGGTGCCTGAAGCAATTCCTGCATTAAGCTGCAGTTGCATAAGGGCAAAATGATCCATCTTTATAAGCCTGGTTGTTTGCCTTTATTGTTATTTCTACTGAGCCAGCATCAACGTTTTCTCATTTTCATGTACAAGGCAGAAATACCAAAAGGGAAAAACAATCAGGGAGATTTGAATCTTTAAGTACATGGAGTAGTAGTTCAAGTAAAAGAGTATATAGCCACAGGGCTTGATTTCAGAAGCAATATCTACTAAATGTGAAAATGTTTATATTTTTCTAAAGTATTATAAATCTCAAGTAGGGTATTTAGATACAGACAGCTCCACTTTGTCCATAGCTAACACCATACAAAAGCAAAACTCCAGTTTTATCAAATCCTACAAGAGGAATTAATATTACTAAACTCACTTTTGGTTTCATCTTTTGAATGGGTATGGTATAAATTTTAAGTTCTTGCCTCCTCACAAAAGGGTCCAAATTTAAGTCTCTTTTAAAGTTGTAAATATGGGAGGGTGTGTTAAGTTTTAGCAATAATATTTCAATGGAGACCTGAAATGCGTAACTATAAACCCAGACATTAAAACTCTGCTTATAATCTTTTTAATGTCACCTAAAATGTTAACAGCATTATCATTTCACTGTCAGTCATGGTGGTATTCGCTATCACTTCTAAGAGCTAAACAAATATCCTACTGCAATCACTAAATGGAACATCCATGTTCTCAGAAAAGAACCTAAGAGAATTTAGGTGCTGTCAACCCTAAATCTTCTAATTTGCAGGAGATAAGGAGTTATAACACAGCCTTGTTGTGTGCCCTGACTTCACCATCCCCATACCACAGGGACCTTTTGGATAGAATGAGTAGGATGTGGTTCACTCTCCAGTAACTACAAGGCTTTTGTCTCCTTTTATTCCAGAACATTTTGTTCATTTTATAATTTTGAGACCCAACTCAATTTGCAATCACTCAGCTGGAATTATTTAATTTAGTGAGGTGGATAAAACATTTCTATAAAAAGTTTACTTTTTTTGGACTTCAAAGTTTGATTAGTCTGTAATTCTCGTCTCTTTCGCACTTTAATTCAGATGCTACACATGCACATCTACATCTCTGAAAATACCTCTGCCAACACCATGAGGAAAAGTTTGGCTCCTTCACTTTCAATGAGGCCAAAATATTTACTTTTTGTGGTCTAGATGTTTCAATCCTCTCCTTCAGGATCTGTGATTTAATTAATTCTTCTGTTTTTATCTGGTATCCCTTTGCTCTGCTACAGCAAGATTACACTCACTAAATTTAAATATTGAAAATATTCTCTGCCAAGCAATTTGTTATTCTTGAAAGATTTCCAGGACAATTTTATTAATATTAAACCTCCGTCAAAACATGAACTTCTTAGACTGTATCTACTGCTTTGCCTATTAATCCAAATAATCAGATTTATTTGAAGAAACTACAAGTGAAAAGCGTGGAAACTAACTTGTCTGTAACACTTCTTTAGAATTTGAATATATTGGGTTTTTTATAAATTAATATGGAAAGGTAAAAGAAAATACTGGAATTGAAGAAGTGTTGTCATGTGGGTATTTCTGTAAGATCAATATGTAAACTTTGAAAAATGTCTAAAATTTTTATACATTATATAATCTTGTAATCTTGTTATAGTGAAAAAATAATTTGAGGCAGTTCTGTGCCTGTGAATGTAACGAGATGGGGATGAAACCATGCCGCACTTTTTATCAGTAATTTCCCCAAAATTTGGTTTAGTCTAATTGGTTCACTTTTGCTTAATTAAATTGCACAGTGCAGTGTCAGAATTAGTGTGCTCACTAATAGGTCAGAAGAGGTGCAAACTATACACAAGCCAAATGAAAAGAAAAATGTAATCTAGGAACAGAACTTAAATAATTAACAGGCAACACTTGGCCAGTGACTTTCCTATATGTGTAGGAATCATTGCCTATATTGAGTGTTCTGCAGCACTGTAAAGTCATAACTAAAGTGTCGATGTTGGTTCTATAATTCAAATAATATTGTAAATTTAGAATTCAATTAGCTATTTAGCCTACTTTTGGAACTCTTGCCTTTCTAGAAGATTTGTTGGAATAGTCAATTTTCTTTATGACTCTCATACCTTTTTCTTTATATTTTTCTGTATCCACAATAGGAGAGGAGATAAGCCTCAAAATTTATTAAACTTCTACTTTGCTTCCCTTGATGTGTGATAGAACATTGTCAAAATCTGCAAATACTTAAAAGCAGTTCATGTGAATTGCTGCATATACTATGAGCATATTTGGGGACTACTGTAGGAAGAAAAAAATATTGATAACAATCTGGTGTCAGCCTGTCATTAAACAACTAAAAAATAAAGATGCTTATAGAGTAAAAGGTCTGCTCATTCAAACAGCAACAAAAAAGTGTACAATTCTACAGACACAAGAATATAATGTATAACAAAAGGGAATTCACTTTCAATGTTTTTTAGAAGTGTCATTTATAACCTAAAAAAGAGATACTATTGGAAGGTTCATTTCTGGTTACACTGCCAAGTCAGCAGTGTGTTCTATTCACTAAAAAAGCTCTTGCCTCAGACTTCAAGAGATCAATAATACATTGTGTTTTCCTTAGTATACAGGTTGTAGTTAAAGTTAGCAACTGTGAGTGCTACTCTTTAAAAAATCCTAATGCAGGTGTCTTGGTCCAAACATCACAGCATTTTTAACATCAGCAAACCCTAATGAGTGCTGCATGGAAAAGGTGTTTTAAGTTTATTGTAAATCTGTTCTTGGTCAGTATCCTAATTAAAATGTTTGCTTTGATCAAATTAAAACACAGACAGTAGAGACTGATGATTCAAAGGACTAATACACAATCTAACATGGTATTATGAGAAATGCAAATGAAAAATTAATGGCTTTTGGGTTTTTTTTGAGAAAGTCAGAGTTTTTTTTATAATTATCAGCACTAAAGATAAAACATGTATAGTTAATTACACAAACAAAAAAGGACAACCCATTATGTATAATTTATATCCTATATTTCCTGTCTGTTGGTTTTTTGTTCGGGGTTTTTTGTTTGTTTTGGGTTTTGTTTATTATTAACAGAAATACTATCCCTTTATTTAAGAAAATAATAAAAATAGAACAGATGTTTTTCTGTTCATAGAGCAGATCACATTCTGGCTTTTTTTAAGAATGGTAATGTATGGAATTCCTTGCTTCTACAAAAACATGCTCTGTAAAAATCTGAGGATGAAGGTATTCAAATTGTGGCTCCCTTTCTTTATCTTACCTGGTGCAATCATCCTGTTTAATACTTCCAAGTTTGCTATACAAAGTGGCATAAGTTTCAGGGGGAAAAATGTAAAAGTAGGACTCTAGTTTTTTTATATTTAATATTTTCCATCCTTTATTGCATTTAGTATGTTTGAATACATCTGAAAAAGTACAATAGTTAAGATTTATTTGGAATTCAGCATAAAACACAAAGTTATAAAATTTAATCTGTGTGTAGATGAATGAGCACTTATCTTACAAAGTAGCTTCCCTGGAAATCCTGTTAGAATTCAAATCAAAAGCTTGTGCAGGGACACTGTGGAGGGAATGCCACTCATCCTTTTTAGCTGTTTGGTTCCCCAACAGTTTGCTGTGACTTGTGGAGATCAAGGCTGGCAGGAGGCAAAGCTGTGAGAAGAAACACACTCATTTTGTCTATGCTCTTGTCACATCTCTCCCTGCCTCCTTTTTGTGTTCAGCTGTAGTCTGACATGACTTGTAAAAGCAACAGAAATGGCAAGCCAGACCTTCCAAGCTCCTTGAAGAAGGAATTGCCTGACTGATGTGCACACAGGTGTATGTGAGGATGCACAAGTGCTCACAAGTGTCTGGAGAGTGCCTGCACAGACATGAGCACATAAATACACATATAAACATATAAATACACGTGCTGCTGGGGTTGTCTGAGAAAAACCTGGTGTAAAACTCCAAATCTGTACCATGCAACAGCAGAAGTGAGGGAAGGAACCTCAGTTCACTTTTGCTGTTCTAATTAATTGCCCTTTCCAACTGATGTGGGAAAAGTTTTTGACTGCTCCAAATGACTCATCTTCACCTGGGGCCCTTTACACAGGATATCCTACATTAATATTTTATGGCACTCTGGCTGGGAAGCATCTTACTAGGCATCCAGGAACTGCAAAAAAATTAAAGTCTGAATTCTTACCCCTTAACCAAAAAGCAAACCTTGGTAGGTAGTTAGTGCTACTTTCCTTTTGGCTGTGTTAATTCTAAACCAGAACAGTATTGAGACTCACGGTGTCAGAATAATTTGTGTTGGAAGGGATCTTTAAAGGTCACCTAAACACCCAAACTCTATAAATTTAACTTTCTACTTTTACCTGACCTTGAACCTAAGACAAGTATTAATCACTCGTTCACTATTTTGAAATATTTCCTCAAGCTTTTTTTGTTGACTTTTTTTTTTAATAGAAGTTTTCCTTATAGAACGTTGTAAACACAGCTAACCAAAGGAAATATTGCAATGTTGTAGGCTCACTGGACTCTTTAAAAATCCTTCCAAGTATCCACAAATACATATTTCTGTGTTGGCTTTGCTCATTGAACAACTCCTCTGAAAATATTCCTTAAACTAATAACTTTTAAAACATTCTTTATTCTTGCATTACAAAGCCATGTTCTCACACAAAGCTTCTCTGAACATCCATTTGGGCACCTCAGCAGGAACTTTGGTATTCTCTGGTGCAGGCTCCTGTAGCTGCATTACCCACTCACTTCAATGGGATTTTTGAACACTGGGAAGCATTGATATTAGCTTTTCTTTTTTTTCCCCTCTTGCTTGTGGATTTAGACACCTGGTTTGACTCATATTCAGAAAGATGGATATCAGTATCTTCCTTTGGGTTGTTTTTTTTTTTTTTTTCCTCCCTGCTTTTGTAGAATAATAATAATAATAATAATTAAAAAGACGACTTAGGCCGGGATGTGGAATGTGGAGGGAATGCGGCACTTCCACAGGGAAGTGCCCATCGCAGATGCCGGGGCACCTGGGCGGGGGAGAATGTGATCTGATCAGGTGAGCACACACACACCCAATGCGGCTTCCCCAGCTCTGCACAAGCTCCTGGTACCCGGCGGAGAAATTAATTTAATAAAAAAAGGAAGGGGTGGAAAAAAAAAAGGCAAATGTTCCAGGGTTCCGGGGATGCCCGGACGCGGCCGGCTCACGCTCGTTTGTCCCTTGCATCCCCTGGCCGTAACTTTCTGGAGCAGCGGCAGAGTAGTGCCGCCCCGGGCGGGTCCCCTTGTCCCGGGAGCCGCCGGCACCCGCGAGTGGGGCCTGCACCCCTTCGAGCGGCGGCCGCGGCCCTTCCCGAGCGGGGCTGCGCTCTACCCGTGCCTTGTCCGCGAACCCCCTCTAGCGCCGAGCCCGCCGCACTCGGCCCGGAGCTGCCGGCATCGTCGAGGCGAGGGGGCGCTTCCCACGCCCGCCTCACGCACCGCACCGCGCCCCGCGCTCCCCGCGGGCGGGCGGCTGAGGAGGGGCCGCCGCTCCGACGCTCTGCTTTCATCCCTCCCTCTGCACAGGGATCCCTTCCCTCAGCTCCCTCCAGCCCAGCACATTTTGAGTTTTCCACACTCAGCAATTCCCTCCCAACCCCCCTTTCCCACAGGAAAGAAGCCCCAGGTGAACCCCCAAAATCTCCCACTGAGGGGGGATT
>JAYDZK010000001.1:3612733-3627376 GCA_034509185.1 Euphonia xanthogaster
AAAAAAGGTTGAATGTAAAAGTTGAGTGGTAGGTGTTTTTTTTTTTTTTTTTTTTTTTTGGTGTGTTTTTTGTTTTGTTTTGTTTTGTTTTGTTTTGTTTTTCCCCAAAAGAGCTATTGTTTGTTTTAATCTCATTTTCTCAGAGCCACAATTTCAAATTATATCTCTCTAGGAAGTGGTAGGAAACAGTAGGACTGAAACACATAACTGAATCAAATGAGAGAAGAGGAGAAATCATTCCTTAAGCATCTGTATGTAATGTATGGAAAGAAATATGGTGCTTTGGGGGAATTGGGTTTTGAAGATTCTCACTGGAGACCTCATGTAATGGAGTAAAAAAGTACCAAGAAAAAGACAGGCATTTATCCAATATAACCCCATCTAATAGCATTAGAAATTTCTTAGCACTGACAAGATGAATGTATCATGAATGGGATGTTGGGTTTAGTACATGAAAAATTATTCTGGCCAGTTCTCATTCATCAAAAGAGAATTTTAAAAGTGTTTGTGTGAGTGTGTAAATATGAGAATAAAAAAGGTGAAAGGGGAAATTCTTTTTAAAAGTTCTTGGTTAGTAAATCACTGATCAGTAAAAAAAAGCCAGTTTTGGACAACAGCTCAGCCTACATTGGAGGTAACATGAAAGCAGAAACTAGAAATATAAACATTTCTCATCATTAATAGAAAAGAGCAGATATATGTGGAAATAAGCACATGTTAGAAAATATGTAGTGAAGAAAACTGAAAATAAAAAGTGTGTTAGGTAAATGCCCAAGTCTCACAACAGTCATGATAATGGGAACTTCTCTATTGCATTATGAATAAAAATGTTTCTGTGAATGGTATTGAACTATTTTTAGAAAGAGGCCGAAAATAATGAGTTTGAAATTGGGAAAATCAGAAATAAGTGATTTATTCATAAAATATTACGAATATGAAGTACTCCCCATCTGGTGTAAATAGTTCTCTTCCAAGAGTCCTGAAAGAATTGGCTGAGGACATCTCTGGGCTATTGATGGTAAATTTAATGAGTTTGGGGACTTGGGGAATTCAGGAATACTGGAAAAGCGTAGGTGTTAGAGTTATGGTTTGAAAAGAAAAGGGAAGCCCCATTAACCAGGTAACTAGATTTTTGTAAAACTCACATTTGGAGAAATCATTTATCTCCTCTGCTCTGCCCCAAGGCAACAGGAGATTATGCAGAAACCAGGCCTGACATTGTTCAAGGTGTCGTAAGAGCCTCCTGGAGTGGAGATTCCCCAGCTTTGCAATTAGTCACAGCTCTCCCTCTTCTTAACAACTGTAGGGTAGCAAGGATTTTCTTGGAGTCTGACATAAAACTCTTGGAAATGTTGAGGAGAGTGGAAGGATTAGTCTCTCTATTTTGCTGGCTCTAATCCCGCTTATCTCAGGCAAACAGCATTGCCAATACTTTGTTTATTCTCTGATTTGCTGTGTCTCCTGTACACTTCCCTGGCAGAATTGCTATCTAGACAGGTGCTCCTCATACTTTATTACTGCATCTCATTAATCTTGCCTAAACCAGATAGCTGTTGAATGCAAAATAATGAAAAATATGGAAAAGGATTCAGTTGATACGTGTATAATGAATGCCAGTTTATTTGGTTTATGGAAAACAGGCCTGGTCATAAAACCAAGCATTTAAATGATTTGTCCCAGTTGATTGCACGTTAATTACCAAGGTAACTTGGATATGGCATATCCCCTTCTCTTTCTGTCTTCCTCAGGCAGACAAGCCACAGCAGTAATATGTTGAGTTCTTCTGTATTATAACAGAATATGATAGAGTCTTCTGACAGTAAAAAGCTTAATTTTTTTTTTACTAAATGGGTTTAAAAAAAACCCTGAAGTCTAAAAAGCCTTAAAGTAGTTTTATTGACTGTTAAATCACAGAATTTGAGATGTTCGTTATACATCATTCAATAGTCTAAAATTTTTCATTAGTAACATGACAATGAATATAAACTCAATACCTGACAAAAGAGCAGTAAGTAAAGAAAGGAGGAGGATGTGCAGGGAGGAGCCTTTATCACTTAGTAAAGGTCAGCCCTTGCAAATGAGATTTGTTTTAGTATAAACCAGTGGATCTTTGTACATTCAAGAGCAGAAATGTAACCCAAACTGAAAAAAAATTATTATGAGAAGGAGTGAATCTGTACAGGACAGTGATCTTGTGGAGTAGTAAGAGCCTATGAGTGCAATGCTGCAGAAAAAAAAAAATAGGCTAATGTGACCCTGGATATATAAATAGGATATAAAAATAGCCAGGACTCTTAATGCATATTGTTTAAAGGAATGGTTTCAGAATACTGCATGTGATCTTTTTTTAAAAAATTAAAACAGACACTTCAGTAGACAGCAACAACTCTCTTGAGGGCTCGAAGCGAGAGACTTCAAAAGCTCTCTGTGTTTGCCTTATAAATATAAACTTTGCAGTCAATAATAAAGTTCTGACGGGCAAAAAAAGCTGCCAATTTTTCCCATTTCTGGGGGTCATCTGTAATGTCTCCCTACCTTGCTGGAAGATACTTAAACTTTTACGTGGTACAGACAAGATGTTCCTGAATTGTTAGTGCTGTTTTCAGAAATGAATGTTTGTGTATTGCTCTGCTTTCCTTGCAAATCTTAGGCTTACCCACTCTAGAGGTAACAGTGAAATGCTTAAAATGAGCAGATCAAACTGGGTGATCCAATATCAGACTGTGGTTCCATGATGTGTGCCAAAATCCTTTATTAATTGTGTTAATTCACACATACCCTGTCTGGAGATGTGTAAAAAGAAGAAAAGAAACTGGTGAAGTTAATATTTGGAGGGCTTTTTTCCTTGGTTGTACAGACATGATGGCAGAGTTCATCTTTAGAAGAGTATTTTGGAATGAAAATTAAAATTCCACCCTGTCAGTCCTTGGAGCTCTGCTCATTGTAATTTTAGGTAAAACAGTTTCCTTGGGACCAGGTAAAACCTCTGAAAAGATTAATTTCAGTTGTAAAGTCTAATAATAGCAGTGTAAGATAGAGTCCAGAAAAAAGGAAACTGAAACTCAATATAACATAATGAGTAATAATAATATATATTAAAGTATGTGCTGGAAAAAAAAAAGCTAAGCACTTCTAAGAATGAAATGTGCAGGTAATTAAACAATAGCCTTGCAGATGTATGTTGAAGTCTGTATATTATTATGGAAGTTTTAGAATGCCCAGTTCAGTTATTTAAGAAAGGACATTCAAGTGCTGAGTTCTTTTTTCCACAGAGTTTTTTTTAAAAGGGTCTTTGAGTTAATTTTGAATCGTGACATGACTTTGTACTGACAGACCTAAACTCTTGTTCACTGTGCAAGTTTTAGAGCCGTCACCTCAGAAAAGTGCCTGCTAAAAGTGGAGGTTGGATGTCACAAATGTCAATAACATTGCTGAGTCTCAACCAGTGTTCTCAGAGCTTTTACCGTAAAATATTCACTGCAGTAGTTCCAGACACACTTGTGTTTATGCTGGCAGCTAATGGCTTGTCCATAATGGACAATTTTCATTTTTTTAAGAAGGATGGATCTTTTTATGGTGTACAAAGGAGCATAAATAAGTAAATGTAGGGACAAAGGTCAATAAATATGACTTTGTGATCCCATTAGCTTTTTAGGGAATTTTCTCATTATAAGCATCATAGGAGTAGTGCCCACCATCTTTTTTTAGTCTTTTTTTCATATGAATTTCCAGTTCTTTTGAAACTTTCCCTGTCCTGCAGGCAGAGGGGAAGCCTCCACTCCTGTATGTAATTCAGATGTTTACATGCTGGCATTCCTCTTAGCCTGGAACTCTTTGGCAGAGGGATTTTCTGCCATAAGAGCTGTGATTTGGAAGTGTCTTGGCAGTGCAGATTTGTCTGCCATCAGGGCTGTGCTGCTGGGGGTAGGCTGCTTCTTAATCACCTCGTTTAAAGACAGCTTGGGTGTCTCTGTCCCACGCCGAAGTCTAGCATGTAGATATCTCCAAACCTCTGAAGTGCTCAAGGATTTTATTGCTTTATCCATGTCTTCATTTGTATAGCAGACTCTGTTGAATCCACAGCTTTACTGGAGTTTGTGTTTCTTTGGCATAAACATAAGGTTTACTTGATATTTCAGTATTTGCACATTTTTTATTGATACTTATGTCTTATAACTGCTTTTGGAAAGACAGTCTTTTCATTTTTAGGATTTTTATTTCTGACCCTGAAGGTGATAGCGTTCTAGTTCTGGTTAGTATTTATTTGGTGGTGTGAATCCTCCAGTTGGAGAATTCTCCAATTGATTTGAATTTTCCAGTTCTTACAGATTTGGTAGCTACAGGTGAGAATATGTGAGCATTCAAGAGCCTTTGTATGTCAAATGTATCAAAAATTGTATTTTAACCAAACCCAGTTACTCATTGGGGATCATTTGGTAAATGTATATGAGGAATATTATTAGATCATGACTCAACTAAATCTAAACTTAATATACTTTCAGTGATGAATTTACTCTAGTTTTTAATTTTTTTAATGTATAGCTTTGAGCCTTCAAGTAGTACTTGATTAATTCAGGCAAGGAATTAATTAATTCAGGCTCCACTGAAGAAATGAATTCGTTTTCCTTTCTGTATTTTGGGTCTTGTTCCAGAGAAGTATTAATTTTTGAATTGCTGCATGATGTTTATTAAATTGTGGTCTTGCTACCACAAAAATTGTAAAACTGAAATGACACTTCAAACCTTAATTAATGCTGCTCAGAGAAAAGTTTATTTCTGCCTGCAGGTCTGTAGGAATAGCACTTGACAAAGAGCAAGATATAACTTGAAATTCAGCTGGAAACAAAGTACATAACAAATAGTCCATGTTTTCTGAGTGGAGAAAAGATGAGAGGAAGAGATGGAAAGAAGAAAACAAACACTAAGATGAAATGTTCTCAGAAACCCACTGAGCAGTTAGTCCTCTATGAAAAAGAAATGTGTAAACCCAGTTTGTTTTTTTCTTTCTTTGGAAGTAACAGATCCCCAGTTATAATCAACTTAAAAGTTTTACACAGGAAACTGCTGCGTCAAATGTCAAGTGAGAAGATGCTTTTTTTTGACTCTTCCACGAGAGCATGGTAGCCTGACACAAATAAAAAATACCATGACAGCTGTAAATCTGTCAAAAGGCAGCAAATAATGAGGATAGTGATCCTCTTTTTAAAGAAAAATAGGAATTGTAAAAAGTTATTTATACTCATATTATTCACAAAGCTTCATCCAGTGAAGTGGTGAAGAAGTGGAGAGCAGAATACTCCCCTTTTCTGAATATATTTTTAAAATGTCATTATTTCTTCACATAAGCCATTAAGCTTTTATGTGGTTTATGTTGAGCTTTTTACTTGCCTGTAAGTCTGTTGACGAGACAGCAAACTTCAGTTTCAGGTTAAAAGTCACCATCCATTCAAACGGAGAGGAGCTCAAAGTGTCACTAGTACAAAAGAGAAGGGAAGATGCTGGGTCAGGCTCCCTCTAATAAGCTTCCAAGTTCAGTGTCCATGCCAAGGTACCTTTTTCATAAGGCAGAAAAACATGACCTGGCTTTTGCTGCTTCTGTACTTCTCTCTATAAACACATTAGAGAGAGCTGTACATTGATTATTTGGACAAACAAGAGGTGGAAGATAGCACACAGCAATATAAACCCCAGAAATGTGTGGATAGTAGGGTCAAGTTTCAAATTTATGGCTTAATTATTTTTCTCCATCATTTAACCATTCAAATAAGAACTTAAATTAGTGGGCTGTAAGGAGAAACTCAGTGATCAAAACACACCAACTCAATAATTAAAATAAACTGCCCTGTATAATACTTAATTTTGTGTTTAAATCCTAGTACAGATTTCTGAAGTTAGAGGGTCGGATGAAACAATTCCATTAGAGGGCAGTAGTACCTGTGGGTAAAATGTCTCCTGTGCTGTATTTATTATGTTTAGCATCAGTGAATGGAAGTTAAAAAGGAACTTAATGTAATTTAACATTAAAGTAATGCAGAAACATTTTGTAACATACAATAAAACACATTCTAATATCAAAAAAACCAACATGAATATGACAGAAGTGATGCAAAATATATGCAGCAGATATTAACACTGTGGTACTACATCCAAGAGAGAAACTGAAATTGTTTGTCTTTCTGTGTTCTCAATTTGTAAATTGTATAACTTTATTTCTGGGAAGTTTATGCGTTTCATAAAAAAAAATCTTAGTTTTGAAACTGTGTCTTTTATTAGCTTTAGTGCTGCAGATTTTCCAGTTTTCCAGGCAAGGGATTGCAGGAATGTTATGTTTGCTCAGTCATCTTTTAATGGTTAAATATCAGTAGTATACTGTGATATTGCAATGATTTCTGCAAAAGATTTAGGGGGTTTTATGAATTTTTAGACTTTTTTAGGTAAAAAATGTAAGGCATGAAAGCCCTAATGAACCTGGCTAACATGGCAAGTTCAGTCCTTCCTGTTTTAATATTCTGCTGTGTATAATCCAAGCAATACCACAAACACCATTTCTTTTTATATTTTCAGTTGTGTTACTTGATACTACAACTGCCCTTGGAGAACTAGGATGGAAAACATTTCCTTTAAATGGGGTAAGTCTCTCAACATTTTGGTTTTTTTGGTCTGGATTTTGGCATTCTGACACTTTGGAAGTGAACGGGTGGATATTCTTGCAATATAGACTTGTCTGAAAGATTTTAGTTGTTCTTGAGACTGAGCTGCCTGTGTTGTGAATTGGAATTACAGATGCAAGAATCACAAAAGTAAACATTGTTATGTTCTTCTCTTGCTTTTCTGAATACTAAGTATCTATCTTTAAATCCAATTCTAACTGTTATACATCATAAAGTTTCATATTAAAAATTCCTATGCTGCAGGGATGTGTTACAACTCTTTTTTGTGTGTGTGAAATAAAAGGAAAAATAATTTTCTGTTTTGCAAATTGGAACAAAAATTTTATGGTTTAAGTAAGAACCAGTATGGACTTTAGCATTTGATAATATGGCATCAAATTGCCTAAATCAGAAAAGTGAAAACATTAATAGTGTCTGTTATCCTTGGGGACAATGAGCATGGGGTAGAGCAGAATTTTTACTCTCTAAAGTTCAACCAACAGTGCTTTGCCAGTGGCTGCACTTTGAGAACCTGTTTTTTTTTTTCTTTCCACTCAGCTAATGCATGTCACAGAGTTTCAGGGGCATTTGGAGTTTCACTTTTAAAGTAAGATGCATTATTCTGAAGCATTTAACATGTTCTGCATCAACTTGTAGTTCTGATGTCAGTGTACATACTGTGTATCACTTATTTTTATACTAGCTTGCATTATCTCCTGATTCTTGTGTATGAGGCATATAATTACTTGCTTCTCTGAAATGAGCTCAGAAAATACTGTTTTTCTGAGAGAAACATCTTGTTCCATTTTCAGTCATTTTATTTGCCATGTTCTGTTCCAGAAGGAAGTAGAAACTGTCTACCCTCACCTTAATAATCCATTTTTGTAAAATGCCTTCTGTGTCTTTGCCTTCGGGGATTTCAAGCCATATGACATTTCTTAATCTCAGCCTGTTTTCAACTTTATGGATTACTCTTTTTCTTTGTATTCCTAGGCATAATTTCCATCTCTCACAGATACTTCTGTGTTTTACATTTTGTATGCAGTCTTGTGCAATCAGACTTATAATTCTGAAAGTTTTGTTTCCTTTAAAAATCCCAGACAAAGTAAATACTGTCATACACCACAATGAGAAATTAATCAAGGAATTTTTGCTCTAGCAAAAAGTAAGGACTGTGATCTACCATGGTGAGAAAATCCAGTGAGGAATGTTTTGCTTGAGCACTGGGATGAGCTGCACTGAAGTGCACGGTACATTTGGAAAGCACTAAAGATATAATTGCAGTTATTGTGTAAATTCTTAAAAGCTCTAGATACTCCAAAATAGCCACAGTATACAAACACAAAAACATGTGCACTCCAAGTTAATTTAAAACACAGGTATTATAACATGTATTTTTTGGCTCCTCATACATAACTTGAACAATATTTTTGCAGCCTCTTGAGGGTTTTGAGTGTCTTAAGACCTCTGCTGTATATTGAGAACTGGCAGCACTTACTAGAATACATAAAGGAGTTTACATTTTAGTTAGAACCTGGGATTCAATTAGTAAAATATTTCCCAAAAATTTACAAAGTGGTTTGGAAAAAAAAAGGAATTAGAGTAAATAGTGGGGAGAAAAGTGGTTTGTAGCATAAAATCATGGAATCATTTGTATTGGAAAAGACCTTTCAGATCACTGAGTTCCACTGTTAACCCAAGACCACCATGTTCACTACGTCCCCAAATACCACAGTCACACACTTTTTGAACACTTCCAGTGATGGTGATTTATGTCCACAGTGCTACCTAATCTGAGTTACTCTTGTATCCTAATATAATCCAGAGTATAGTACAAGCATTGGTGTAGTTGAGATTATCACTGCAGAGATAAGAATCTGTTTTGTCCCATGATGAATACATTAGGGTTTTCTTGTTTCCTGAAAGAGAGTGACAGATTTTGTATTGTTTCTGTTTTCTGAAAGAAATTTTTGTTCAGATACTACTGATACCTAATGTGTTAACTTTAATCAAACCTTTCTCTATGTGTTTTTGTAGTGTTTATGTGTGTAAGAAAAATGCCATTGACATATGATTACTGCTCTGCTGAACATTTTTGATGTTAGGAGGATGGGATGATGTGTTTTCCTGAGCCTGTGACATTAGCAGAAGTCATTAATTTACTGGCACACTCAGTCACAAGGAATGTTTTCATTAAATTGAAGAGCAACTGAAATAATAATGCTTGGGATTTGGGTAATATTGAGTATGCCTCAGAGATTTTAAACTAACAGACCAGGGTGAAGTGGGATAAAAAAATCAGGAGGTTCTTTTGGAACTTGCAGAACCTTAACCTTTGCCTCCCAGACTTTTTATTTATAGTAGATTCATTACATAATATTTGTAAACTTTCAGCAGTTTCAGTCATCATTGAGCTGCAGTGATAACTGTGTTATTCATGTCTTGGAAATATAATATGTGATTTTGTTTTTAAATTTTCTTCCCAGTTATTTGTGCATCCTTCCTGAAGCATGAGAATGCAATAGTTTTTTCTTATAAATGTGTTTTATTTGCGCATCGGATTTTTTTCTTTGTATTTTGAACAGGTAATAAATTTAGTGCTTAGAGGTACAAAAATGCAGCATCAAACATTAATATCTCTAAGGTCAATAGCATCAACTTTTGTTGACTAAGTTCCAGTTTAGCTTCTTAGTGATGGGCTGTCTAAAATTTCTGTCTTAATAATGGACACATCTGATACTTCCTCTGTTCTTTGGGCTGTAGTTCAAAATGACCGATTGATTTATGAAAAAGCATGCACTATGAAAGGAGATCTTTACTCACCAAACTGTCACTCCATAACCTTGAAAATACAGAACAGAGGTTTGGGGTTTTTTTTGATTGGTACAAAAAATGGGAAGACACAAGTTCATGTGTTTCAGGAGAGGATGTGGATGGGAGCTAGTGGGCAGTCTCAAGTGCTCAAGTGCATGTGAAGTAATATCCAGGAGTCTAACCAAAGTCAATTTGCTGACCTTGAGGACTCAGTTAGGAACTAGGAAAGAAATTTAAAAAATCTGAAAGTCCAACTGAAATGCAGTGGTCCAGAACCTTCCTTTACACATTAGCAGAAATAATAATAAAATAACATGCCTTATTCAACTGCACTTGGTGCAATTTTTTCCTTTTGTCTTCGACATAACTTTAAAAAAATCTTATTAATTTCCCATTGCATTAATCGTTACAACACAATTTTGCAGCAAAGTTTGCTCAGAAGCTGTGATTTGGGAACAGTTGCCATAAAGGCATGTCCAGTCCTGAGAAATTTCTGCCATAGAATCATAAAATGGTTTGGGTTGGAATGAAGCTCAAAGATTGTCCAGTTTCAGTTCCCTGCTGTGGGCAGGATGCCACAGGACCACACTGCTCAAACCTCAGGCCATCCAGTCTGCCCTTGAACACTTTCAGGGATGGTGCAACCGCAGCTTTTCTGGGCAACCTGTGCCAGGGCCTCAGCACCCTCACAGGAAATAATTTCTTCCCAATATTCAATCTAAACCTCCTCTCTTTCAGTTTAGAGCCATTCGGTCTCATCATATCACTCCATGCCCTTGTGAAGAGTCCTTCTCCAGCTCTCCAGGCCCCCTTTAGGCTGTGGAAGGTGCTCTAAAGTCCCCCCACAGCCTTCTCAAGGCTGAACAAGCCCAACTTGTGCGTAGCCACTTCAAAAATCAGTTTAAAAGGAGGGCAGGCACAAAGCTGTGAGACATTTACATGTGGAAATGACTTATAAAAGCTACATTGTGTCATAGTAGACACAATGTATGGCCTCAGCAGTAAAGAGCCTACTAGAAGTCCTCTAAATTTTTTGACAGCTCTGTGAGTGATGAAACTACTTTAGTTTCCACAATTATTTGAACAGTTTCCTTGTCAATTGGTAATTTACCTATTGATCTATCCAGGGAAATAATTCTTTTGAATATATTGTTTCTATAAGGAATTTTAATTCTTTTTTAATAACAGTTGCTAATATACAGTATTACTGTTCTTCCTGTGTTATGAATTTTTTGAGACTAATCTTGTCAAAGTACTGATATTTTTTCCCCATCAGACTGTTTATATTATCCTCTCTGTTAAAATAATTGTTTTAGAGTAAATGCATTCATCAACAATTTATTTTACAGCTGATTCTCACCTAATTAGGAAGCATTTCTGTAGTTTATAGTAAAAAGAGTTTTGAATGGCTTGGTACTGTTTGTCAAATGACACTGATGTTTTCCTGTGCCAGCCTGCAAACATTTCTTTCAATGCAGCTGCATCGATTTTCACCTTCATCTTTTAAATATCTCAGAAAGTGATGGGGGGAATATACCTTGGAACATTCTTCTACAATACTTAACATTTTTAACTATTAATTTCCTTTAGTAGACTGTCTTTGAACTGTATTTATAAATACATAAGGAAGTTTATATATTTAATACCATTTTCCTAAATAAAACAATGGTGTTTTCTCAGCACTGTTTTGGTCACCAGTATAAACAGCACCGAAGGGCAGCTGGAAAGAAATTAACTTTGTCCCAGAGAGACACAGTAAACATAATTAAAATTCAAGTTGTATGAATGTTACCAGGATAAAACAGCAACACCATAAAAAGACTTCTATCTGAAAGTATTTCACGTTTCTTCCAAACAAATCATAGAATCATTTGGGTAGGAAATTATTTGGACCACTGAGTCTGACTGAAAATTAACACTGCCAAGTCCCTCACTGGGCCATGTCCCTAAGTGCCACATTGGCCCAGGGCTGAGGACTCAGCTCCGTCCCTGGACAGCCTGTTCCCATGCTTGGTAACCTTTTCCATGAAAAAAAAAATAATCCTAATATCCAATCTAAACCTCCTCTGGTGCAACTTCAGGCCATTTCCTCTTATCAAGCCACTCGTTCCCTGGGAGAAGAGACTGGGCCCTGCCTGGCTACTCCTTCCTTTCAGGTGCTTGTAGAGAGTGATAAGGTCCCTCCTGAGCCTCTTTTTCTCCAGGCTGAACCCCCCCCACCAGCTCCCTCAGTGGCTTCTCATATCACTTCAGACCCTTCCCCAGCTCCATTCCCTTCTCTGGACACACTCCAGCCCCTCAATGTCCTTCTTGTCCTTAGGGGCCCAAAACTGGGCACAAGATTCAAATTGTGACCTTACCAGTGACAGGTATAGAGAGACAATCCCTGCTCTTCTCCTGCTGGCCACGCTATTCTTGCTTCAGGCCAGGATGCCATTGGCCTCCTTGGCCACCCGGGGACACTATGAGCAGTCTGTGGAACAGAGAACTGCAGCTGTGTGGGGAGATGTTGCAGAAGTAGCAAGAAGTTTTAACTAAGAACTGAGGACATTTTTTTGAGGGAAAAAAAAAACCAGAACAGCCAAAAGTCTAAGTTTTTTTACCCCTAAGCAGTTCAGCTGTGGTAAAGTTGTGTCTGTGAAAGTTCACCCGCAGAATGTCAGAGGTGTTACAGAGGCTGTGGTTTTAATAAGAACTTTAATAGAAGGTAGGGGTTTAGCTGTCAGAACATATAACAAGGATGAAAGGAAGGAAGCTAATCAGATTTTCACACAATATGGGGAATTTACAGAGATTACATTAAGAAAAAATATTGGAACTCACGTATTTGAGCTGTAATTTGGGGATAATCAGATACCATCCTTTGCAATGCCATATTTAGAATCCTTTTTGACAATCAAGTTATTTGAGGAAAAAGGGTAAATTAATGGGTAAGTTTTTTGAGGTTAATGTCCATGCAGAGATTAAACAATTAAGTGTATCCATGATCTAGTTAAATGGCTTTCTTAAAGGAGTTGCAGTTGCTCATATGAGATTACTTGCTTGTGAGAATCCAGTTTCTATGTTTCTTTTAGGAGCATTTCTTAGACCACAAAGGCTTTTCTTGAAAACTGAATGTTCTAGAAACTGTCAGTGTCCAGGTCCATTGGTGCGTGTCTAAATTTTTGGGATTTTCTATATTTCCTGGTAAAATGGCAAAAATCTTAATTTTCTTGGAAAACCCTGGAGCCACAGAATTAGCTGTGGCTGTGCTGGGAATTTGAGAGTCTGCTGGGTGGATGCAGGGTCATGGTAGCATGGTCCATCAGAAACAGGTAAATTCAAAAAATTTGCTAGGCACTGTAGTGTGATAGTATTTGTCACCCTTAGGGTTTTTTTGTACATATACTTAAGCAGTATCCTGATTATTTTTTGTATGGAACATCTAATTGCAGATCTCACAAAGGTTTGACTAAATACATGGTTGTGTTCTTATTTTGGGCCCACTGGTGCTTGCCACTTGCCAGATCTAAACCATCCCTAGCCTAAATAATGACATGTCATAAATGAAAAACGAAACAAAACAAACCCCCCCCCCCAAAAAAAAAACAAAACAACCAAAACAAACCAACCTCCCAGAAAAAAGCCCACCAAAAAAACCCATCAAACAAACAAAAGTTAAATACAAGCCTAAAAACCACTTAGAGGGAAGCGGATACAATGGAGGAGGATTACAAACAAATTTGTATGCTCCAGTACAGAACAGCCATATACTTACAGCTAATATATAATCTGTAATAGTACAGCATTAGAAGCACTCTCTGAACTGCTCAACCAAATGCAATTTATTGTATTTTTAGTGTTATTATGTGGTAAATCTGAACTTGATGATAGTAATGCTGCATATATTTTTGCATTAATTTTCCATTCCTGTTTCATTTAAATAGTCTTATGTACATACATGCTCCTAGTAAAGGCAAAATTTATTGTATATATTGATTATTTTTCAATGTATATTGTATATTATGTAGCAAAGGAGGGCAAAGAGTGGCAGTAGCAGTATTTCTATTTTCTGTTGCGTTTATCTTTTTATGTGTGAGAACCATTCTAACTGGTGGAGCACAGTAAACATTTAAGTTTTTTAGTTCTGCAGGCCCACAGAATGAATGCTCATTCTGTATTCTTTTTTTTTTTAAATAGACTGGTTGAAAATTAAAATAAATAAGAGTACCGTGTATGGGTTGCCCATTGATGCACTCCGTGCACAAAAACCAGCTTTTAAGTTTGTGTAGGCTGCACATTCATCTCTTGCATTCACAAGTTTACAATATTTTGGCTTACCAATGCGGGCAGTAAGGAAAAAAAAAAGAAAGTGAAAAATAACACATTCTTGCTTTTTCTTTTTTTTTTTTTATGTAGAAAGAATTGTGTTTGAGAAGGAAAACACAGTGGGTCAAAGGAAGAAGAATGGTTGATTTAATTTTCTGTTTGGTGTCTTTTCAGCAGTGTTGGATTCCACAATTTTATGGTTTCTGTCATGCAAATATTTTGAAATTCAAAAAATTCACTCATATGTATATTCCAAATTAAATAAAATATTTCCTGTTATAATTCAGCCTTTACTGTGCAGACTCATGGAGCACGAAAGAATGACTGAGTGCTGCCCTCAGTAAAAAAATCAAGGAAAAGGCAGAACAAAATAAAGTGCAAGAAAAGCATTATTTATGGAAATATCAGGTGCATACTGAACACCTGTTTATCTGAACCATAATATTTTCAGGGACTTCAGAACTGCTGCACTGAACTCTTGGGAAATACCCTTTGAAATTCCTGTGTGCTTAGGAAATGGTCTCATAAATGCTAAAGTCGGTGATAGATATCTAGGTATTCTGAAAAGAAATCTCTCTGAATGGTTCCTAAGCCATAATTTTTTTTTTTTTTCGAAGAGGAGAGGTAAAATTGGCTGCAACAGAAGATGCTTCACTGTCTCATGACCATGTGCTGCTTTTTACTCAGATGCTGTGTTTGGTAATTTAGGGAAATTGTAACCAAACTGCTGCTTTCTTTTGATCATTTTTAGTGCCAGGAATAATTTATATTCTAAAAGTCGATCTCCTATGTATAATGAAAAACAAAAGAATTAATATATTCTTAAGGATTTGAAGTAGCCTGACCTTATACTGTAAGTCTTTAAGATCGG
>JAYDZK010000001.1:3632767-3649851 GCA_034509185.1 Euphonia xanthogaster
CTCTTCCGATCTTTTAATTTCTTGAAATTTCACTTCAGTACAAAAGTTGAATATTTAATTCTTATTTTTGATCTTTCTTACTTTTGCACTAATACATCAAATCTGTTTAAATTTTAGGAATGATGCTGGCATAGAACATGTAAAGAGTGTTGAACAGTGCTATAAAAATTCTGCATCAATTACATCCCACCTGGATTCCTTGGAATTCCTTGTTGAATTGCATTCAACAATTTTTAGATCCTGTTTTGTTCATATTGAAAGGGAACCATAGCCCTTTCAATATGAAGAAAGAAGAAAACTTTTATTCAGAATCTTAGTTTTTCCAAAGTAATGGCACAACCAGTGCTGAGAGGATATTTGATGCAGCAACTTTCTTAATCCCAGGATTTAAAAAAATCCTTTTAAAGAGTAAAGAACATTTTGAGACCTTAAATTAAAGGCAAATATAAAGTTCTTACCATTCATGGATTCCCCAGCTCTTTTTTCATTTATTAAAAGAAAACAGGGGACTAAATTTTATCACTTTTTTTTTTTACTTACTGCACTTCGTGTTAGAGAGGGAAGCACACTTTAGCAGGGGAGCTAATCATATTTTTAAAAAATCTGTATTTTTAGTTTCAGGCATGACTCTACTAGTGCGCCTAATTTTTACATCTGCATCCATGGATCCAGCTCTCCATTCACCCTGGATGGGGGCTCCACAAAGAACATTTTCTAAGAAATCTGTAGCATTGTATTACAGGAACTCAGATCTTGCTTAGAGTGCAGCTGGATGAACAGACATTTTAAGGACAAAGGAATTCAATAATAAGTTGCAGGTGAAAATTTGTTTCCATATCCATACAATTTTTACATAAAATGAAATACCAAGGGTTTCCTTCCTAACTGAATTGATATATTTAAATATATTCTAAAAAGGAAGCTCAGTCTAATTTAAAGTACCCTACAGACAACTGACATAAGATGATTTTCTTTCCTTGGAATGTGATTCTAATTTGACAGTTATGAAGGTTGTCCCTTGTAGAAATGCTGTGCATTTTTTTCTAGTCCAAACACAAAGAAATTAGTCTTCAGTCAATGGGGCAGTATATTCCATATATCTGATCTCATACCTTGTTAAAGAGTTGTTAGATTTCATCTAACTAGGAGAAAAAATAACACTACTCCAAACTACTAAAGAAATTTTGCTGTGTGAATCCAGGAATTAGGCAAGAATAAGAAGTGATGGACACATGCCACATTGATGCTCTGGTTTTCTATGTAGACAGATAATGAAATTAATTTTCCAGCAGAAAATTCAAATTTTTTTGGTAACCATGAGTATTTACAGCTTAATTAAAATACTGTATTAAATGCAGAGAGTATTTGTATAGTTAGTTGAGGACTTGTTAATAGCTGTAATTGAATCTTTTATAAATATCTATAGATCATTCTCTATGATCATGCATTCCTGAGCTGTGCTACCTTTTAGAAATACCTGTTATTTCCAAATTTTTGTAAGTCTGCCTTTTTTGTACCTGCTGTCTCACAAGTTTTCTGGCTGTATTTTCTAGTTCCTTTGGCTCCCTTCTCCTTCCTTCCAGGCTGTCTGCAGGCTTGCAGCATTTTCATCTCCTCTAGCTGCATTGCTCAGGTTCCCCTCAGTGTTCAATCTGTTCTGCATTCACTTTGCCATGTTCTGGACTGCATTTGGAATTGTGTCCAGAAACAGGAACTGACATTTGGTCAGTTGGAAAATGGGACAGCCAAGAAATTGTGGTGACATCAGTTTAATGGACTTTAAACCAAACAAAACAAAACAAAAAAAAAGACAAACCATATCAAGCATAATTTCATAATTTAATAACAAAGTGCTGCATTTAATATGTAAGTATTCGGATTCTGTTTTCTGAGTCAATAATGAAATTTTGCCTTTTTGCAAAATACTGATACCTTGTAATTAAATATGTAGCCTCCATCTTTAAACTTTGACCAGCATCTCTAAAACACCCTCAACTACAGCCAGCCTTTGAAGTGAAATTAACCCTTTATCAAACACTAAATGAAGATTTGCTCTAGTCTCCCAGATCATCAGAATCAGTGTAACTGGGAGGGTTTTTTATTGCCCATGTATGTTTATATATATATATGTATGTATATATATATATATCTGTATTATAATACTATATCACTTGAAGATGGTTTGGGACTTGAGGTTTTTGTCATGTTTATGTTCATAACATTGAAACCTTAAACACGTACAATACTTAAAGAATCTTTAAAGCATTGCACAGCCTTAAAAAAACCAAAACCCTAATTCAAAACAATACCAAGCTGGCCACGCTCCCTGAAACATAACTTTTGGCCTTCCTCTATGCAAGTACATATTGAAAACAAATGTGCTCTTTTACAAATAGCAACAATTTGGAAAGAGAGATTTGTCTTTTTAGCACAGTGACACTGTATGATAGCATCTCGTTTTAAAATCTGAAGTGCTTTTTTATCACAGCTATTCATTTGTGTTAAGAGGATGTCAGCAAATGGATGCTAAATTGTTCCCTAGGAAATTTCTGGGGAAAAAAAGAGATGTGTTTACATTCTTAGTTAGCAAGACCTTCCGCATGAAAGCTATGCTGGAAATTATGGTAACCACTTCAAGGAACAGGACTTAGTAAAAAAGTACATCTCTTTTTAGGCCATGTTGACCAGGTAATACTGCATGTGTCTCATGCAGGAGTCATTGGGAACAACTGGGTTTGGACAGGTGTTCCAAAATTGAGAATAAAGAACCAGAGATGTTGACAATTAGGCTGGCACTATTATATTTAAATAATGAATTTTAAAGGTGTCATCATTTGAAAAGAAAAAAAAAAAACTAAGCAAAAATAGTCATAATGTAAAAGATTCTTGTCAACAGATAATAAAATAATTTCTTTAAAGTTATGAATGAAAAGATTATCTTGTCTTGGTATATGTTGCTGTTACTTGTTGGTGTTATGTATGATTTTATTACCAAATAGAGTAATATATCAGGATTCTGGTTTTTATTCAGGCTGATGGCTAAAGCAGATACAACACATCAGGCCAAATGTTTAAAAGGTGTCTAAAGTGCTTCAGAAGAGTCACGTGTATAATATAAATTAATTGCCAGAAAAACAACTAAAGATAATCAGTGTAAATAATACAAAAGTGCATGAAAGTGACACAGGACAATTGGTAAAACTGATGCAATAAACATTGGACAGTCATAGTCAAAATACTTTAAATGACAGTGGAATACATTGGTCTGAAAAGTACACAATGATGTTATGCTGCAATAATAATTTCAACAGAACTTAACAGCTGAGTATGTTTTCATTATAAACCTGACAGACCAGTAGCTTTTTGGGAGACAGTTTGAGTCAAAAAATGGATAAAGAATGATGTTAGAGGTGTAGTGTAGTATTGCTTCAGATAGACAAGGTGATAAAATGCATGACAAATCTTTCAGATCAGTAAATTGATTTTGGCACAGTGGAGTTAGCTACAATTTTGGAACATTGGCCCACTGATAAATTTAAGAAATTATGAAATAATTAGAACATTTTTTTAAAAATGCAAATGTATGTGTCCTGTCTCCTAACACAAAAAAAATTTCCAATATCCCTGTGCTGAGTGATGAGATTAAAAAAAGGCTACTAATTTTGCAAGAGAGGCTGAGAGGCCTGCAGGTACCTTGCAGGGCAGGATCTTGGCAAACTGCCTTTTACTGTCGTGAAACATTATTTTAGACTGTTGAGACACAAAAAGTTGAAACAATGGATGCAATTGAGAATGATAATACATTTAATCTGTTAATTGACAGCACAGAAAGTAAAGATAAGAGAATGATGGTGATTTTGAAAGCAATCTGCATCTATTGGGTGAAAAACCTTAATACCTAATCTATAAAAATTTCCAATTTCTGTGGAGAGCAGGGATTATGATCAGTTAAACTGTATAGAGTAGGTAGTTCAAAAAGCATGGAAATAAATAGAAATAGTCTGGTGTTATGTAGAAGATATTGTTCAGGTGGAGCGTTTGTGTATGTGAGCAATGAAAACTCTGGTCAGATGTAAAAAAAAGTATGAAAAGTTGGTGATAAACCAACAGAATTTCAACTAGAGACTCTTTGGAGGTGTGGGATCTTTCCAAGATTATGATAACATTTCTTCATTTGTTATATTGGCATTTAATTTTTTGAGAAATTTTAAATACTTTAGTCTGATTTTATATGTTTGTGATTTTACTTGTGTTAACTGATAGAAATATTGTGTTTTGTATTACTGTTGCCTGTTGAGAAATTGCTTCAGGAGAATAGATTTTGTTCTCATTTTGTAGGTCAAGCACAAAAAAATCATGTGGTGGGTGTCTTTTCCCTTTATACTCATGATTATGCCACAAGTCAAAAGCTATTTAGCCATACCTTCATTTCACATCATTCTCTTCTTCATATTTAAAAAGAGTTTTCCATATTATTGCCTGCATGAGAATTCCAAAAGATTAAAATATCAGCCCATTCCACATCAGTTAGTTGCCGAATCTTCTCAAGAAACCAAAATAGAAGGATTATTTTTAATCTATGAAACACTGTCCTCTCTATTATGACTCATGTTTACTTGTACAATTTGCTTCTCACCACTGCTGCTCTCCTACGAAAGTCATTAGAAGGCATGAAATTACTGGGAGCATTTATCAAACCAGTCACACTCCACTGGAAACACCAGTAAGAAACTGGAGGATTAGGAGCCTTTTCCAAATTATTCTGCTGGTCTGCAAAAAAGGGAGCCAAAAAATGAAATATCACCTGAGACCCTTAATATGGAAAAATTTTAAAATTCCCAACCCTACAAAACAGAGATTAAAAAAGATGACAGCAAGCACACTAAAATCTTCTCAGGTGCAGTAGAAATAGTGAGAAAAACCAGAAAGTTTTTTTTGGATGAATGAGCTTTCTTCTTGAATGAAGCATGCTCTAGAAGAAAAACACTATCTTCTGTTTCTTGCTTATATCCCCATCCAAAGAAACTCTCTTTGTTTTTTGAAAAATGACTTCATCAAAGAAGTAATTAACTGCCTGTGTTACCTATTACGCTTTCTACCAGGAAACTGAATTTTGATCAGTTTACCTTTTTGGGAAAGAAAGCTGATATCAAGAAATGTTCATCCAGATAAATATTAACCTCTTGAAGTTTTATGGTCAAGGGATAAAAATGGTTTATCTAATTAAAATTACTCTTTTAGGGACATGGATACTGGAACTCCATTTTACCAAAATACTAAGTGGGACACGTGGAAATGCTGGATTTTTTTCAATTAAAGGAATAAGTTGCATGAAAAATATGAAATTTAATTGCCATTATTAACATACAAATAAGATACCAGAATGCTCAATTTCAGTTAATCTGAAAATTCCTCATCTTTGGAGAGTATTGACACCTGACTGGACAAGACCCAGAGCAGTGTAGTTTGAATTCACTGTTGATCCAGGTTTGAGCTAGAGGTGACTTTGCAGAGTCTCTTCCAGTGTGGATGATTCTATAGTTAATGCATCAAAAAGAAAAATATTTCTGCCTACATCAACTCATTTTAATTTGTTTAAGGACATTTCTTACCATTTCTTCTCTATTCTTTTGCCTCCAGACTTAAAACCAAAAAAAAAAAAAAAAAGGTGAAAGCACAGCATTTTTTATCAGCCTTTGTGTTACCACTGTAAGGGTTGTTGAATTTATGTGATGTAGTGACATGTAGTGCTTAAAGGTGCATGGATACCTGAATGAATACACACAGTGATTGAAACTATTTTGACCCAGTGACCCAACAGCATTTGGAAACAAACAGCTCATTTTAACAAATGGCAGGTTGCTTATTTTTCCCTTCTTTGTAAAACATTTTCTAGCTAACATCATTGACCTCTTTGGGATTTTTTTTCTTCTCAAAATGACTTGATATAAAGCTTGTATGCATTATCTATTATGAATTGTCATAAAAAGAAAGGCAAAAGATGCAAAGTTCAAGCGTTGAAAAAAAAATAAAACCTGACCCTATAAGGTTTTTCCTGCACTTCAGGACTGAATCTGAGGGGTAGAGCTGTAGTGGCTCTGTCTTGATCAAGTTAAGGTGCTTTTGCCATTTTATTGTAAATAGCCTCACAGAAGGGAATTCCTGACAAGAATGAATCCCAGATCCAGTGAATTTCTCTCTATGCTCTATAACCTCATAAAACTGGATTTTTTCCCCCTGCAACATAATCTCAAGTTTGAGGCTGTGACACTTAACCTATGGGCTTTGTTTCTGTATCAGAGCATCAGTTAGGGAGATTTTCTGTGGGATTATTATTATCTTTATTAATTTACTGAGTTTCTCAGGCAGTTCCCCAGAGCAGGAAGAGGAGAACCTTGGTGCAGCTGTAGTTGTCCTAGGAGATGCATTCCCCTCCTGCCTTCCATGGATTTCTCTTCTGACTGCCAAAATGGGTTCAGCTTATCTGATATTTCTGTAAAGCAAACACATTTTAACCTTTCAGGTTTACTGAGGATAGTGCCAATGATATAACAGCAAATTCTTCCCATGCAAAAGATCAAATCCTAGCTGGGAAATGCAACACAAAAGAAGTGGCTTATCTCACTCCAAGCTACCTCAGGGTCAGCCAGTAGTGGACCCACATTTGGAGTTTAGAAGCTCTTAAATCGTGGTTAAAGCTTTTTCTTTCTCTTCCGTTCTCATACCATTGCATTGTATTTGGTGGTCTGCCTTTCCACAAGAGCTGCAATCACTGATCCTACACTCGGGTTTCTAATTTGACATTTCAAAACTAAGATTTACTGTAGTGAGAATTTACATGGGGACCTTTTTTTCAGGGAAAACTCTGGACAATTCTACAGGAAGTCTGGTTTCACTGCAAGAGGTTAGAAAATTTTTTCAAAACATCCGATCTGTGGTAGCAGAGCCTTTTCTCTGTAGCTTAATCCCTTAGCTCAGTGGTATGTGAAAAGTTCTCTATTTCACAGGATCACAAAAGTTATTTTTTTCCCCATACTTCACCTGAAACCTACATTCAAGTACAGAGCTCTGCACACTGTTTGATGCAGCTCTCAGCAATTACTTGGTTTCATCTGAGGCCGAGGAAAATGAAGGAAAATCTGCTGATAGGTGACAAGAGTGACCACAGCAAAGAGCACATCCTGTGGAGCTCAGAACTGGAGCACTGGGATGGAGACTTTAGGAATTATGGGTCAAGAGGGAACTGTGCATTTCACAACAGCTTTAAATTACAGCAGCTGCTTCCAGATTTCCTTCAGCCACAGCAAACAGCAGTCACAGCTCTACTCACAAATAAAAAGAAACTCAGTGGCAGGGAAAGGTGCTGAATTAATTTGAAATCCTTTCTATAAAGATTTCCCCTCTTCATGTGATGACCTGCAAGTCCAAACATATTTAATAGGTGAACATGAGTAAAATGTGATTTTTTTATTGGGGGTCTTTTCAAAACAAATGTTTTGCATGAATATTTCTGACAGAAAGAAAACGTGGAAGTAATTTGGCCGGTGTAGGAAAAAAGGTTTCAACTTCTTGCAATACATACACTAAAATTTATGACACATAGTGTTCCAGCATGGCTATGTAACAGTTTTTTTAAGCTGGTTTAATGCTTTTTGGATGGAATAGATAGATTAGAAACGTAATGTAAGTTGCTATATTTTCATTTTATTTCCATTTTTTATTTCCAGCTATTGTTAAAGAACAACAAATGGGATAAATATGTAAATGGGGAAAAAAGGCTTTATTAAAAGCTTACTATTCCACAAAGAAGAGCATGCTTAAAGCTTTTCTTTTTTTATAGATGATGACCCAAATATTCTCAGGGTGGGCTCTGTGGTGAGTTGTGGGAATGGAGTTCAGTAAAGGACAAAGCTTCCTATGAGGCTGCAGGTCACTAAAGATCTCTGAAAACTTAAAGTCTGTTTAAGCAGAGCTTTCATGCTGGCTTTGATTTTGTACTTCTTGTCCCATTGAAGGGAGGGTTAATACTGGATTTGTTTTTTCGCATAATGAGTGTTTTTAATATGGATAAAAACAGTAGCATTAATGTGCAGTAAGTACCAAAATCTGAATGTCCTGTACTCAGTTGAAGGTAAAATAATGAGCATCTTTTTTCACTGTAATTAAGGTGATGGTCCTATGTAGACATAAATTAGACAAAGTTTGTAAATAGAGTTACTTTAAATCATTAGACTACTTCAGCACACAATCTTCCATGCACAAAAGCTTTTCTTATGGTCTTCTTGGGACAGACTAGAAAGTTTCTCTGCTTTTTCCACTACATCAATTCATCTAGTAAAAACTATAGCAACCACTCCACAAATCTTTAGTTATCTATGGAATAAAATAGTTTGTTTCAACATCTAAACTTGCAATCATCTAAACAATAAACAGGATGCAAATTTTGAAGCTTTAAAATCTCAATTATGGCAAATATTTAAAATACCATAGCTAATAAAATATTTATCTAGAGGAATTAGTTTAGTACTGGATAATTAAGAATACATTAGGAATATTGTTTTCAAAAGTATTTCTATTGAGAATTTAATAGAGTCTTCCAGATTTGCATTCTTTGATGGGAGTAAATAAAAATGCAAGTTTCAACAATGTGAAGTGTGCAATTAAATGCATTAAATACACATTTATAATAAAAATCTAGATCTCTCTGGGGATTAACTAGGGCTAGTTGTAGATATTGACATCTTTAGCCTAAGTTTGTTTAAATATATGAAGGTTTTATAGAAATAGCTACACCTAAGAGACTCCTGTGAACAAATTTTCATAAATGCTTAATTGTTTGCTAAAAAAGGTTATTTATTTCTAGAAAAACTGAGACATGCATTAAAAGGAATCAAGGAGTTGAAGCTATTTTTGTGTGGACAGCACTTTAAATAATAAATTAGCCCAAAATTTCATTCAAATTTGTATGCTCCTTCTGTTATGTTTTACTGATACTGCTCCTATTTCAATGCAGGGCATGGTCCTTTGACCTCTCAGTGATAATAAGTGGTTTTTATGTATCTCACATGTAAGCTGAGTAAAGTAACAGTAAAGTAAAATATGTTACGCCACTCTATAGAATATAAAAATTCAGGAAAATTCCAAATTTCCAGTAACATTGTTCAGATTTTTTTTAGATAGTAGTTTAGGACCTGCTTACTTAAAAATGTGACTTCTGGGGTTCAGTTCTGTAAATGTGTCTCTGACCATCATGGTAAAAACTGTACCATTCCCATTCTAATTCCTGATAAAGTCAGCAGGAAGAGAGGAGAAAAAAAATTGCTCTGTGTCTTTCTGAGAGTGCTCTCTAGAATGAACTCAGTACCAGGTTTTAGTTATTATGAAGGAAATTTTTGTTCAGAACAGCATAGATGAAAAGATGTACATACAGAGTGTTTAGTCTCTGTGTTTCTAAAATTGACGGTTTATTAAAAAAGAAAAGCCACAGTATATAGTCAGCTTAGAGCAGAGTGGGCCTGGCCATTAGTTTGGGAAAAGTTAATCCATATCGAGCCACAGCATTTCTTGGGAGGTTGCTTCCAAAAGGAAAAGTGGAATTCCTGACAGCAGCCTTCTATCTAATGCCTAAATCTTGCTAGAACGCCACTCCAGGTGTGTGTCTGACAGTGGAACCCCAGAGCTGGATTTGAGTTTTCTTTATGCCAGTGTTACACTAAATCAGGAGAATGTGCCTTTAATGAGACTGTTTTCTTTTCCAAATAAGATGTCTTTTTTACCTGTCCTTGGAATACTCCATGGCACAAACAAGTCACTTACTTAATACCATTCCAGTTTACTGATAAAATGAAGCTCTGTAATCAACTCTGCTTTGGAGAAAAAATGACAGAGGCTGATGAAAACACACCAGGCTCTCAACAGACTGTCTTGGAACCTGCTCTATTCTGCTGTGATGACGAATATCTTTTGTCACCACAGTGTATTGCTAATCTCTCAAATCAATGCTTCCTATGTAGTGAAGCTTCCATCAGAGATCTAATCCTGCTCCTGTTTAAGTCAGCAAGAAAAATGGAATAGGCTCGAGGCAAGTATATGCAGAGAACTATAATTCTGTAAATAAACAGACATGGTACTGCAAGGAGCAGCAAATATTAGGGGGGGAAATACGGATCATTTGCTTCCATTACTGTATTAAGCCAATGATTTTACTGGCTTAAGACTTTTAGTACATAATAGTTGATAATACTGAAGTTGCAAGGACAGAAAATTAGTTTTTTTATATTGCAATGCTGCCTGTCCCTGAAGAATAGAATGTGGTAAGAAACCCTCCCTAAGGCTTTTGTTCAGTCCAATACCCAGCCAAAAACTACCCACACTGTTTATTTGTTTGTCTGATAACTTGGAGCATCTATTCTGAGTCCTAAAAAAACCTGAAAATATTTCTCCTGTCTGATGTTGACTGGGAGGCTGCAGTTGGGCATCAGATCACCTCAGTAAGAGAGCTCAGCTACCCAGTCACAAATTGTCCTTCAGAAAAGCTAATTAAAAAATTGAGAGGAAAATTTTTTCAGCAATTTGCTAGCTTCCCTTTCATGTGTTTTTATGAGTTTTTAACATTAAGCATGAAAAATAAAGTGTATGTCTTGGTACTCAGTTCTTTGACAGTTTCACTATTCCTAGGCATGGATGCCCACATTGTAAATCACAGCAAAAATACCTAATGCAGGTATTTTATCTTTTACAAAACTAAATTCGAGAGAAATATTGACATGGCTAATGATGGCTATGCTTTCATTTCCAAAATGAGGAAAACCATGTTAATTCTGTGTACAGCCATAAGCTCTTATATTTTTTTTAATCTTACATGCTGAGATTTTGGACTAAACATAATGAATAATAGTCCTCAGCATAAGCTTGTTAGAATGCAGATTCTTTCAAATACATAAATGTGTAAAAGGGATAGCTAAAATTTTGTTTTCCTGCAAATACAGGGGAAAAAAAAAAGGTGTGTAAGAATATATAAAGCACAGTTTACAGGATGGGTAACTCAAGCTCTGGAGGCTTTTTCCTTCTTAAAAGCCTCACTTTTTTTTTTTTTTTTTCCCCAATAGAGGCAAATGAGGCACTACTATTTAAATACCATTGCAGGATCTGAATTGAAGTTACTTCAGTGCCTCTTAAACTCTGATGTGAGGTGGCAGAGCTATCAATAAAGTTGGCTGCACACAGGAGCAAAGGCAGCCTTGGACAAGGAATAAAAAAACTATGAAAGTACCAGGAAAAAAAAATAAAAGGGCCAAGTGACAGAGCAGCATAAGAGCACAAGTGGGAGTGGAGTGAATGCTGAGCTTTACAGATGTTTGTGTGAAATATGGAATTTCTTCATATATGTTCTGTGATTTGTAAGGAAGGCAGGAAAGTAAACCAAGTAAAACAATACATGGAATTTGAACATTTCAATACATGGTGGGCCTACATCTCCCTCTTTGTAGGTAGATGAATTTTTGACTTAGTCTGTAGAAATCAATATCCAATCCAGAACATCTGTACACCCCTCAGGATACAATACTTTAATTTATTCCTTAGTGCAGTTTCATATTGATGATCCTTTGTATCCCAGACCAGTTGTTTTAGACTGTTCAACATCTCACAACAGTTCATCCTTTGACTGTTACGTTTCTTCTACCAATAATTGCACAGAATGATATAGTTCAGTAAAACCAGTACTGATTTCTTTTAAATCTTCTTCCACAAATCAAGTAGATTTCTTGTATATTGAGAATTTATCTTCAAATACACACTTTATGGAAGGTTAGACAAATGGTTATCTGTTTGCAAATGCTGTAATTAGAAATAACAATCACAACATCTTTTTTTAAACAGCAATTGTTTCAGTTGTTTGCCTTATGTAAATTACCAAAAATTTCTTCTTTCACATCTTGAAGATTCCTTTCTTCTGTGACCTTAACATCTGTGACAAGTCTAATGAAATCCAAAATACAGCTTCATAGATGAAAATATTTAAGAGACTGTTTTCACTCTCTGGTGCCTCAGAGAGGGATCATCATAGGATCTTTTATAAACTACATATTATAAGTAAAAAAATCAGTAAGATTGATTGGATTAGATCAATTAATTAGACTTTGAGAACAGATTATTTTGTAAGTTGTATTTAATATGGACACGGACATATTTTCTGTCAAATGAATCATAGGAGCACTATATTTAATTTAGTCTTACAAAAAGGGTTACTGACATGTTATCCTTAGAATCATAATAAAAAACATCCTACAAGATAAGCAGTGTAGCTGATAGACTGCACAGCATTCTAAATAAATCACCAGGCCTCCACCAAGCATTCCAAGGATGCATCAGCATTGTTTTGGAAAGTTATCAGATAAATTCTGTTGGAAAAGCCAGAGTGGGGAAGAGGTTGTTTTTCGGGAATTTTCTCCTCATTGTACTTAAATATTGATATTTATGTGGGTTTTTTGTAGTAGGAAATGCCATGGTAGTGGATCACATTAAGTCATGGACATAAGTTTTATGTGCCATACTTAAATAAATAATAAAAAAATGCAGCAGTTTCTGCTATTTTAAATTGACACAGCTGTATATTTCTTGTTACTGTAGTTTGAGGCAAGTAGTACCTTCCTTTCAGGCAGTTAGTCACTTTTTCTCCATAGATTCATGCTGAGGTTTACATAAAATACCTTGAAAATTATTCATCTTTCCATCCTAGCTGAACAGCACAACTATGACCTTTTTTATTTTTAATAATGGACATAAACAAAAAGCTGGAAGAAGGTTTGTTGAATTAGGCCCAAATAATGTACCAGATAAAAACCCTTATAAAAGGCAAAGCTGACTTGCTGTTGATGCTGCTCTGGAATGTATCTTGACATGGATTTTATCTTCCTGCATCAATTGTATTTCCCAAGAATTGCCGTGTCTCTCTCTTAATATATGAGCCTTTTAGCTTACTGTCTTCCATACCCTCTAATAAATGTAGTGAGGAACAGTCCTTCCTTTTGAAACCCATTTGATTGGAATTTATTCAGGGGATAATTCCTCTGCCTACTCAAAGCAGCATTTCAGCCTTTGGAGCAGCACTTGTCCTTTTGTGAGACATCAGGGCTACTCAAAGGCTTGCGGGGGAATCCTTCCCTCAGCCATGGCTGTTCCATCATCCCGCCTCTTTCCTGACCCTATGCTCTTCCATATTTTCTGATGAACTGCCCTCATGACTGACCTCTCCATTCTGTACCAATAGATGTGTTATCAAACATACTTGATGAAAACATCCTATTAGGATAGGTCCTTTCGCTGAGATCAGATACAGTGACAGCCAACAGCAATGTGGGAGGAGTGAAAAATCCCTGAAACCCAACTTTTGCACTGTTGGCAATAAAGCAGTTTTTAGAGATGGCTGTTTTAAGGGATCTGTTGCTTTGGGCAAACGTGCTGTTTCATGTAAAAAGGCAAAACCTTTCCTCATATTCTTTCATGGTGAATGTGGGCAGAGTCCTCATTACAGACATTCCAGTATTCTCCTAGACAAGCAGAAACACAGTGATAAAATACATGTTTTCCACTCCCTAACCTCTGTTCTTATTCTACCAACATTACATGAGATAAAAATAAAAGGAAAATGTGCATTAAAGTGCTTTGCAGCATTGATACATAGAGGCTTGTACTTCTTCTGTAAATCATCATCCTGCTTGATGCAAAATGGATGCAGGCTTTTTTCTCCTCCTTTTCAAATTCTATATCTTAGATGAAAGGTACTGGATGTATTTTTAATTCAGAAAGTGCCTTTTTGAAGTCCTGTCCATGTTTCTCTTTAATCTCTTTTTATATTATTTTGTCTGATTTTTCTATTTCAAATGTAAGTCAAAGTGAGGCAGTGTACATATTCTGTACTTTTACATGCTTCCAGCCCCTTCCCTACAGCTGTCTTTTCTGCTACATTGATGAAGATTTTTTTTTTCTTTACCTCCCCACATTTCTGCTTGTTTAATCCTTGGATGTGTCAGTATAACTCTTTTTTATCTTCAAAAATTCTGCTCTTGCCCAAATGATGTCAGGTACAGTAGGGCTCCTCCCTTGGCTAGATATAGATTTTTTTTTTCTTATATTCTTTTCTGTCCTTTAATCTGTTCTTTTTAATATTTCTATTCTAACTTGATAGCTTACTGCTTTTAGCCTAAATAATTCATCACACAGGACTTTTAATTAAAAATTTCCTACAAATGATAAGAACTATGTTCTCTATAGAGATGTTACATATTTTGGTGGTTACCCCTTCAGTTGTAGAGGATGAAAACTTTTGATGACTGTATCTGCCTTCATGATCTAAATTTCAAACTGGGGCTGCTGTAGTTTCCATGATTTTTTCCTTTTTCCACAAAGTAGATTTAGCTTTCTATTTTTTTCGTACCATCTGGACAAATTTTCCTTTTGGTTTAGTAGCATAAAATTTACAGTGTGGCTTAACTTTTTAATGCTTATTAAATTTGTAAAAAATTGAACTGCTCCAAATAAAAATAACTTTCACTGTACAATCTTTTATTTAAATCAGTAGCTTTGCTTCACTAACCTTGATCTTAGCTTGAGTAGTTACCACTGCTAATGGGCAGTGTTGTACTGCCATTATTAAATGAAAAAGTAATTTATTTAATAAGAAATGTTTCAGCACAAATACCCCATGGGCTGAGCTCTGGAGCTCTGCAGTGAAAAGTTGCTCTTTGGAAAATGTGATGAGCTTCTGAGCACCAAGGTGTTTTCTGCTTCCTACAGTGAGGAATTTTGCAATTCAAGTTTGTTTGAGCCCTTCTACTGAAACTAAACATTAACAGTAAATATAGGCTAATGTATGGCTCTCTTTTTCTTTTTTTAAAAATTTTTCTTAGTAGGTAAATAGAATATTTTAAATTTTCACATCTTATATATAAGATTCTACAGTAATTTAATTCACTGAAAACTAAGGTCACAACACTTACTACCACCCTAGCTGATGCTAAATTTGGTTGGTGTAGGACTAGGTAATACAGGCTGAGGATGCAAATTCATTCCAGAGAAGACAATGTGGGCATAGTTTATTAAACAAAGCAGATTTGCCATCAGCAGGCAAGCTTGACTCAGAGTGGAGGTGGTCTGAAAGCTGTGTTCTAGCAGGAGATGCTGATCCTCTGGAAAGTACACAGCCCAAACTTCAAAAGCTGGATGGAAACTAATGGTATAACAACCATTACAGTGTTGGAATTGCAGCAGACTCGGGTGACCACAGTTTTATTCCTGTTAATGATCTATTAGGAATAAGTATATGATCAAAAGAGCAGCTGTCCAGGAGAGAAACTATTCATTTGGTGTCTGCCTGGGAGAGTTCAAGAAATAGTGCTCAAGTTCAGGTAACTGTGAATCTGTTGTTTACTTTGCTTTTCATGACATTTTCAACAGATGGACTCTCCTAGGATAGAAGCAGCAGGAGGATTTAAAGAGCAAAGAGTCCCAGAATCATTTGGGTCAGAAGGGACTTTTAAAGGTCCTCTGGTTCAGCCCCTCTGCAGTGTGCAGGGGCATCTTCAATCCTGTTAGTTGGCTCAGAGCTCTGTCCAAGACTGACCTTGAAAGTTTCCAGAGATGGGACATCTACAACCTCTCTGGACAACTTCCTCCATGGTTTCAGTGCCCTCACTGTGAAAAATTTCTTCCTCAGAGCAAGCCTTTGCTTAAATATAAAGCAGATAACTGGGAAAAAGACCACTCCCCTATCACGCCACATCTGTCACCACACATGCATCCATCCAGGGGATGTCCAAGGAAATAACTGCTTCTCTTATGGAAAAGGTTTTATTTTCTGGCCAGAAATAAATTGACAAATTAATTTTTCATTCAACTCTAGTAAGCTAAAGTTGCTTTTATCCATATTCTTTGTTAACCGTTAATTATACTTCTGTAACTGACTAAGAAAATATGGAAGTTTCTCAGTGAAAAGCAGAAGTGAAGACATAAAGTGGCTTAACACAAAAGATGACAATAGTGATAATGAGGATGAGAATGCATAGTCTGGCCAGTGCCTTTTCTCAAAGGAAACTGGGTGATTTTTATAATCCAGCTAAGAATTGTCTAAATGAACAAATGAGTGAATGAAACGAGTATTCAAGTAAACCCAAAATCTGTTTCCTTGTCCAGTTCTGAGGGATGCAGATATCTAGGAGTAAGGTTGTCTCCAGTATCCTGTGTTCCTTGGAGAAGAGAGCTCTGTCAGTGTGATGGATTTTTTTTAATGCTCTCTTCTCCTGCTCCTTTCTCATTGGATTGCCCTTCAATTTAAGGTTGTTAAAATAAATGCCCCTGTTTTGCCAACAGCTTTGGCTGAACAAGTAGGTAATGCTTTGTCCATCTTAATAAACAAAGGACACATTAAGGGTATGAAGTACAGGCAAATTGCCAGTGTCTGGAAGTTACTGATGTTAGTTTGTGTGTGTACCCCAAATGTCCTCTTTTATTATGTTAGCAGATTAACTCTGTGAAAAATATCCAAGGATGAAATGGTTTATTTGTGAAAATGATGTCAAATGGATTGTTTGGGCAGATACATCAGGGATCTAAAAACGTGGCCATCAGCATAATCAGTTTGGAAGAGAAGGTGCAGCAAAAATATCTTTGTTTCCTCTTCCGACATTTACCTTGTTTGACTTGCTAATTTAATCATTGGTGCTGATCTAGGGCTCAGATATTCAGTGGAAGAGGTGAGTGTTTCCCACTGATGTTGTTAGTTAAAATTTCTGCCTGATTTGAATGTAAATCATGAAGAAAAATCCAGCCAACCAAACAGGTTGGAGGCACTTCATTCTCCAGTGGGGAGGGAGTGTGTTCTACTCATCAGGGGTATGAGTTTAATTAAGAGCTGCTGCAATAAGAGCCCCTGTAACAAAGTTCTGGTTTTCACTGGCTAAAAAGGAGGTTTTACCATTACTTCGTGCATGGTTTTATAATGTGCACAATTATCTCAAGATAAAAACACTGTGCCATCCTTCCCACTTGGCTCATGGTTGTCCATCTTTGATTTAAGTTGCAGACAA
>JAYDZK010000001.1:3649871-3671737 GCA_034509185.1 Euphonia xanthogaster
GACGCTCTTCCGATCTCTAAAGAGTGAAAACAAGGTGGTGTATGACTGTAGGCAGAAGTGTCTGAACGGAGATATCCACATTAAATATTTCCTTACTTATTTTGTTGCCAATTCAGAGATGAAAATCATACACCACTTGGCTGGAGTTATTAGGTAATAAACATGACAAAGCCATGAAGTAGTTCTGAATTCATGATGTGGACCTGCATTAGTTTTCTTACTCATTAGTGCAGGAAGGAGTACTGAAATCAGCAGCACTCACTGCACTTAGAAGTACAATTTTTGTTGGTAAAAGGAGGGATGTAGATGTTGGGAAGTAAATTACTTTCACGGAAGGAAATCATATTTTACCTTAGACTGAATCAATAACTCACAATCCTTCTTTGCTATTCAGAAAGGAAAAGCTTTCTGTTAATCACTGAATTATTATATCTTTAGTACGTCAGGCATTTTCTTCTCAGATATCATTTGTTAAACATACTGGCCAGGATTTCTGATACAGGCAGATATGCAAAGTAATAAAGTCTTAAGGAGCTGATGTAGAAAGAGGAGCCTGTGATCTTTCAACTGTGTTCAGTCCAAGTCTTCTCAAAATTCTCTTAAGAATCTCTAGATTCTTTTTTTTTCAGAATTGAAATGTGAAAACTATAAATACTTGAAATGTTTGATAACCTCCACTGACCCTGTATCTAGAACCTACAAGCACAGTGACCTTCCATACACCCAGTACAAACTGAATTACTGAGTGCTTTTTTCCAAGAAATAACAGACATGCAGTGGAACTTACTAATGTATAATTTAGACCAGTTAGCATACAGTGTGTGTGAAACAATGAATGGACCTTTCTTATTCATACTGTGATAATATACATTTCCCTGGTGCTCATCCTGTCGCTAATTCCAAAACTTCATGCTAGAAAATGAATTTTAATTATACAATAACTCTTAAGATGTCTGTCCTGTTATTGGTATCCTAGCTTTTCTTTCTCTCCTCTTTCCTCTCTCTATTAAAAAAAAAAAAAAAGAGAGAATGAGAAAATTGTATAACACAATATATTTTATCTAAAAATTTATATATTATGCTTAGACAGAACGTGCTATTTTATTTCTGTTTACTTATTCCATCTATTCATCTTATTAGTAAAATATTAAATAATACATCTTTGCTGACATACTTGGCTTCATTATTTCACTGTTATACCTATGGACTTTTATTTCAAATAATTATCAAAACTGTTTAACATGGGTTAATCTTGTCTTATTCCAGTATAGCTAAATGGTATCCTTTTGGTAAAATATCATAGCTCCTGCCAGCTTTAAAGGCAAATTTAAAGGCTGATTTGTCTTCTGTGTCATCTTGGTAAAGGACCCAAGGGAAGGGACCTCAGCCTGCAGTTGCAGCCACCAGGATATTGCATAATCCTCATGGGAGAGAGTGTCCAAGTGCTCCCATGTAACAAATGGTGTGGCCTTATGATCCACAGGTGGCCCTACAGACAGAGATTCTGGGAATCACCGCTTTAAAGACAAATTGCTGTTACAAATATTTGTTAGCTGTGTTCCCAGAACAAGCTCTGCTTTCAAAGCCTTGAGCTGTCAGGAACATTGAGATCAGGATTAGGTCCACAATTTCTCTTTGTTGCATCGAAACCTTTGCCTTTCTGTTGCCTTTGCTAATGAAGGGTGTATTTTTTTGTGCTCCTGGCTTCTCACTGCCTTTGTTTGTGCTTTCTCAGTAAGGAAGTAGGAGTTGCCTGCTGACTTCAAGAAAATCCTTCACCAGAAGGTTTAATGCGGCTACTTTAACCTAGTAACTTTTGACTATCTCACTCTGTATGCACCGAGATAAGCTTTTCTTTCTGTCACAAATCCAATATGCACTTTTCCTGTCTGATGAGCTTGAACTCCATACCCTTGCTCATGTATTTTTCCAAACCTCATTTCTCTCCTTGTTTCGTGTTTGAGTCTCACTGTTTGGAGAGTGGCTTGTTACCATGACACCCTATTTTGTATTTTCTAATTGGATCTGTAGTGATTTGCAAATGTTAATACTTCAGATATCAACAGGCACATACTTCAAGGGGAGTATTGGGTTATTACTGGAGGCAAGGTTTTCTAGAACTGTGGATTTATGAACACACAGAATAATAGTTATTATCAGTTTGTAGCTTGCATTATTTGGCCAATCCTGTAGTTCACATGAGACCTGTAAGCCTCCAAAGCTTAGTTGATGAAAGAAACGGAACTGACTCCATTTAGCACCATTGTAATAGTACTGCTGAAGAGACAAGCCACATAGAATGAGAAGGAGCTCATTTCCCCTGTCAAAAGTACAACAGCCTTGTGGAACTGCAGTTCCTATGTGTGTCCTGAAAGCTGAGGTTTACAGAGGAGCAATATAGGTTTTTAGAGCCAGTGCACAGCTGCAGTGATACCTTCCCAGTTTATGGGTCTGATTTGCTGACGAGCTGCAGCTGGGGGACCCAATCAGGATCATTGCTTGCAGCTGGCCATGCTGGGAAGACAGAAATGAGGGAAAAAAGGAGACTGAAGATGTGTGTTGAATTTAGGGAGGAGTTTTTATTTAGTGAGAGGTGCATTTAGAACATAATTTTTATAAGAGGCAAAGCTGAGCTTCCATTCTTGGAGATTTTCTTCAGTCCAGGTAAGTCCAGTGATTAATTTTTACAGAATGTTTTGTTTGCAGGTATCTTTCTCCTAGGTTGTCCTCTGTGCTTTAACTTTTCTGAGTGTCTAGGTAACTTCCCGCTTTATTTTTCAAGATGCTTCTGTTAATTTTAATCTCAGTTTTGTTGCATGACCCACTTGTGAGTCACATGAGAATTTTGCTGGTAAGCCTGGCTGAAGGTCAAGTGCCTTCAGAATTTATGTGGTTTTATATTCTCTGAAGATATATCAGCACCTGAATCCTTCCTGTCCTCTTTTTGTTTTCATTAAGGCTGTAGTAGTGGCTGTATGCTGCAGTTCAGTAGATCAGAGTCTGGATCCATCCTGACTAAATGCTTAGTAACATTCAGTCCTTGCTTCATAGAGTTTACAGTCTGTTTCTGGCATAATTCTCCTATCCTACTTCCATAGAGAAGACTTTTTTTTCCTCAGTCACTTAGTGACTGGGAGCTGAAAAAGCCCTTTTTTTGATGTGACAGTTTGAATTCCTGAAGCAATTGCTTTGACTAGAACACTGTGTCAAGTTCAGGTAGGAGTAGTTGATCTGTTGTATGTGAATACAAGATGATGTTACCTCTGTTGCTGAAGCTCCTGAAATGATGTGAATATCCCTATTTAGTTAGTGCTTTCTGATAATTTTGCCTGTGCAATTTGTTTTTCCTTGCTAGATAGTTTGCCTTAGCTATTGTCAAAAGGCTTTTAGCTGGAGTACAAAATTCAGCTGTTAATTTTGTCAAATCACACTGTTCTGCTTAGCTCTTTCTGCAGTTTGACATTTTCTTGTGCAATTTAGCAACTCCCTCCTGTCAAACCATGTTGGTAGATTTTAATCTACACAAAAATCTTTGTAAAAGCACACCTGTACACCTCTCCTGCCCCTCAAAAAATTTCCTCCAGATTCCCATTTCTCTTTTGTGAATGAGTACTTTCCAGCAATGTATTACTAAAATATTTTCTGTGCAGGGTTAATTGAGGAAAGGTGTTTGCCTGTTCTGAGAGAAAGAAGGGGTAGAAATGCTGAGTTTTGCATGTGGAAGACCTGAGATGGGCACATTGAGGTGCACTCACAGGTGTACCAGATTGATTGGGTACCAGAATGAAAGATGAATTCTCGTGCTTTTAATTATTTATTTGTGAAGCAGAGGGCCCATGAAATTGTCTTCATCAGAGCATTCCATGTAGGTTCTTTTGTTTTCTGGAAACTATATGAACATCAAAATACTTGCAAAATTTTGATATGCCATAGTAGTAAGTGGTTTGGTTTTTCAAATCTCATCACAAGCTGTGTTCCCACCATCCTGAAGAAGCCCAGTTGGGGAAATTGGGAAAATCCATCTTGTCTGGTGAACAGTATTTCAGCAAGATGATTCTTTGCAAAGAAGTAATGAATTTCTAAAGCAGTGGGAGCTGCTGAGTGCTTCCTTTGTGATTTACTGGCTAAAAAGCTCTGATGGGGTGGAGATAGTTATTTGCCATGGTGGCAACTGGAAAATATTGTGTAAAAATTAATAGAAAATTTTTTATGCATCCTTATAACATTTGGATAGCTGAAGTAAAAAGTAGTATGTGGATAATTGGCAGAAATGCAGGTAATCTAAATCACACTCTAGTCCTGAAGTGTGTGAGTAGAGATATTTAAGAACTAGAATTTAAAACCAATGGGAAATTTGAATAGTTGACCTACCTAGCATATTAAAATCCTATACAGGATAAAATGACTGAGCAGTGAATATTTTCACATAATGAAAAGTTAAAAAAGAAGTAGCAAAAAACTATTTGTATTTATGGGTTTTAAATATTTAAGTGTTTCAGCATATTAATATAATTTTCCGTAGTGGAAACAGCAGTTTCAAATTAAAATTATTCTTCATGTTCGTCTAATTTAGTTGTGTCAGAATCAACCTAAAAAAGCAGGTTTGAATTGAATATTTTCTCCAAGTGACTTTTTTGGTTAAGAGTTTTTTTATCCTCTTTCTATCCTTATTTTAACACATACAGTGCGAATAACTCCTTCTGCTAATGGCTCAATAATTATGGGACAAGTTTCCGAAGGAAACTTGACACCAAAAAATAAAAAACCTGAAATAAAACACTTCTCCTTATGCAGTTGTAGAGAATGACATCAGAGTTATCTATCTTTGCCTGTGTCTCAACTTTTCTGACAGTTCAAGTAGGGATCTTGTGTTATTAGAAATGTAATTTGGTTTTTATGTCCCTAGGGATAACTTCTTTGTGTTACAATGACATTGAATACAATGAATAATACTGAAATATTTTTTATATCAACACTTTTTTCTTTGTAATGTGAGTAGCCATTTATTATTCTATTTAGTCTGCATGCATAAGAGTTTGGCAAACTTTCTGAACGTTAAAGCAAAAACCTAAAGAAATTGGGTGAGGCACAAAAGATCCAAAACTGTTAGATTTTGAAGACTTGTAGTGTTCAAGAGGACTTTGTATTCAATACTGTGAATTATTTACTCTTTAATACAGAGCATTGGGTTCTCAATAACACTGTTAATAGATGTTCCCAATGACGTGGCTCTGGGATGCACTGTCAGAAAAATCAGAAAAAACAGGTTTTGTTGATAAAATAGATACCAACTAAAAATCCCCCTGAAGGATTGCTTGAAGGAATTATCCTTCATCTACTTGCTGTCTGGAATTTCACATTTGCTCCTTGCTTAGATGAAGACTTAATAAGTCCAATCTAAAAAGCACACTTTGGGGCAAATTTTTGTGCCATTGAAGTTAATACAAAATTTGCATTTACTTTCCTGGTGTGAGGATGTGTTATTTCATCTAGAATTTTAGGGAGCTGCATCCTATTACAGAAAAATAACTTGTATTTCAAATAAACATCAACAGATGGATTTAATATCAGACTAATAAGAAAATAAATAACTTCCTAGATATTTCTGATAGTGAAAATTGGCTCAGCATTGAGTTTAAAACTTTCTAGTCAGTACTTTACATTTTTTTCTGACAAACATACACTCAGTATTGGTACTGTGACTCAATCCCTGTGAAGTTAAAAGTGTTTAGTATTTTATTTTCTACCCAAATGTGCTGCCTCATATACTTCTCCACAGAGGGTTTTTTTGCTATTTTACTACAGAATTACAATGTTGTGTTTCTGAGTGTTAACTTATTCCATGTTTGACTTCAGTATTGTTTAGACATTCTAAATATGAAAACTGGTTTAGAACTGGACCCCAAAAGGCAGTTAGTATTAAAATTGGCTTGTTGCATTTCTGTGTTTGCATTTGGGTGACTTGCAGGAACTAAATCTTCTCTGTCCAGCAGCTGAATTACAAAGGCCATGTAAATGTTCCTGGTATGGATTTTTATGCTCTCTTAACACCTCTAGGAAAGTTTCTGTGTTGTCAGCTTCTCAAATCACTTTTATCTACTAAACCTCATCAGCTACTCTGATAATCAGGATTTCACCTCTCCATTGGTTAATGATTGGGATGAGGATTTCTGTGACAGCTGGTGGGCATGAGGCAGCAATTTCTGTAACCAGTTGTCACCAATTTCAGTGAGGGTTGCATGGTCTGGTGGCTGTGACTTCCCAAAACTCCAGTACTGTCTCTTTTGGGTTGTGCTCCCCCTCCCTTGGGCTCCGAGCTGCAGTTTAATGTTCAGATCCATTCCCTGCAGAACATCAGGCTGCCCCAAGACCACTGTGTCAATCCTGCTACAGCTTTCTGTTGTTTTAAAAAATTTAAACATGGAATATTTGAGCTGCCGTTTATGGATGAGCCATTTAGGGCTTATTGAGTTTAAGTTATAAAGGATTCATAGCTTAATAAATTTCCATTTGCCTTGCACTTTACAGTATGACATAAAGACAAGCTTGGAAGATGTACCGAACTATTCAAATCAATTGGGATTAAATGTAACAGAGTGATTCATCGATTCACAATGTCAGTTTCTTACCACCTAATAAACTTTAATTTGCTTTTCTGTTGTTTTGTCTGCAAATGATCAATATTGAGAATATCAGGGCAGCTGCAGGGCTTAGAAGATAGGTATTTCCTTGAGGGATTCAAACCTTTTTGTGTCATTTTCTTGCCATATTGTTCATTAGCCATTTGATTTGGCGCATCTCTTTAATGCCTATAATTAGCAAATAAGTATGCATGATGACTTCTAAAGATACCTGGAGAACTTTTAAGCTCCTTTGGGAGACTGCTGTTGAAAACAAGTAATAAATTAGAGAAGAGGGGCCCAAAACAGTATCAAAGCATCCTTTATGTGCTGAAAACATTTATGAAATACTGTGCTAGGGGTGAGATGCTGCTGCAAAGGGATGGCTCTTTTAGGACTTTGTCATTGGAGTTGTCTTCAGTGGGGCTATTTGTAAAGAGATCAACTTCCTAAAAAGAAATGTTGAGAAGAAGATGATTGAGTGTAAAATTTGAAGGATTAGGTCTATACAGGACAGTTGCATTTGTGTATTGCTTTAAACCTGCCTTAATTGCATTCTCAGGGGTTTTTTGGAGAGGAAAGGAATCTGTGGTCAATCTCTGGTGTTGTTGTGTTACCACAAATACACTTCTTTCTTGTAGGAAGTGTTTATCTGCTCCTTTGTATTTGTTTTAAACATATCTGTTTGGCCTTTTAGGATAATATGTGGCATGTAGCTTTCTGGTTGTCTTTAACATATGAGTTAGCTTTCTGTGTTGTTGTATCCTGTTATAACTTAGTTTGTCCCAAATGAGCCCACATGTACTTCTAAATTTCTGGGGTTTTTTATTATGGAGAAGTGTTTTACTAATTATGTCAATTGATGTTCAAAAGCGTTTTAAAAATCTAGTAGTAGGAAAAGAGTGGACTGTACTGTAAAAGGAGGATGATCTCAAAGCACTTAAAAAACACTGGCCTTTCTTGTGTCTTGACTATAATCATTAATTTAAAATATTTTACTATAAAATAATTAAAATGAATGTAGACCTCTAAGACAGTGCTTATTAATTATTTCTTAGATATGTTGATTCAAAATGTGTAGATATTGCAGTAAAATTAAAAAGAATTCTGTAGGAAGTTGGAATGTAAAGATTCAAAAGGCTGCATTAGTATGTTGCTTCAGTACTAATTACCCTTTAATTGCTGTTGCTATTACACCTGTTTCAGGAAAGCTAAATTTTAAAATTAAAACTGCAGCTTTATTGATATTCAGCAGTGTAATAACTTTACAGGAATGAAAAATCCTAGTTGAATATTTATCTCTTAATGTTTTGGCCTTTAAGGGAAGGCTTTTTGCTGTTGGATACCTTAATGTGAGCATTTGAACTGTAGTTCTTTGGCAAAATAATGTGAATAAGTTACTTTGGCTCTAACTTTTATGTGGGAAAAAAAATATATAGTCCAAAATCTATCAGCTAGGGAGTTTATTTTTCCCAAGAAACTGAAAAAATTATTTATTGCTAATAAAAGCCATGGGCAAGGCTTCCTATTAAGGAGGAAATACTGCTACCCAGAATTTGCCTTGGATATACTTTTATTTACACTTCATTTTTTTCCTGGTATTTGACTTTTGAATTTTCTCATGATGGAATTTCAAAAAGAGAAGTGATCTTGCAACAGACAGAATTTGGGAATAGTCTATTTTACTAGTACCTCTTCTTAATTACATTGTCTTTGTTTATTCACTGTGTGTGCCATGTATTTACCACAGCTCTCAGTATATTCTTACTTCTCCTGTACAGGCAAAAATGTGTATTGTCCCTGGAAACTGCTACAGAAAGGGAGATATCAATGAAAGATAGGATTTTGCTATTCCTGTGTGATGTATTGAGAATCAACAGTCAGGCACTGGAAGTCAATTCCCTGGTGGTTATGGCAGAGGGCAAAAGTGGCACTGCTTGACTTTTAGTGATTCTCCACTTCTCCCTGGTGCAGTTTAAGTGGATATTGATACAGGTTGTTAGGAATGTTACAGAGCTGATGAGAGAAAAGGAGTATTTTTATTCTTGGTTATCACAAAACATCAGCTATGAATGTGTATTTAATATTAACTACAGAGAGACAAGCAGGCTCTTTAGGTCCCTTGGAGGTAATGGCAGCACAGGAGATATCAGTAGATTAAATAGTCCTGGGGATGTTTATTGGAATAACTTGCAGCTATTTTTGAGTGTCTTGGCCTCTGGAAGAGGGTCAGTGTGTGCACACTGCATATTAAAAAGGGCCTGTGGAAAGGTTTGATTTTTAACTCTGAAAACTGTGCCTGGTAGTTGTCTGGGGAATTGTTCAGATCAGAGAATATCCTGAGCTGGGAGGGAGCCACAAGGATCGAGTGCAGCTCCTGACCCTGCACAGGACCCCCCAGGAATCACACCCTCTGCCTGAGGGCATTGTCCGAACACTGTTTGAACTCTGCCAGGCTGGTGCAAAATGTGCAAGGGACCATTCCCTCCCTCTGCAATAGTACAAAAGAACATTGTCTAAGACTATTAATAGACAGTAATGGCTCCATCATATACCAGTGCCTGGCCTTTTTCCTGGACACTTCATTTTCCCATTTACTGGCTTTCTTGGGCATAGAAATGATGAACTGACTCTTAAGCTGATTTGAAGAAGCTGATTGTATTTCTGATTGATCAGGGGGAAATCTGCTGTCCTGGAAGATCTGTGAAGCAGGTTAGACAATTAGTAGCCCAGCTGAAAAGCACCAAGAAAAGGGGCTGAAGCAATGACGTGTGAGGACCAGCTGGGGACTGGAGTGGGGCTCCTTCAGCTCCTCTCTGCCTGGAGAGGAAAAGCCTCAGGGGACCCAGTTGCAGCAGAAAAGTGATCATGGGCCTGTGACAGTGGAGTTTTAATTGAACCGCAGTTTTCACTGTCAATCTCTAAATCAGGTGTCAAGGGGAGTTAGTTGGATGCCCATGCCCAGGGATGAGCTGAGAGAGTCTCCAGGCATCTTTCTGTGTATTTGCTGTGTATTTGCTTTTATATCTGCTGGGTAGGTAAGGTGGTAGTAGACACCTTCCAGATGTCCCTTTTTTTACTCTTTCTTTTTTTTTCCCCTCCCTTTCTCTCTGTCTCCATGCAGCCACTGCTTTTCTGCATAATGGTGAACTTCCTAGAAAGTACAAAAACTGTTGCTCAATGTATTTTGGTAGGTTGTAGAGGGGGGATAACTCTTAAAGTATTACATTAAGAAGTACTGTTTACTGTGATAAATAAACTGCTTGAGACTTGCTGAAGTCATGCTGAGTAAGGCATTTTAGGCAAGCAAAAAAAGGTAGTTTTCATCTGTAAAACTAGATATTGATAAATATATTTAATTCTGGACTGTAGGCTTGCATGTGTGCAAAGCTGGATCCCAATGTATTTAATTAAAAATTAAGGGAAACATGTTTTAACTCTGGATTTTGAGTAACAAGATGACAGCAGTTCAATCTTAACATATGGGTAAGGTGTTTCTATAGCTTTGACAGTGTTTTATGAGCCATTTGCTTGTAGTTGTGGTTATTTTAATGTGAAGAAATCAATCACAAGGTACTGCTAATTGCATCTTTTTAAAACTTCATTGCATTTATAAAGTGTGGCTCAAAATACCTTCTGTCATTAATACTGAAATAAAATTAGCTAGCTAAAATGAGATTTCTCTGAACTCCTATGAGCTGTAGAGTGTACCACATGTATTTGTTTGGGGGGAGTGTGTTTACTCAAGTATTTGACCATTGAGTTCTTCAGTGTCGGAAGAAGAGAAGGGATTTGTTTGGTTCTTTTTTTTTTAACTTGTTCTGAGCATGTTTGCTTTTAAACCATGAGCTTCACTCTCCTGTTTTTACCAATGTCTTTACTTTTAAAATGTTACCAGAATAAGCCATCATTTAGTCCTAAACTGTAACTCTGTTCCATAACTCCTTAGCAAATAACATAAACTCGAAAAAGCACTGGGTTTTTTTGATTTGTTTTCTTTTTTTTGGTGGGGGAGATCCAGATGGTTTCAGCAGTCATGTGACATAACAAATATTTTGATTTAAAGTGTATTTCACACATTCTTCCCTATCCCAGATTACTTGCACTATCGACTCCTATTGTGGTTTGCAGTATTTTTGTTGGATATTATTCTTCCTATGCAGATAAACCACTATTGACTTGTAATGGTAATGAAAACTCTTGAAGTAGGATATCAATAACTAAAAGGAAATGGTTCTGGATTTATTTCCCAAGGGCCTCTCTTCTGGATTTGCCTGTACCGGGGAGTAAGAAATGCAAATGATGGATTTCTGTAACCATTTTACCATTTGACTGTCTTTGCTAAAGACATATTTTGGTTTTCATTACTTACAAAATTTCCATAATTGTAGGAAGTAATTCCAGAATCAGTAGCTCTCTGTTAGCAGCAGCAGCTGAAGATGATTACTGGGGAGTAGAGAGATGTGAAATGGAGCAGGGAAATTCAAACAGCCATTGAGAAATTCTATTTGTGGCTCATCTTTCCTCTTATATTCTGTTCAGGAACATTTATTTTAAATAAAGGAGCAGTACAAACATTTTGTCATTCTGTGGAGCTGTGGTTGATGCCTTACTTTGTAATATAAATCCTACACTAAATGTACCTTGAAAGCCCTATTTATGTTTTGCCACTGGAAAGTAGCTTTTGAATGGACTAGAAATAAATAAGTAGCTGACATCTGAAGGTATTTTTGTTTAAAATGAACAGTAAGGAACAAATATACTTACTCCTGATATTGGAGACTATTTTACTTCTGGTAGGAATGCAGGAGGTAAGAGACAGGTTATGGCCAGCAGTTGAAATAAGATTTTTCTCTTTTAATAAATACATTTTTGAACAGTAAGGCACAGTTGTGAACTGCATCTCTACAAAAGATGAAAAGCAACCTTTTATTTTTTTTAAAAAAAGTTCTTATTAAGGGTTGTAATCTTTGTCACGACTGTGTATGAGTCATGAATCTAGAAGCTGGACATGAGCTTACCACACTGCTTTTGTTAACACATTAAAAGAACAAATAAAAGAGCAGTTTTTAGTGAAAGCTTTGTGACTGAAGACAAAGTTGTGGGACAAAAACCACTTGATGAACGCTGGGAAACTATTGCTCCATGAAAAAAATTCTGGTTTGTTTTCTGGTTTTCCACTTGAGTGGTAGAAAAATCAATTAGGCTATCTGTATTTTATCTGCTTGGCTTGTTACAGCAGTCCCAAAGCTACTTTGAATATGGGGTTTTTTTTAAATTTAGAACAAAACCTACAAATACTAAAAAGTAGTTTGGCCTCATGTTGTCAAAGGCAGCAAGAGTTTGGTTTGCAGAGGGACTTGAAACCTCTCTGCTTGAGCAAATTCTTCTAAATTTTTGGGTTGAGCTTCACCACCCTTTTGAGGTCTTCGTTTGGATCTTCTGAAAACCTCTCTGAAAGTATGAATATTATTCCAGACTAATAGGAAACTTTACAACACTGCTGTTATTTTGTGTGGTTTTGTAATTTTATGCACAAATGCGTATTTTGATATGCCATCAAGAGTAATCGCTGTACATTTTCATGCTGACTGATGTCACAGCAGTTCCCTCAGCATCCCATCAATTTCAGAATGTACTAAACTTCATCTGCTTCTCTTGCCCAGTTTATTTAGCTTATATATGTGTAAAATTTAACTTTAAAACTGGAATATGAGTAAAAAAGCTTTGATAGCACTATCAAATTTTAATATTAAAATTAAAGTATCCTAAATATTTGATCATCTGTGTTACATAACTTGCTGCATGGAGGAAGTCATTAATGCCAGGTTGTAAATGCAGAGGAAACAGGCAGTTCTTTAAAAGGCTTTATTAATCAGTAAGACACATTCCAAATTAATTGGATTGTTAGGTCACACCATAGTTGCCAGCTCTACTAAGCAGCCTTATCTTTGTGGCTGTGAGAAATGCAGAATATTCTTCACCAAGACCAATAAAATAGGATCCCCATTATGAATTGGAAATTAATTAACATAAGAAAAGTCTGATGAATTTAAAAGGCAATCTCTTTTTCTTAAAAAAAATCAAGTGAGAACAGACTTTCAGAAATAAAAGGCAAGCTCAGAATGGTGTTGGCTTTGAGACTATAGGGTGTTTTTATTTGGAGGAGGTGCATGCCCACTATTACATGAAGACAGACACCCGTAGATGCAGAAGGATATGTCTGTCTGTAGTGATTGAACTTAAGTACTGAATTCAGCATAATTCATGTTTTCTGATTCTCAGATTTGCTGTTTGTTTTTCTGATATTTATGCTTAAAAAAAATTGAACTCTACTAGATATCTGTAAGCCTGATATGCCTAAATATTCTAGGATTTCTTTGAAAAACACCCCTAACTAAACATTGCTTGGATTTTTCTGGCTTTCCTGTTACTCTTGTATTTAGTGCAGTGGTTTTGAATTTTTGTGAGTTTAAACCCTCACAATTTGAAGACTTCATCTTTCTCTGAGTTTTTACAAAACTTGAGCAAATAGTTTTTTCATTAGTAATGAAAAAGTTTAAACTGCAAGAATGGTATATGAGCTGACATTTATTTGTATGTTTCTTGGATTTTAAATGTTTTTTAAACCTGGTAATTATGATCTTTACAGGTTGCAGTGCAGAGGACACCATAATTTTGAATTGGGGGGAAATGTAGGTGAAAATCCAGGTAGGTTCTGTGGGTGTTGAACACTAAAGAAAATTTCTGTGGATTCGCTTTTGAGAGACATGTTCCTTGTAGTCATAAGGAATAGCTGCAGGTGTGCACTGACAGCCCTGTGGCCCAGGCAAATCCATTACAAATAAGAGTGGTAAATAATGATTTATAACAGTGAGATGATTTTTTTTTCTCTCAGTATGTTTTACATATGAATAAAGGATTTCTACTAAAAGACTGAACTGAAAAATATACCTTTTATTTAAAAGTATCTTGCCTTTTCCCCAGTCTGCATCAGAATACTGATGCCTCTGTTTAGTTTTATTATGCAGAATATCAATTGCAGTTTTCTTACACTGTCAGAATTAAATTACCAGAGGTCTGCAAGATTAGTCCTGCCTGGTGTGCTGAAGTTCAGTGTGCGCCATTTAGCTGGCCTGCCTTAAATTTACATTTTTATAGGCACACTTCTGTTATGGAGAGTAAGTAATGTTAATTTCTTAGGAGGGAAAAAAAAATAGTAATCTTGTAATAAAATCTGTGATTGAGCTTGTGGAGCTCAGGGTGGAAGGATGTGTGGCCACAGGGCCCACAAAACAGAGCCGCAATGCTCTTGTCACTAACCTTCCTCCTCACCTTCACAGATGGAGCTCAGCAAGTTAAAAAGCCCCCAAACTTTATTACCCGTGCCCAGCAGAGTAAAGGTTGTTTTTCTTTCTCTGGCAATATTAATGACTTTCAGCTGACTGCATTTTAATTAAAAACACCATGTAGCCTCTCTTGGCTCAGCACAGGGCAGTGCTGGCTTTCAGCATCTGTGGGCGCTACCTGTGCAAGTCTGTGCAGCTAGAGTGAGGGCCCTTTGTCCTCCACTCTTTGTATTTGGGTTTTTTGGGTTTTTTTGATGGGGATAATGTCAGACGCCACTGGGAGGCTCTTATAGACAAAAATTCTGGAGTGTTTCTGAGAACTGAGGGTAGAAAATGGGCAAGAATTTGCCGCTGAAATGAGCGTCATGTTTAATCCTTGGAATTCAGAAATTCTTATTGAAATGTTTGTTCATGCAAACTGTGCTTGTTTGGACAAATGCATGCCAGCTATTTTCGTCTTTATCAACACCGAAATGCTACAGGACATGCTATTTATCATTTAATGTAGCTGTTGTTAATTTTGTGTGTGTGGAGAGGCCTAGAAACTTTGTATTCTGACACCCATGCCCAGAATGGCCACAGCTGCATGGTGCAAAACATGTTACAGAAAGGGAAGGCAAAAGCAGCACTCACCTAGAACTAATTAATATTTTCATATTTGTGTACATGACATGCTTTTTAAGCCACCTCTGCCCAGGAACTTGCATCTGAGGATTCTAGAAAACAGAAATATGATGGAGTGTGCTCTTTTGCGCAGAAGAATGAGGACAGATTGGATCAGACTTTTTTACTTCCCACTATGCCTGGAGAACAACTCTGAATTAGACCATCCATTTTTGCTTGTGTTTGCTGTTTTATAAAGAGGGTTTTTTTTCTGGAAATAGACATGGGAATACCATGACAATACAGTGTGTGCAGGATGTTCCTGGGACAGTCATTCACTGCTATTCATCTTTGCTTTACCAAGTAGAATTGGGAAAACATGAGATTCAGCTTTGCATTTATCTGTTTTTTCCCATCAAGCCAAATCAAGGCACTTTTATTCTGTTTTCCCCGTTTCTTTTTTTTTTTCCCCTCCCCTTGTGTTTCTCTCCTCTTTGCCTTTCAAACTTTACTGTGGTTTCAGGTTGTCATTTTGGTTTGGCAGGGGAGCATGGGAAAAATTTATGAAGATAACATCTTGGGGAGTATTCTGGATTAGTGGCCATACCCAGTATTTAATTTCTCAATGACTCTCTCAGTGGTCACTCAGTGGATGTTGAAGCAGCTGGGGCTTTTCACTGTTTCTGCCTTTTTTCCACCCTCCAACCCCCCAGTTATTTTACTTTTTCTTCTATAATTATATGAAGAAGAAAATACCTAGATTTAAAAAACCTCTCTACGATTAAAATACTGTTGTGTAGTACACTTTGCATTTTGTGTAAATAAATTTTAATGGCATAAACACCCTTATTAAAAAGGTTTAAAATGGTTGAGCTGACTAGGTTTATATTTTTATTGCTACTGTGACTTTCTTAAGACTTTATTTGGGCTGAAGCCTGCCTTATCAATATTACCAGAGATTACAGAAGCACTTTGTTTTATTTAAGCCTAACTGCCATTTTAAAATAAAATGTTGCAAGTAAGCAAAACTTGATATTAAGAAACCAGCTCAAGGAGCAGGCCCATGGGTCTCAGTTTGTATTAAATATTGCATGCAGTGCTATTGTTTTGTGACACTATAGCATAGTTGTTGATGTTCTGGTATAGCTTTTCAGCAAAACAGCAATTTTAAAGGCCAAATATTCTTTGGGAAAATAAATTGCAGGGAAGAGCAGGAATCTATACAGTTTCTTACATAACTTTATTTGACAGCGTCATTTAATATGGCATAAGTACGTGCTCATTTCAGGAGGTCAAGTCCTGGCAAAAGAAAAAGCCCACAAAAAGAGTTTGTGCACACCAGAGCTTATAAGATTACTTTCCAGATGACCTGCTGAAATCTAAATGATGTTTTATGAAGCTGTGGGAGAAAAAAGCATGGGTAAAAGCAAAATCAAGACTTAAGTCCTTGATTTCAAAGATGCCAGAAGTGCAGTTCCCAAATAAAATGAGGTTTTTTTTCTGCTCACTTTTTTAGCCCTGCATTTATTTAAGCTTCCAACCAAAGCCTCCGAATCACCTGAGCTGACTCAAGAGCTGTAGTTTTATGTACAAGAGACTCATGTATTTATTTTACTGTTAGACTCACTTCGTTTTTAGCATACATGGTTTTCTTCTTGGCAGAAAAATGTTTGGGTGTAGCAGATGCTCTCCCCTGTCAGGTAAAAGCTGCTTTAAGTGACTGTCATCTGAAATTTTTAGTAATTTTTTTTTATTCTTTTCCAATCTTGGGTCTAAGTGCCTCTCCTGCATATATGAAGTTGATGCAGGAATATGCACATAAGGCAAAAAATGATGAAATATGTGAAATTATAGTGAGGATTTGTGTCAAATTAAAAAAAAAATGTTTTCTACAGCAAGTTGGATTTAAAGATCTCAATTCATGGGTAAAACTTTATTTCATCTGTAAAGGGGACAAAAATAGTAGACCCTACTCTTGACGTTTTTAAATTCTTTCAAGTGTATTTATTGTGGCTTTGTCAGCTTGAGGGTTTAGTATCATTTTCCTTTTTCTGTTTCAGTAGCACAAGTGTTACATCAAAGCTGACAGTTCATTCTGTGCCTTTTGTTTTGGTTACTGATCTCATGGTTTTGTATTTATAATTCTAAGATTAAGAATTTCTTGCTGTGCCAGAACAATGAGCAATGCAGCAACTCATCAGAGCATGAAAAAACTGATTGCTGTCAACGGTGCTGCTCTTCCCTCTCCCCTCAAAATCACAGGTTGTCCCAGAAATTCCATGTAATGTTTATAATCTCCAGCAACTCTGAAAGGTGAACTTGAGCATGCCTAGATTACCTGAATTGTCTAATTTGCCTTTGTGAAAAGTCACCAGGTTATTTTCAGAAACCAGTATTGAATAGTGGGACTGAAATAAAAGCGCAGATTCTGAGGTTCTGTGACTTGTGCTGTTACGCCCATTTTATTGCTTTCCTGTTGTTGGTGGCAAAGATTAATGAAACTTTTATAAAGTTGGATAGAAACGAGAAGGGAAGTACATTAAACTATCCCAGCTTGCTGCACACTAATTATTGTGTCAGATCTAATTAGGGAACGGATGCACACAGCAGACTGCTTGCTTATTTTAACGCGTCTGCTTCAGGAAAGGACTCTGCAAATTTCAGAAGGGTTTGCAGGTCAATATTCTACATATGTCAATTTATAAAAGACATTTTTTGCTTCAACTATCCTTCATCTCATGTCTCAGCAGAAGAGCAGAATAATTAGGGAAGAGTTTTACTCTGTTTGGGGTAGTGGTGGGTGGGAGAGGACTTCAATTCAGCAGACTGTGGTCTAGGAAAATTCTTATTTTTGCAGGCATGTAATTTCATTATTATGAGAGTGATTAGCAGATAATAGAATTTCATGGGTTTTCATATGCAAGCCTCTCAAACATGATAAATAAGGGCAGACATCTTGAGAGGTGTTTTCATGAGAGTCAAAGCTTTCTATTGAAAAACAGATATGTAAGAAAAATGTGCCCTTCATGTGGTTCTACATAACAAATGCAATGCTGCAAAAATAATACAACTATTTGTACATGAAATTGATAGAAATGGTTTGTTTCAGTCACTCATACATGCTCATTGTCTATTTACTCCAACCTACACATCTGGGATAGATGAAGAGGACAAAAATGTGGATAAGGAATGAGCGGTGGATTGGTGATACCGGTGATTATAAGGTTCTTCTCTGTCTCCTGTGGGCTGTGTCTTCCTTCTTGGACAGCCTCAGTTCCTTGCTCCTTTGTATGGAACCATGGAGCTTGCAGCTTCCTCATTTCTCACAAGCTCCCATTTTTTCTCTCCAGAATAGTCAGGGTTAGAAGGAGGATGATGTATTCCAAGATTTTGCCCCAAATACAAATATGTGAAAGAGCCAAAGCTTTGAAGGTTGCAAGGTCATGTCATAAAAAGGGAGAAATGTTGCTCCTGATTACTTTTCCATTCTGTTGTTAAGAGGGAATTGCAGAATTCAGATTTCTGGTTTGATCATAGGCTAGTAAAGGAATTTTCAGGGAATTGGGAGTATTGTGTTTCTCCATCGTTAACATTCCGCAGTAGCAAAAAGGAAGTAATTTATAAATGTCAGAAAGCTACTAAATGGTTATCATGTAGTGACTCATTTGATTACGGCAATTTATATGTGTGTGATAAATATTTTGCCTTTTAAAAATGGTAGTTAGATGTAGTCATTGCTGTGGTCCCCTGGACAGTTGTTCAACAAAGAGAGGAGGAGGAAGATAAAAACTGAACATGAAGTTGGCTTCTTCCTCCCTTTTCCTGGAGTTTTCGTTCTTGTCTAACCTAATTTTGATATTGGATTGACGTTCTCTTCATAACTCTCAAAGCTGAATTGTGCTGCCATCTTCCGTGGCCCTATGAAGACTCCAACATTTGTATTCTAGAAAACTCGGAGATCTGTTAAAAGCATGATTTTTAATAGCAGAAAAGCCCACTAAAGTTTAGTTGTTTCCTAAGAGAAATGCATCTCATTCTACAGAAAAGAGGCTAAAGATTTTTAGTCATGTTATTTAACTGTGGCCTGATTTTGGTGCGTTTTTTCAATGATATCAAATCAACTTTTCATAAAAGCTTCTTTCAGTGTTTCATACTTAGACCAGAAAGTCATGGGGCTATTTTAAATAGATATGTTAAGAGCTTCACTGATGTAGCACAGTTTGGTAAAAAAAACCAAAAAACCAAAACAAAAAACCACCAGCTTGTACTATCCTTCATCAAAAAAAAAAAAAAAAAACAACACCCTGTGAGGACATATGCCAAGAAACCTTTCTCTTTTTACTGCTCTGAAATGACAAACATGAATGGCTTTTGCTTTAAAAGGACATCCTGCTGGTAGGTGATATATTAACTAGAGGCACTGGATGAACATCTCAACAGTTGTGTTCAGCTATAACTTAATAAAGCATTGCTCTCTTCAGGTCAAGTTGGTTTTGACAACAGAGAAAATTCTGGAAGATAAATGTGCAAAGTGTAATCTTTTGGTAAATTACAAAAACCTGACATCTAATTTGACCTCTAGTTGACATTCCGTGACCACCCTTTGCCAGCTGCAGTGATTTTTATCTACAGTAGGTTCCACATAAAGCTCTAGGTTTCAGTTGGGTGAAAAAAGTCTTATTGTACTTAAACACTGAAGTCAGGTATAGCTGTTGCAATTGCAGTATCTTAATAATAAAAGGATAATTATTATCAATTCCAAAAGATTAAAAAAATACATTAAGCCAACAATAAATTAAGCGAAAAATTGTCAGCATGTATTTAAGTAGCTCCTTGATCAGGACATGCCCCAAGCACAGTGTGCCCACATGGTTCATGTTGCTTTGTGTTATGAACAAGGTCCTTTTGGGAAGCCAGAGCTTGTTCTATATTTATTGGGGAGATTGTGGTGTTTCTAAGAAAAACGTGAACTGAAAATAGAGCAAGCAAATGTATAAATCTCTCCACAATAGGTGGTTTTCCTTCAGAAACCTGAACAGCAGACCTGTGAAATAAATGTAGTTACTGAAGCTCTTCATGTCTTGTCATAAGAAGTTCTTTGTTAAATACCTTTTAGCTGTTTTCTAATTTGGGTGAACCTAAAGGGATTGCAAACCTACATGAGATATCCTGGCCTGCCTAGCAGCTAAACTGAAATACAGTCAAATGAAATTTTCTCCTTTCTCCCATTAGCTCTGCCAGAAGTTGATTCACAAAATTACTTTCAATGTAGCTGAAAATATGAGTAATTAGATGAGGGAGGTTGTAAGAGCATGGCATTTATTATAGTTCACATTTTTTCACACGCAGGACCATGTAGAAATGAGATGTCTGAGAGTTTGTTTTGATGATGCACTCCTTGACTGTAGTGAATGGAGTGGGTTTAATGCCAGCTTATTTATAGTATAGGATAATTAAGAGCTTGATGTTTCCTCCATTGGTGCTCTCAGAAATGGGAGGAAAGGAAGGAGCACTGGGGAAGGGTAGCAAGTTATTTTCTTCCAGGGCATTTTAACAAGTATGACTGAGCCTGAGCTCCCTGAGAAGGCAGTGCTACTTTACAAGTCAACAGTAAATAAGTAATTACATAGGAAGGATGAACAACTTGATATACTGGAAAACACTGGTAATTGTTTTATTTTCCTTTCTCTTCCCTTTTGTTTTTTCCTCTATTCCTGCCTTGGAGTTCACAGACTATAGATAATGTTCATGTAGATAGCTTTTTTTTGCTTTTAAAAATACTGTAGGCTTCTCATTTTTATGTATTCATTTTTCAGCACATTTTGGACACGTTGTTAAGTTTATTTGCAATGTGTAATAGAAGTTATTCCTTAGAGTTTTTTGGCATGGCTCTGTTTAACCTAGAAAATGAGTAAGGTTGTAATGCATGTAGCTGAAATACACAGGCCTATGAATTTACATGCAAATAAACTGAGCTGCTACTGATGTTGTTATTCAGTTTGCTCCACTTGTAATAATTGCTTCTTCTGTTCACCTCTCAGATTTTATTTCCAGAGGTTTTAGGCTCAGTTAAATGGCAGGATATAATAGCATTGCTTTTGGCTTTCACTGGAGTATATCAACATGATCCCTTGCAAGCCAATAAATATAAGGTTGTGCCTTTAATTAGTCACATAGCTCTAATCTTGCTTTTCCCCCTTTTGATCCTCTGCCTCGAAGGGATAAGTAGCTTGAAAAAAAACGAAGTCATGAATTTGTTAGTTGTAGGTAGCGATAATACTTGTTAGGATGGTGGTGGGAGGCTGGAGGTGATTTATGAGAGATGCAAGTGTTCGGTTCTCCAGCAGCAGTTGGGTCACAGGTGTTCCAGCCAGATGTGTGCAACAGGAATGGGCTCCACTTCACCAGGCAGCGCAACAGCTGGAGGGGAATGGAGAGTGGTTCTGAAGGAGCCCATTAGTAAATGCTCAGAGGAAGAGCTGTGCTGCAGGGGATCTTTGCAGTGTCATCAGTTCAGCTCCTGTGGGTAGTGTCAGATCAGGGCATGCACACGGATACAGCTCCTGACACACAGCATGCTGGTAAAAATCACTGATCTGTCGCTTCACCTTTCTCTTAATACCTTTAGTTTTGCTTCTTTAGTTTTATGTCTTTAGGCTGAATTAATGCGTTAGTGTTTATAAAGCACTTCACAGATGAAAAGCCTTACGAGGCTGCTTTGTGTAATTATTATTTTTAATTGTGTCCATTTGTATAATTTGAATTAGAATCACTAATGGGCTAGTACAAACTCAGTAAGAAATAGAAAAGGCAGGATTTTTTTCTTTATTTAAAAGAAAGCAGACTTTACAAAAAACTGGGGAGAAATGGGAGAAGTGGACAGATACTCTTCTGGGTTTCAGTTCATCCATATTAACCTCATTGCTTGCTAATTGCAGGAATTTAAATATGCCACTGCCCACATAAAAACAAAACCCTCTGAGATCCTGCTTTTTCCACTGCTTTTCAGTGGGAAAACCTGGAGCTTGAAAAGGTATTTATACAATTTCTGCCATCAGTGGTATTGAAATGCTTTTTTTCCCCAGAGTGACTAGTCAGGAAATGAAAATGGGAAACTCTGAGTCATTGCTCTCTTTGTGGGTGCACATAGCCAGGACCACTGGTGTGCTGGGATTCTGTGCTATTCACTAAAACTCCACTGCTTGGAATGGTAAAGGCAAAAAATTCTTCCTGCTGCTGCAGGGGAATTTCAAATATCATAATTGTAGATTCAAGGCAGTAAAAAGCAAGTAAA
>JAYDZK010000001.1:3671837-3696766 GCA_034509185.1 Euphonia xanthogaster
TAAAACAGAACTGATATTTGGAAATTTGTGCATTCAAGTGAGATTTGTGATGCGATGCAATGCACAGTTTCTGAGGAGTTTAAGTGGTGAAAGCAGTCATTTGACTCAGTGTGTTCATTATATCATGGGGCAGACAAGGTCAGCTCTCAGACTGAGGGCTTAGGAAATCTACCAAGTATCTTTGCTTGCCCTGAAGTTTTTCTGGCTTCCCAGCAGGCCAGCCCAGCTGGCAGGGTTAAAGTTCATGGGAAGCACAGGTCTGCCAGGAGGGGAGTTTATGGCCCAGCTTGGCTACCAAGGGGCTCAGTGAGTCAGAGCTAATGCAGTGGTGATGTGACAGCCCAGGGCTGCTCACAAACACCTGAATAAGATTAACAGGCAAGCTCTGAATTTGTAGAAATTTCTAAACTAGAAACGTAGAGCTTGCTCAAGGTTTGTTATTTGGGGTTTTTTTCCTTAAAGCTTACTCCACACCGTTTTTCTGTTTACCTGAGGGCACACAAACATTTACCACAACACTATCTGTGCTATTTTGGAGATCCAGCAAGGTCCCTCAGGCCACATAGCTGATGCAGACAGCTATTGTGCAGCATTACCAAAGCACCCAGTGGCTTCACTGAGCAGTGTTGTAATATTCTGCTCCAGTTACTCCAAGTGTACGAGGTGCTGGGAGAGGCAGAGCCGGGATTGCTGCAGCTCCTGATATTTAGGAAATAAAGCAACACAGCAGCAAATAAGTCTTCTACTGTTGAACAGCTGATACTTGATGGAGCTTGATTGGATTATACCTACAGTTTGATTTATTTTGTAGTTGTAATTTATTTCTCAGTCCTTGTTTGTCTTATTCCAATTAAAAGAAAGTATAAGCATTAACACTTACATATTTTAAGTCATGATATATCTCATTTGCTAATTATATATACTAATTTTCTGCTACATTTAATAATGTGATAAGACGGGGGGAATGGCTTGAAATGGAAAGAGGGCAGCTATAGATTAGGAGAAAATTCTTTCCTGTGAAGGTGGTTAGGAACCAGAACAGGTTGCCTGGAGAAGTTGTGGGTGCTGCAATCTGGGATAGTGGAAGGAGTCCCTGCCCATGGATGATCTTTAAGTTCCTTTCAACCCAAGCCAATCTGTGGTTCTGTTGAGTGACCAAACTTGATCCTTTCATCCACGCATCTGTTATTCCACAGCAGACCCCTGTGTTTCAATACGTGAATGTTGATGTTTAGAGCAGTCATATTCTTCAGGTATTGCTGGTTAATCCCGTAAATCTCACTCAGTCAAGTGAAGGTTGCGGGGCTCTTGTTCCTTTTGCCCTGCCAGCATCAGCATTATCAGCATTATTCTGTGTTTTATCACAGCAGACTGCAGCTGCTGGCAGCCAAATGTAGCACTCAACTATTGTGATTAGCCAGACCCAGCAATATTCTAGTCAAAGATACCTGTAAAACCACTAGGTTATGTATTTTTTATTATTATTTCTTTTGTAAGACAGAGGCCAGCAGAGAAGGTCTGTCACAAGTCCCAGGGACTGGCAGTGCCAGATTTTTTTAAGGGCACACAGCAGGGTTGAGTGTTATGAGCTGTAGTATCTTGAAAATGTGTAGATTTTCTGCTCTCACTTTCCATTTTCTGAATACATTGGAAGTGTTGCATTACAAAGGGATGGGATGCCCCTGGAAAGGTGATCAGCAGCACTTTTCAAAACTGAATTGTGGCATCTCTCGCCACCTGCTGAGGTTTTACTAGTGTGTCTCATTTAAAAAGTACGGCACACCATCCTTGCAGATTCTTGGTGCAAATCATTGAGTCTTTTATAGTCAGTAATGCATTCAAGGAAACAATGGTCTTGTTCCAGAGTGTTGGAGGGAAAAGTATTTTCTGTAGTAGTGGCTGGTTTCAATGATATTTCAGTTTATTATAAACAACCTTCATGTGTATGCATGTGTGTGTGTGAATTCTTTTGGGTTTTATTCCCATTTTTCTGTACATCTGTTTTCTGAATGTAATTTTTCATTATCTATTATGGAAGGAATTAGGTTTTATTCTCTCTGCCTTTTGTTTTATACTTTCTCTGCCCTGCCCAGACAGGATGCACATCATCCTCTGTGTAACTTTTTCATTGGTGCATTATCATGCTCCCGTCTAAATTCTGGTCAGTCAAATAAATGGATTGCCTCACTAGCCTGAACCCTGCATTGGAGTAGGTATTTTGAGATGTACATACATTTCTTATCGTCTTGATCTTTTCTAGTAGATGCGCAAAATTCTTTAAGACCTCTGATGCCCTTTCCTTCTGGAACAGTCCCAATTCACTCTCCAAGGCTGGAGCAGGGCTGCCTTATTTTGCCTGCTGATCCTAAAGTCCTATGCTGGCTAATCCCCAAGTGAGAGCCAATTGTTTCATGCATCTGCGGTTGGTCTTGCTTGAATTCCAGGGTTCATCCCCCAAATCTCAGCAAATCCAGGTCTTGCTTGCCTGTAGAAAACATTTATATGAACCAGAAGAGTTTTCAGAGCAGAGTTGGATCACCTGGAGCAGCTCATCTCTCAATTGTTCAGTGCTTCATGTAAATAACAGAAGAGCAACTCACTTTTGCATTTCTATTTTGAGTGCATTAACAACTTTGTCTCTTGTGTTCTCTTGTTTATATTGACCTAACTATTCTTTATTTGTTAAATTATGATTTTATTTTCTTTTAATCATGTTTATTTTCACAGATTTTGAGGGTTTTGCCCTCTTAGTCTCCTATTCGGTGCCTGAATAGAAAACGGATGTCACAATTTCCTCTAATCCTGCATTGTGATTTTCATTTGACTTCTACAGAGCTAATAAAATTGTGCTACATATCACTATTCATTCCCTAAACAACTTTAAACCACCTCAGCTTTAAATGTAAGAACATAAGTAGTTCAGTTGCTGTTCTCTTTGGCCAGCTAAGTCAACTTGTACTTGCTAAGACATATACAAATAGCTGCGGAATTTTGCCGGCGTTTTTTCAAATAGGCATATTTTGGAAGTTCATTTTTGTCGCTTATCTTTGGGGGTCTGAGCACCTGTTTTCACATACAAAGTTTTAGATCTTGGCAAAAGTGAAGCCAAAGAAAAATGAGTTAGTGGGGAAGGGGAAAAATATTAACTTGATACCTTTAACTTAGGGAAATTCTGTAGCTCTTTTAAATATTCTTTAGTCTTGCTGTTTTCAATGTCATTGTAAATGCCAACTATGCCTTAAAATGTTCATTTCCTAAGCACATGACTTTGCGATAAGTTTTTTTTCTTCAGTTCTGGTATGTAGTGTGTAGCTGGTTTTGCCTGAATGTCACTACAGCAGCGAAATGTGTAAATGTGCATTGTCACATGGCAGCTGCATGCCAAGTGCAAGTCCTCCTCTGGTGTTTCCTCATTTGGACCTTGCTGATCTCATTTGTATGAAGATCATCTCGCTAGAGATTAGTATAAGGGAAATTTTGAAAACTTAAAACTTTCTTTATTTTTACTGTTCTACTTGTTTCCATGGAAATGGGATCTATAAGATTGTCAGGAATGAACAGCTGGGAGTGTTCTACATGTGTAGATTTCATTAGGTGACTCCCAGCTGAGATCTGGGATGACCTAAATAAGTAGTAAACCATTTAGTGGGGTAAAAAAAAGACCAATTTAGAGAAAACACTATATGCATCCTTTTTGTCCTCCTTGGATGTGGTAGGAAAATGCTTATTTAACTTTTTTGGGGTATGTGAGTTGCATGGACACACTTGCAACTTTGTTCTTTTTTCAGGATAGTAGCAGTTCTGTACAACAAACACAGTCCATCCCTTTGATAGGATGAACTTTTTAACTGTGACCTGAGCTCTCTCAAGTGGATGTTTGTGGGCAATGAGGGATATATATATCAGAAAATTGCATTTCTACAGTTCAGGTTCACTGAATTTTCAAATGTCAGCCTATGTTTGCATGTAAGTAATAGTTGACAATTCCATTTCTGAAATTACCTCTCTTTCTGAAGCCAAGAGAATAAACCAGATCTCTCTAGCATGAACCTTATATATTTGTTCCTTACTTTAGAATGGAAACCTTCCTCTTGTTTCCAGTTAAGAAGAAATCTTATCACCGCTGAGGATTTGCCTTAACAGTTGTGTCTTCTTAGCAGATAGTAAAACTCAGAATGGCTGAAGTCAATAGGTTTTGCTCCCCAGTTTCCTATCTCATGGTATTTTCAGGCACTATTTCTTCCTTGAGTTCTCTGGAAAGCCAGTGCTTATCCTCATGTGTTTTGCCCAACAAGTGGTTTGCGTAGAATATTTTACCCAGGGGTGCCATTGTGTGCCTGATACCAAAATGTGTTCATGTTAAGTCTTCCACAACCTTCTCTTGTTTAGGGGTGAGCTCAGATACACTGGTTAGGTATGTGCACGTGCAGAATACTTCATTTTTAGAGAATTATCCTTAGAATAAAATGATAAGGATTTCCCGCTTAGAATACAAATTTTGCTGTGTTTGTAAGAGCAGATGTTTTCTTCCATAAACTGGTGAGTGAGGGCATTGGTTACTTATGCCCATGTCCCCTCTTTTTTCTTAAAATGATGAAAAATATCAGTAAAGAATCTTGAGGTGTGCAGGATTCTGAAATTGCCATTCCAGGTTACCAAACTGCTGCTGGGCTCAGTGCCTCAATAACTGTTATCTGAGATTAAGAACCCAATATTAATCCATCAATCAGTGTGACAGCTTGTGGGAGAGGTGTCTTTCACTACATGTGAAGTTTACCTTGATATCAGCTCATTAGGAAGTAGATATTTTCAGCTGCTTGAAATATCTATCCTTATTAATATGAACAGCTTTCAGTAGTGATGTGTACTAAAAGGTTCTTGCTGTTTTTTCTTAAATTTCCAGTGTTTTGTTTTAAAAAAGAATTTAAAAATTTGAAATCCATGAAAATAGATTTCAGTATTATATAGCTTCAAGTTGCATTATTTTCTCTTAGTAGTGTTCTCTGTAGAGTTGTCAGATATTAGTGAAATTTAAAAATGAGAGGTAGTAAAGTAGTTTGTAGAGATATGGAAACAGCTGAAACTTTATCTAAATAAAACCCCAGTGTGGTTTGTAGCCTAATCTCATATTTTGTACTTGGATATGACACGTAATCTTGGAATCTTCTCTCCACCAATCTTCAAATTGTATGTTCTTCTATTTGAGTGATGTACTCCTCTTTTATGCGGCATGTAAAATGTAAGCACTTAGCCATGCTGGTTTTTATTCTGTTTTTCAACTAGAATTTTGAAGTCTTTCCTCCAAATAATGCTTTTAACATGCTTTTCCATGAGTCCTGCAACTCCAGGTATAAGAATTAGCTTTATGCTGCTGCTGCTTCCATCAACATTTGCAGAGGTTTTCCTCATTTGAAAGGATTATGATCAAAAAGTTTAAGGTAGAGCAGCACATTGGGATTGGCAAAGTTTGAAGGAGGTCTGAACTCTGAGCTTGTCTAAGCCGCACAGCTCGTGGCAGCTTTTGTGAGTGTCAGGTCAAGGTTTCTTGTGGGAGCCACCACGTTCCTGTGTAGACATCACTAGTGAGATGCTTCTGTTCATTTGGGTTTGAAGTTTTGCACAATTTAAAATTTTATTAAATGAGAAATATAATATGAAATACACCCAAAAGAAAACCTGTGTGCATTTGATAAATTTTTTGGGTTTTTTGTTGACTGCACTGAATTCAACTGCAGCCTTTCCGAACTGTTTTTTTTTATCAGATGAGAAATGCAACTGTAAGGTAAAATGAAAAGCAGATTGTATTTCATGAAGGGAGACTGTGTCCACTATCACAGAGTGAGTTCTGTCAGACCTTTCAGTCGCTGAAAATGACATTTTGGGATGGTGGAAATCACCTTCTTCCACTCAGTATCTAGGACTGGTACCTAAGAGGACATTCTGTATTTGTAACCATACCTTACCCAGCATGGCCCAGTGCAATGGCTGGGTTGAGATGTTCAATGTTAACCTTTTTCCAAGTATTTTATATGTATGATGTTTAGACTAATAGCTCTGTTAAAAGTTTTTGCAGATTTTAAACATTTTTCTTGCCCAAAGGTAAATTTCTCTGAAATAGGAGATCTCAGCAGGCTATCTGGGAGCAGAGTGGAAAGGCACAGGCACAAAGCATGAGAGATCTGCTTTGAATGGACTAAAGCCCTGTCCATGTTTGATCAATCCATTTTGTTTTATTCTTTGAAACCTCTTATTGAAGTGCTGAGCCTTTACTTTCCTACAGAAGTAACAGATTTATACTATTAACTGCATGGTTAACAGCTAACTTTAGGACTTTAATTTCTTAGTTCAAATTGAGATATTGATTTGGAGTGAATATATAAATATTTCTGAGGAGAATCCTCTGGTTAAGAGGAGGATATTTTGTAGATTTTTTTCTTCCCTAATAATTTTAAGAGATAGTATCATATTGAGGCTTTTAAATTAAGCTGGCCCATGCCAGTTTGGAAAGCTCTTCTATATTTTAAAAACAATTTTTTTTTTTTAAAACAGCCAACTACTTTTTAATTCTGTTTGGTGTGCCGGAGTTGTTTGGTGAGTTTTTTAGTTCTTTTTTCTTTTTGAGACGTCTCTGGAGCACCTCATCTTTCTTTTAATGCGACTTTAATATTGGGCGGTTTTGGTTCTTGTTTTGTGGGTTTTTTTTTTTTGTTCGTTTTTTTGTTTTGGTTTGGTTTTGTTTTGTTTTGTTTTTCCTGCTGATTCTACCTCAGTGGATCAGTACATCTAAAAGCTAAGGTAAAACTTCTGGTGAGGTGCAATTTTTTTGGATACAGAACTATAAATAGTTCTGTGTTTTGATAGAAAAAATATCTCTAGGGCTATATTGGTATCATGACTGCTCAGTAGAAAGTTGATTCAGTTATTTTGAAGCAATTTTTGGGATGTTGGTAATCTTTTCAAGTAGCAGATTATATAATGAGTTAAGCATTTGGTGAGCCTTTGATACAAAGTATATGGAGAGAAACATAAAAATATAAACATGGCATGTATGTTGTTCTTTGCTGGGCCCCAGTAATTTTTTAGTGTTTTTATTTATAGAAATTTATTGTGGAGTTTCTGAAATCAAACTTGTTGTGTGTTCTGTAGTTATCTTCTTTTAACTACTGACTTTCCACTGAACTTGAAGTAATTATTCATAATTAAGCCATAGGTGCAAATACATGGGGCACGTGTGTGTGTATGCATAATACATATTTTTCCTGTTTTTCAAACACTTTTTTTTTCTTTTCAGTGGGATGCCATAACTGAAATGGATGAACACAACCGTCCCATCCACACTTACCAGGTGTGCAACGTGATGGAGCCCAACCAGAACAACTGGCTGCAAACCAACTGGGTCTCCCGCGACGCCGCGCAGAAAATCTACGTGGAAATGAAGTTCACCCTGAGGGACTGCAACAGCATTCCCTGGGTGCTGGGGACCTGCAAGGAAACGTTCAATCTCTACTACATGGAGTCAGATGAGCCTCATGGAGTAAAATTCAAGCCAAACCAGTACACCAAAATTGATACCATAGCTGCTGATGAGAGCTTTACCCAGATGGACTTGGGCGACCGCATCCTCAAGCTCAACACAGAAGTCCGTGAAGTTGGGCCCATCAACAAGAAGGGATTTTATCTGGCTTTCCAGGACATTGGAGCATGCATTGCTTTGGTGTCAGTCCGTGTCTATTACAAGAAATGCCCTTTCACGGTCCGTAATTTGGCCATGTTTCCTGACACCATTCCAAGAGTGGATTCTTCCTCGCTGGTGGAAGTACGGGGCTCCTGTGTGAAGAGCGCTGAGGAACGGGACACCCCAAAATTGTATTGTGGGGCAGATGGGGATTGGCTGGTGCCTCTGGGACGATGCATCTGCAGTGTGGGATATGAAGAGCTGGAGGGTTCCTGTCATGGTAAGAAAACATTGTTCGATTCTTCTTTTTTTTTTTTTTTTTTTTTAATTTTTAAGAGCAGTCATATGCTGTCATATTCTCTTCCACTGTCCATAATAGTCTTGAAATTACTTTAGAATAAGGTTATTTTTTCTGTGGTAATGGTTGTGAACAATGACATATCAGTGGCTGCTGAGGCTGCTGTGGTTCAATATTGGCTTTATAGCAAAAAGGGGGAGAGAGAGTCTGTACCCATCCTTTACAGAAATGGCTCTGCTATTTTGCTCAAGAATTTCTCAGATTGGATGGTGTTAGGCAAGCTGCACAGCAACCTGGATAATAGAGAGCATTAAAAGCACTATGCACTGTAATCAGAAAATGAAATTCACTTTGTTTTCTGATCTTGCTGGCATTAATTATCAAAATACACTCATTGCAAAGATACAATGTTGACAGTGCCATTATTGGAAGCCAGCATAATTTTGTACATAAGGTCAAAAGGTTTCTCTCTTAATGGGCTAAGGATTTTCTCTGAAACTTTAATGCTGAATGAATTCCTGTCCATTATGCAAGTGAGTCATATGCTAGATCTCTATGTAAGCAATATAGGCAGCAGCCAAAGTCTACCAGAAATGTTTTCTGCAGTACATTGACTCCACTGTTTTATTCAATTGGCCATCTGATCTGCTGAGAAGGACCTTCAGAGTTGAAATGGAGTACCCAAAGCCACAAGCATATTCTTACCTATTTGCCCCAAGATTTACAAATTACTACTTCAGAAAATTCTAATCTAATAGAGCTTCTACATGTTTTGAAATAATTTTGATAGGTTCATGTTGTCCATTTAATCATCTACAGTGAATCTAAATTTTTATGCTATTTTTTTTTCCTGACAGTTTTTCAGAATACATTTGTCTTACATTGCTTTGTGAATATCATGCCCAAGGCAAGCCCAACTGCAGCAGATGCTTTCATAACTAACGAGCACAATTTATTTTCTTAGTTCTCACTCTGCAGTGTGTAAACCATGAGTGGAAGGGTTCCTCCTGTTCAGGATGGCCACGTTTGTGCCAGAGCTCGTGGCGGAGATGCATGTTTGGACAGCTGGCAATGCATTGGTACAGTGGGATTGTTTCAGTGTGACTGTTGAGGGTTGTGTACTGAACCATGATGTGTGTGCTGATAGACATCTTTCAGACAGCCATAATGTTCTATTTTAAGATTTTGCTTCTTGACTGAGACATGAATAACAAATTCAGAGTTTAAAAGAGTTGTTGCCTTTTAGTAAATACTGAAAAAACTCTTTAATACCCATTAAATAACAAAAATACCTGAAAATTACTAACACTTTGAGGGGAAAATTTTTTAAATTTACATTGAGCTTCTTTTCAGGGAACCAGAGAGTGAGAGACTTGGTGGTGAAGGGTAGTAGCAACTCTATCTTAGCCTGATAAGACCTGATCTATATTTATGAAATTGTCATATCTTTTGGGTCCTTCCCCCAAACCCCAACCCACAGCTCTTTTGCCTCTCCTATTCCCCTGCTGGAGTTGTAAATGTGAGTCTTGAAAGTGTTTTGCACCATTCTGTCAGAGCTTTGTGCAGGTGTAATCTGTGACATACTCAGGAGAGAACCATTTCTTTCTTCTGCAAGAAAAGGAACAGTCAGAATAATAATTTTGTATTTTGAAGTGTGTTCTGAAAAATAATTGGGTGGTGGGCAATACTGGCTGACACTTGAATATATTTTTCCTACTTACACATGGTTTAAAACTATCCCCCCAGCCTGTGGCTCAGTGGGGAATGAGCGCTTCATGGCAAATACGGCTTATCTGTCACAGAATTTAAAGAGTAAATTTCTGTTTTGATATTTGCAGAGATACAGACTCTCTATTCACAAAATCTTAAATGGCATAAGGAAGGATATTCTGGCATTGTCATTGTTCATCATTTTGCAAAGCAGCAAGAATGGGAATAAAACCACTCTTTGATCAGTTTTACTGCTGCTGCTAAAAATCATAGGTTATTTTCAGCTGCCTAAATCTCATTTAGCTGCTTTCCAAACTGGCAACATTTCAATTATTTCAATTTATGTCAGATTTATGCATCTCTCTCTGTGGATCTCTCAGTATTCCCTATACATTGCATTTTCTTTTAAAAGCATGATTTCAGAGCCAAAGTGTCTGAGAAGAATTCCCAACTGGATAAAAATATCCATACCTGTTAAATGTATACCCAAATGTCTCCAGTTTATTCAGAGGCATATTAATAGGGAATTTTTCAGTAATTTGGGATTGTCATCCTTTTCTGAAGTCAGTGGGGGGGAAAATGGCATTGACTGCAAGAGATTCCCAAGTACTTGTGTCTTCTGTACTTTTTTAATGGGATAACCTGGAATATACCAATCTTTTCTGAGTTTATTATGTAAACAATTTATCAGTCTTTGATTTGAATCTACTTTTCAAGATTTTCCTTTCAAAATCCTGAAGTAGCAACATCATTAATATGTTCTTCTGTATCTTTAGGCATAATAAATTAGAACCAGGGTTTTGGCAAAGCAGATCAGAAATGGCTCTCATATGAGCTGCTGGATTTGCTAATTCATTGACACCAGCCTCAGTACCAGGTTTCAGGCTAGAAGGAGGAAATGCTGCACAGGATTCTGGTAAACAGCAATTAAAAGGGTCATGTTCAATACTCTGTGTTCTCTGAATGTCAGCCCAAGATACAAGTTGGGCTGAATTTAGCAAATATATAATATATACAGGTCATATCAGGACTTTGTGGGGGGGTTTTTTCACATTGGTGCAAACAATCATGACAGGGAACCTTTTATAAACTTAATCATAATGGTTCAGTTCTGTTAGGGCATGATATAGAAATAATTGGATGACTGTTAACTGAAGTTGAACTTTTTAATGATTTACCAAAAATTATCTGAATTATTCAAGGTTAGCAGTTAATTGCAAAGAAAAATTCAATTATATATAGCAAATACTAATTATTATGGTAATTTCAGATTTTATTTTAGTCTTAACCAACTAAACACAGTGCAAAAGTGTATTTTGCCAACCATAAAAAATTGATTCTTCTTGAGGAATATTCTTAGGAAGCCACCACCACTTCCAAAGTGGGATATATTTGGTATAGCTGAAACAATGCTAAGTGTTAAGAATGTAAAACAACCGGCACTGACAGACTCACCTGGCTTATTTTAATTGAGACAAATAGAGTAAGAAATGAAAATGTAAAATTCAAATTCTCTGACCTTGAGTTGACTGAACAACACTTCCTAGGGTTACTAATGTCTGAACACATGGAGTTGTTAATTGAACAAACACTTCTTTCCATTATTCATCACTTGAATTTGTAGTAATGTTTCAGTGTTAGGATTTCTACTGTGGCTGCTGATCTTTGTGTTCTTTAGCCCTTCGATCTGATCCAATTGGAAACTTCTCTCATTTTTCCATTAACTAATCCCCTCCTCACATATATATATATGTGTGTGTTATATATATATGTATGTGTATACCTGTAGTGTGGCTTTGTTTTTGGGAAACCAAGCAGTTCATGTTACAGTCATGTTACCTGTGTGCTGGCATCAAAACAGGAAAAGGGGGAAATAAGCTACTTTGGAACTGCAAGATACAGAGATACAATATTGTGTAAGGTTCCTTTTGGGTGTTCTTCCATGTGTGTATTTGCTTATGAGATCAAATCTTTATGAGGCACTGGCAGAAGCATCTTTAAAAGAAAACCATAGAAAGGCTTTTGCCTACAGAAAAAGGACAAACTGAGATTAAATAGAAAATTTTCAGTGGCTACGAATTATCTTTTTAAGGGAAAAACTTTCCACCAGTGTCTTTCCTGCAGCAAAGCTGGGGTGTTCTGCAAGTGCTGGAGTAGATCTCTAAGACACAGGGTGTAAAATTCCAAATTTGTTTCCTGTCAGCCAGAGACAGGAGTTTGTCAGAGAAGCTGAATGACTGGAGAACTAAGAGGATCCACAGACTTTTGTCTCTGTTCCAAAATGGGGCAATGACAATCCTGTCTGCTTTGATCTCTCACAGAGATGATTTAAATAGTTGTCTTTTTCAAAAGGATCTGTGACTTATCAGATAAATTTTTACAAGCTGCATTGGTTTTTTTCAAGTAAACAGACATATATTTAATGAAATTTATAACAGATTTTTAACTTTGTGACTTTTCTGAAAGGAATTCACACTTCTTTCCTGTGCTTAGGCAGTGATGGTCTATTTTACATAATTTTTGAGTCTGCAGAGCTTTAGATTTCACCATTTCACTGGTAGTACTTGAAACCTTTGTGATTATTGGTGAAATATATTTTTCACTGGAAAACCTCCTCTTTGGCTGCACATCTCTGTGAACACTCAACACAAATTTTATCATTCAATTATGAATATGGATAAAGTTGAATTGTGCTTTGTCAGTCCCAGATTCACTTCTTGGGTGGAACTGCTAAATAGTTGTTTACAGTACAATGCAAGAACAAGGACGGGAAAAAAAATAGAAGTTGTGGATAACTGCACATGTGTAGATTAGAGTATGGAAAAGTAATTGATAATGACCCGTTCAAAGCTTCTGAATGTATTTAACCACATATAGCTGGTAGCATATGGAAAAAACTCTGAACTCAAGGCCTGTATACATTAGAAAAAAAGAATACTTACAATGGACAAAACTTTAAATTACTCTCTGTTCTGAGGGGATATTGCAGATGCTACTGGCAGCACTTTTAAGTTCCCATATCCAGGTTTCAATTTCTAAATGACAGGTCATGTTTCCAGCTATTTCAGTCTGTATCTCTCATTTGTACTTTTTCCACTTGCACAGCGAAAACCATTTTGTCCTTAAGGCTTGCAATTAGTGTGAATTAAAACTAACATTGTTGCCTGGCTGAAATAAGAGGTAAATGAGGGATGGTGAACTGTGGCATGGATGGAATATTGCTTACTGTCAAAAGGATGAATTTTTAGTGAGTTGTACTAATCTAGAAAGGTCTGACTTGGCTGGATTTAGTAATTTCACCTTTTTTTCAATACTTTTAGGTTGTTTTGATGGTTGTTTCTGGTTTTGAGTTAGTTTGTTGTGTTTTCACTTGTTCGGACGTTTTAATTGTAGCATTTTTGCATCATCTTTTCACTGCCTTAAAAATGGGGCTATTTAAAGTAGTTACTGATTTTGATTTTTGAGGGAGTGGGTCTTTTTCGTTTTGGGTTTTTTTCTTGTGTAACAAAGTTGTAGGAACTAAGTAAGTACCTGAGGGCACCTGTCTTCAATGACTGCCTGAGTTAACAGCCAGAAAAATCTCAGTGGGTTATAATTTCACATTGTAGCTCACAACCAAGCCTTTTTTACTTAATCTAGAGCCATCTGCAGATTGTTTAGCTGGATAAACACAAAAATTCTGATAAAACAGCTGAAAAGGGATGCTGCTTGAGAAGTAAGGATTTAAAGGACAAAAAAAAGCCCTTTACATTTGATTTTAGTTAGTAAAAAAATTCTAGTGATAATAAATGAGCAAAAATTGTTTGCAAAATTTTGTCACATCATACTTGCATTATTTTGAGCAAATAACTTTACTCTAGTCACTGTAACCTGGTTTCCAGAATATTTCCCGGTAAAAATTCAAATCAAAGCCTTGATTTTTGTAATTGCACCTAAATAAATTATGCATAAATACAAAACCTATTTGCAAACTGAATTAATGCTGGAAATTGCTGTCTTTCACTCTGCTGCTCAAATGTGCATTGAATAGAAGCCTGCCTTGATAGAAGAACAAGGAAGCCAGCTCAGGTTAAATAGAGAGTTTCAAACTCAAAAACTTCAGAGTTTTCTGTTTGTACACAGACGTGAAATTTCAACAACAAAAGCTTGCTGATAACTCAAGTGTATCTTGCCTCAGGTTTTCTGTTAGTGAATATTGCTGTGGATATTGATCCTACCAGCTATCCTTGATAAACAGTAGACAAAAAGTGTCCAAGGGACTACAGGGATTGATTTTGCTGTTGTGTGTGACTTGGTAACAGAGCTGCATGATTTGATGTTAGCAGAAGCCCACAGTAAATTAGTTACTTGCTCTTATTCTGCTGGAAAAAGTGTAGTGCAGTGATGGCTTCATGGAAAAATTGCGGTACTAATGGGAACAAGCTGTTTAACTTTTACAGAAAGCATAAATACAAGTGTGTCTGTACATCTGTTTAACTGTATATAGACTAAGTACATTGTAAAACTGTTTGTTATTTTTTAACTTGAAGTTTCTCCTGTGTTGCCAAAAAGGAGGATGACTGACAGCTTGGATGCTGTAGCGTGGCAGGAGGGGAAGAAGGAATGCATTGACTCTGTGTTATTCTCCTGTGTACCTCACTGTCATAGGATTTGTCCTCAAAATGTGTGTCACATCCTACAGACACTGTCAGAAACCATGACCTCCATTATTGGGTGATGCAGCTTTTCCTTGGTTGCCATGTTTGGGGGGTTTTTTTGTTTTTGTTTTTTTTTTTTTTCCTTCTTCTGGGAGTCATTATGTTTGAGCTGAACTAAAGCTTCTGCTCAAACATTTCACATTAATTTGCCTTGGAAGGATGTTAATTGCACTTCACCCATGATCTACCTTAATTGTTTCAACAATCAAGTGTATCGAATGCAGGTGACTCTTGTTTGAGTGAAACCCTTGTCCTGTTATATTTACTGAATGTAAAATTTCAGCATTGGTTGCTTGCATCTTCCTACAGCTGAGGAGGTTTTCCTGCAGCTAGAAGAGAAGTGTGGTGGGGGTTTTTTATGACAGTACATCCTGAGTACTTGAGTTTCCTCAATGTGCTGGAAATGTACATCTGAGTTTGGAGAAGGTCTTGTGTGACCAACACATGGAGGAGAGTAAAACCATAATGCTTCACTTACAAAGCCCTGATAACACTTGTGGAATACAAAATGCCTTGTGCTACTCATGGAAGATGTTAAAACTTGTGAAAGAGAGCTCCTTTGTGGGGAAGCTGTAACAAAAGCCTTGGCCCCCAGTTTACTAAGGAACACAACTGTGTGCCCAGCACAATTGTATTTTAAGGATTTCCATGGCCATTTCTTATAGGAGAATAACATTTCTGGCACAATAATAAGGGCTTGATATATTTGTCTTTGGAAATTCTGTTTCTAGAATTATCGTTTCTCCTGTTGGAGCCCTGAAAATAAATATAAGCTAAGGAAAAACATTTTAGTCATAGTGCTCGGTGAAAGTTTCCAAAGTTTTTACACTACAGTAGATTGTGGATTTTTTTAATAAGGATAAGAAATCTGACTCAATTGGTAGAATATATCCAATTATAATTATATAAATATATTATATTATATGTAATGACTCAGAAATTCTCAAAATTTAGGAATTAGATTTTTTTTCTGTTTGAATATTTTTTTCCTTAGGCTTCTGAGCAAAAGCACTTAAATTTGTGCTTTGAAATAATTGGAACATTTTAGAATATCATTATTATTTCAATATAAGTTAGGTCCCCTTTGAGAACCCATAAAGTGGAGATCCAAAATCTGAAGATAATCACTAGCATTTCCTCTGAGGCAGGTTATTAATCAGTAACACATTCACAAATAAGCCATAAAGCATGTTCTGTAATGAAACTGTTCCTGTAGAGGTTTAGCATCATTTTATTCAGTCAATTATTAAAGCATTTGTGCTGAGAAATAGAATTTCAAAAGTGATCAATAAGGGGTTTTCTCTGGCATGGCCTAGGAATCACAAGCAGGAGCGAATGCACAGAGAGATTTCTGAGTATGTTTGTCTTGAATACAAAAGAACATGTGTGGGTGCTTGAAAACTTGAACTGTATTTGTTTTTTGCAAATCTCAGTAATAATGCAAATGAGACAAGATTTCCTTTAGCCAGCACACTCTGCCTCTTCTTACTAAACTTTATAATGGTGAATAATATAAGAAATTAGTATCAGTTGTCTTAGAAAAACTTTCATAGGCTATAAGGTCATTCTGTGTCACAGATTAACTTGGATTTTAAGGACAGTGGTATTCAAGAGGTTCTCAGAAAATGCACCAACCAAAATTTCTATCATGTGAGGCTTTTTTTGGGCAAAGCCGTTTGGAGGCTGCTCACAAGCTGAAGTTCTTCCTGAATGGGAAAAAACTAAAAAATTTGAATGCCAAGGCAGTACTGTTCATGACAAAATTTATGACTGACACCTTTGTGTAATAGAAAAGGGAAAGGAAGAAAAAGCCCTGTGAAAGAGGAGGCACCACTTGGAGATTTTTCCATCCTCAGTAGGTTCAGGAGAAGTGATGAAGATAGATTGGCTTTTGAGCTGCACTGCTGTTGAAAGACTCTTACAGGGCCCTTGGCAGGAGGAGAGGATCAGTAACTGGAATTCCAAAATGTCATCTACCTTAGTTTTGAAAGCCAAATTCTGAGAAAGAAATTCTAGATCTAAATTAACGAGGATTTACTGTTTGACATGTCTCACAGTCCCATAGTGTTTTAGTAGATCTGCTGAAAGTTCTCCCTTAAAGGGTTTTCTGGGATTTTTTTGTGTGGATTAGCTTCTACGCCCCTAATTTTATTTTTAGGAGTCCCATCAGATCCCACGAGAATATTCTGCTGGGAAGAACCTTGAATTTACTGAGGTTGCTAACCTGTAGAGGGTGGCCTATTGAGCAGATGGAAATGAAAGATTCATTTCTATGAATCTTTCTGTCCTGCAAAGTAAATATCCCAGCATGGGAAGGTGATCCTTGGGACCCAACCTGCTGCAGTGAGCTTGTTCTGTTCTAGCTGTGTATCTAGGGATGTGTGCACTAAAAGCAGAATAAATTATGTAAAACAGGTCTCATACCTACCAGGGAAACATCTAACACAGTCAAGGACTGCACTTGAAATGTCTCTCTTTAAAGAAAAGTTGCTTCAAAGGGATACTGATCAAAGCATGAATAAATTCCCAAAGGACATGGAAATGTATGCATAGAGAGATTATACTCCAAATGCTAACAATGGATGTTTAGCTATTTGGTATCTAGCTATTATATAATAATAGTTATGGATGTGAAATGTCTTAATTTTGCTGTGACAGCTTGACTGTATTCCCAGATGTTAAATATTTCAAAGCTTATCTTACATATATTCATAAACAAGATGAAAGTGTTAATTCTAATTAAAATGATGCACTCTTCAGTAGCAGCCCTAATAAAGTCCCTGAGGAACAGTGAATTTAATAGCAGTCTATCTTTTATGCAGAATCAAAATGTAGATTTCAATTTTACTGTAAACCAATCTTCAAGGAGAAACTGAGCAGTCAAGATGGAAGAACTGAAAAATTACATTTAAGAGTTATTTCAATATGTGCAGAATTTTACATACCAGTACCTATGAGCAATGGTAGTTAAGAACGAAATTAGGGAAGGGGGGGAGTGCAGTCAAATAACAACCCTTCCCAAATTTTAAGAGAGTTCCAGTGTCCTGAAGTACATATTTCACTTGGTTGTGCTTCTGGTAATATTCCTCATCATATTTGCTTGTTACAAATTTTCTGGCAATTATTTTTAATTAATGTTTGAGAAACCACTCTTTTAAAATGTAATTTAATGCTTACACACTTTTATGTTCAAGATGCCTTCATAAGGGTAGCAAGTACTTAAGCGTGGAATTATTGGGAAATGAAAGACTGAAATAAAAGATGTAAAGGTATTTCTTTTATTTTAAGGCAGAACAAATTTTCTAGAATGCTTAACAGAAAACTAAAAGAATGTAAAAAGTCAGGAGATGGTAAAGACCCTGGGGAGAGTCTAAGGGGCATGCCTGGAGACAGGGTTGGTTTGTAGCATTTAGGATACCAGGAAAGGCAAATTCCAGATTATGAGGAAATGTATATTTTTCTTTTCAAGATCTGAATAGGGATTCTTTGACATGCAGTAAATCAATAAGGGGTTTAATTACTTCTGTCTGTATTTCTTTTTTTAAGCTAGGAGTTATTACCATTTTGCCTATTTATCTCAGTTTAATATTATATACCCAGTTACTGCAATTAGCAGACCATAGTAAACTCTATTAGGAAGAGAAATTCTGTGAGGGAATTTCATTTTGCAACAAGTCTTTTTCACTTCTTAAGACAGACCTGAGTTCTCTTCAGAAGAAAGTTCTGGAGGAAAATTTAGATTGATCAGATTTTTTTTCCTTCTACGTTCTCTCCTTATAAAACATTAAGTAAATTGATAGTACAAAAAGAAAAAAAAAATTATAAATTCTTAGTGCTGTATAGAAAATCTAAAACTCCATTTTAAGAAGCTTTTGGATATGTTGGATTTTATTTTTTTTTTTGGTCTTTACTGCAATCATGTGAAATATTTAACTTTGGTCAGAAAATCAGATTCTAATCACAAGGGATTAGTATTTCGGGTTTGAGGTATTCATGTTTGTTTCAGTTTTTGTGGTTTTATTTCTTTAAGTATTTAATTTATAGTTGTTTTGGGTTGTGTGAGCTACATTGGTTTTTTTAACTTGATCAGGTGACTAAAAGTTTGAAATCAAATTTAATGTTTTAAACTTCTTAAAAATTGATGAAAATCCAAATATTTAGTGAAAAGTCCCCAAATAATCTACAATGTTTAACTGAAAAACATCTAAAAAATTATAGTAGAAGAGGGTGAAGTCTGTATATATTAATATCCTAGAGGAAATGGTCGCCATATTGACAAAATCCCATTACAGAGATTTTTCACTTTGCTCTGGTGGATGTCTTTGAATGGCTCCTTGTCAGTCTAGGGGGGCTGGCTGTGCTTCTCCTGCTGACCTTCCTTAGATTTTCTGTTTGATCAATGGCTCAGATTGGCTGGAAAAAAAAAGTAATTTTCACCCTTCTTTTTATGCAACTGATGTGTTAAACTGTTTATTAACTGTTGTGTCCCAACCTGTTCATAGCCACCACCAAATTTTGCAATCATGTCTGGTCAGCCGGCAATTTTAGAATTAAAAATGCAAGAAGTGACAAGAAATCATTATCAAGTAGGATTAATCTGCTAGCCAGGGCCATATGAAAAATATCATGCATTTCTCTCAAGTTAGACATGAGGTAAACTTGCAGATAATTACTGAAATAATACTACTTCTGGTCTGGACTTTTAAGGGATTTTTTAAAATTTTCAGTGATAAATGCTAATTTGTGCTTTTCTTAAATTAATTTGGAGATAGGGTGATGGTGGAGTTTGGGGATAGTGAATGAAAGGTTTGTAGTTTCCAAAGGAAAATATTGGCTAATTTCTGTTAAGGTCATAGAAATCAGAAACAAGTTAGTGCTTGGCTAAGTAATTGTTAACACATCAAGAAAAAAATCGAGTCATCAACTGTATAGCTCCATAATCCTCCACTATTGTGATTTAATACTTATGCAGCACTTCTCCATAGAGTTTGTTAGGTGCTTTGTTTTAGGGTTTTGTTTGTTGGGTTTGTTTTTTAAGTGTATGTGTGCAATATATGAGGAAGTTGCCAGGAAAATCTATTCTATGAGTTCAGGCTCTTTTATGCTATGGATCTGACACATGCAGATGGATTATCGTGGCATTTTTAAACTTAGAAATAACTTTGTGATGTATTTAAATCTAAAAATGTCATAACACAAATTCCATGAGTAGAGAAACCTTGCTTAGACTGAGTTCCTCCTTGAAGGGAGGAAGTGGCCCAACTAAATGAGAATAAGTTTTACAGCAATCCACTCATGCTCGAGGTAGCTGTTGCAGAAGTAATGATAATATAAATGTACATGTATATAAATGTAAAAATCTGCAAGTAATTTTCAGATTGCTCTCTGTGATCATATTTTGTTGTGCTAAAAATACAGGTCATGCTATTCAACATAGCCTATGGAGAGAAGTAATCTTTTTTTTTAGCTGTAAAGTAAAAATGTGAGCAAGTTGTCCATGGATAAAATTATATGATTTCATAAAATACATTGCTGAGTCTAATGATCCCAAACTAACCTAATCATTTTAAAAGGCAGCCTGGAGATTCCTCTTATCCCATGAGCCTTGGATTGGAATAAATTTCCTTCTGGCAGTACCGTAAGAGAAAAAGATCCACAGATGAAATACTGTTTGATATCCTACCACTCTTGTAGCAGTACCTAAGTCTTCTTACATTGTCAACATACTTCTTAACCATTTTCTAGTCTTTTCACCTCTTCTTACCAATGCTGCCATGTCCAAGCAAGGATCCTAAATGTGGTACTGACTCTTTTGCATATATCTAGGAACTATTGCATTGTAAATGTCTTTGGAAAGCTGCAGATTTGTGATTAGAAAGAAGTATTTTATCCCCAATGCGAAAGGTCTCATTTCAAAATTCTCAAGTTTTCAAAGGGGTTTTTTGGTTATTGTTGTTTGTGAGTTGTGGTTGGTTGGTTTTGGTTTAATTTTTTTTTTCCTGAAGTAGTATCCAGTCGTCTTAGCAATAAAAGTAATATAATTTGTAAGAAATAACAAACACTGGTGGAATCTATTGGGCAGTAATATTTACAGTTAGTTAGAAAAGGAATTGTATAATAAAAGATTTTCCTTCAGGAGAAACCTGTAAAACTGATCTTTGCTTCTGATTTATGGACTTTGCTACGCTTCAGGAATAAATTAGGTAAACCTGAAAGAACTGAAGGCTCAGTGGCTATAAAACAACCTATTGATTTTTGACAAAATCTCTGTCTTCAGTAGTTTTTACAGTTGCCTGCATTCAAAAAAGTAGTGTAGCTACTATGGAAGCAATTTAAGTAATTGGTATTTGATTGGTTCTTTATACCTACACCTTATCCCTCTTTACCTAAGTGTTAATAATAGCAGCAGAGCAATTTAACCCGAAAATCAAGGACAAGGGCACAATGAAACTCTCCTGCTAATGTAGAAGTGAGTAATAGTAACAGTAAGGATACTCAAGTAGTCGGGTTTTTTTTTGCTTTAACTTGGAGAGTGTCAGCACTTTTAGTTTTCCACATAGATTCTCCTGGGTCTTTCTGCAGCTACTTTGTTTTCCCTTTCTGAAGGGACAGAGATTGTGCTTTCTTGTGTGCTTTTGTGGGTTTTGTTTTTGTTTGTTGGGGGCTTATTTTTTTTATATCAAGAGGACTTCAGCAGAGAGACAAACCTTGGGCATTCTGAGGAACAATCAAACGGTTACAATGGCTGTCATTCCTGAGAAAAGTCCATGATAAAGCTATTGCAATAATAAAAATATGTAGCTCTTTTTCTCAAAAAAGATTTGTGCCTGAGAAAATTGGTTATCTCAATTTTGCTGTGAGCAATTAGCTGTGGCAGGTATCTTGAAAAGTGGATAACTTGAAAGAAACCATCAAGTATTTTTCTTCATTAGGCCCTCTGCTAGTGACAGTGGGAAAATGCAGTGAATCCTTAAAAATGTTTAAAAATCAGTAGCCTGTGCAGTTTGAATATATTGAGTATACAGGAGGTCAGTGCTGTTTTGAGCGTTACCATTTTAGTAATCTTGCTTAATATCCCGTTAAAATCATCAGCTTAAAAATATTACTGTTTAACCCTTTCTATGAATCTTGAATTAGTTTTTTTGGGGTCTGAAGTGTTACTACACTGCTGTACTCTGACCTTCTTGGAGCATTCATTCTGCATCCAGAATGTGCTGTAGCAGGGTGGAAAGGGGGCAGAAGTGGCTTTTTACATGTGGAAAACAGGTTGTGAGTGTGTTTGAAAACTGTTTTGGCTTCCCTGCAGAATTACAGCAGGCATATTTGTGAGATTTAAAAATAGGGACAAGTGAGTGAAAGTATTTGATTTATTAGCAGCATCCCTGAGATATTTCACTCTTTACATTTAAACATTGTAAGGACATTATGTTTGAAAACATTGATTCCCCTGGGAGAGTGTTGGGGCGAAGCTTGCTGTAGTCAGTGCTCATAACGCATTTGCCAAGGAGTGTTTATCTCTGCCTTCTCCCTCAGGTTGTGATGCTCCTCTTCTGAGGGGATGTCTGCTGGTCAGTGAATTTCTCATTCTTTCAGAACAAGCATTTGCATATCAAAGGCCCGATAGGAGTAAACACACTTTATACTTCCATCTGTCATTCTCTTCCCATTGAGGCACAAAATAAGAACAGTGTACCAAGCAAGAGGTTTAATTTTTTGTTCTTTAATTCTCTACCATTTTGCTTTGAAATACGAAGGATGCCTGGGTTCATTTTTCCATACCTGTATTTCTTTCTGTTAAGGTTGCTTGACTGAAGCTAACCTGAAAAAAAAATCAGTACTCTTTGGGAAAGTGGCACTTCTGAGACAAAATAAAAAAACAAAACCACATTTATTCTTAATTTCTTAACTCTGTATTTTATAATATTTAAAAAGAAACAAAAGAAATAATCTCAGAACATCTTCTGTCGTTGTCCAGTAATAGAACTTGAACTCTAAACATCTTTATCTTCTTGCAAAGTAAATATTATTAATATTGTTTTCTAAAGCAGGTATAAATTTTCAGTGCCTATGAGAAATGAGATCTGTTTTTTTTTTCCTTTCTCACTACTCTTGCACTGGTTCCCAATATCAACTTTTCTTTGTAATTTCAAGGAATGAACTTTTTCATAAACCTGGATTAGGGCTGTCTTACAGGTTCCCAGCAGTGCTCAAAGTGCAATTATTCTCAGTGTGTGCATTCAAGTTCATTTTGAAACCTGAACTCATTCATTTAGGGGGAGTTTGGTGAGCATCCAGCCCACATCTCTGCCCAGCACAAGCAGAGAGGGGTCACTGGTGTGAGGAGCAGCTGCATGAGGATCCCAAGGGAGCAACAGTTCCTCTACTTATTAACCCCTTCTGGGACAGTCTCCACAAGCTCAACAGGGAAGACACTATTGGGACTCTGCTTTCTTCCATCCCAGTGTGTGTTTCCATTGAAGCAATAGATTTCCCCCTTCAGTGTGCATCATGGCATTTTCAGAATGAGAAATCCAGATTCAGTGCTGAGTTTTCTAGTCTTTTATCCCTTTTCATTATTTCTGAAGCTCTGCTGCTCATCACTTGACAGGAGTTCATTGTGTGAGACCAAAGAGAAAATCATCTGAAGTTTCTATTTATTGTAGCTTGAAACCAGATCTGGATTTGCTGCCAAAGAATTTTACTATCTTTGATGGAGAAGGTGAGTTCACAAACTCTTTGGAGCGTGGATCTCATATTTTCACTTAAAATTGTATGGTACCGAGCCCAGTAGGGTCACAACCTCTGCTGGGTTCTTTGAGCAGTATTTTAAAGCTATAAACTTCTAAGGCATCTGGTGGCAGTGGAGAATGCTGGATGCAGCCAAAAGCCTCACTCTCTCTTGTCCTTAGAAGTCATCTTTTTGACAGAGGTTAGTGTAGGAAAAAAAAATACTCAACTAAATCAATCAACTTTTGTGTCCAGTAAAAAAAACTTCTGTGAAAGACCTCTAAATGAAGCTGGAGGTTTTCCTTTTCTGCTCAGTAAAAGTTTCACAGGATAAATTAATCTGGAAGAACCACTGTGCAACTACATGGGCTCAGTCAGTGAACAGGTGTAGCTACTGAACTAAATTATCTTCTGTCATGTGGGGATGCAACACAACAAACATTATTTTTAGGTGCTAGACAAATGTGTCAAAAATAAGGCTCTAATATGACAGAATGCACACAAGGAGAGAATCTTAGAATATTTTACTGGTTTCCTTCATCATTTTACTTATGCTACTCATTCCTCATCAATAGCAGCACTGAAATAATTAGAAGAATATGTTCAGTTTTTGGCAATTCTTTTCCCAGGCTTTGGTTTGTAGAGCTTTCTTCTGATGGACTTGCTCATAGTAGGATTTTGAAATAGAGGGGCTTATAAGGGGATTGTTGTTAAAAAAAACAGATGCCTTTTTCAAGATGCCTGTAAAACAAGGAACTTGTTTCATAACTGGAATTTTTGATCTTGGATACCGTAACTTAAAATTTGTATGAAATAATCTTCATATTGGGTCATTTGTGTCCCCTTTGCTTGAAGGGGACACAAATGACCCAATATGAAGATTATTTCATACAAATTGTATTGTGAATTAGGACAGTGATCTAAAGTGGCATCCAGTTCTTACAAGGATGCTTGAAAACTGAGTTATTATTGAGATTGAGTTTAAAAAGATAATTTTTTAAGACCCTGAGCTTTTTTATCATGACCAATAAGTCCAGTAGACTTTACATAAAAGAGAGAGAAATTTTGGGAAGCTCTTCAAAGCTGTTGTCCCTTTCGGTGATAACTTGTTATGTTGCTTTTCTTTCATTTCACCTTTTCTTTCCACTTCGAAAGCCACAAATGGTGGTCTTTGAGAAGGAAGAAGCAAATCTTATTTTCTAATTGATGCCAGTGAAAACCACCCTAGGAGTTTCCAGAAAGAGGGATTTCCAACCTTAGACATTAGTTTGCACCATGTTTTTAATTTGTAGTGGTCATAATTTTTGTTCCAATTCGACTTAAGATATAAACCCCTCTATTATTATCAAGATTTTACTTGTGACTTTGTGGTTAAAAAGACATACAAGTATCATTGGTATTTTTCAGAGGTACATACCTGGCAGTTGGATTAGATGATTGTTGTAGTACTTATCTGTTCTAATTAGCAATATTTTGATAAGTCATCCAGCTAGGCATTTATTTTTAGTTTTGAACTGGATATTCAAAGATAGTGATGGCAAGTTTTTATTTGTTATTGTAAAAAAGAGAACAAAAACCACCCAACACAAAAACAGCCAAGAAAGAAACTAATGGGATTTTTTTGTTTTCTACCTTTAAAGAAACTTAAGCATGTACTACAACTCCTTCCCTTTCTATTTATTAGTATTTAGAAATTTGGAAGGGGAAATGATACTTTGAAAAGCTTGAATATGGTGGGTATAGATGTTTCAATTTTACATCATTTCAAGTCTTTTTTTTTTTTTTTTTTGTCTCATGAAATAAATTATCATATCAATCTCCC
>JAYDZK010000001.1:3706608-3737015 GCA_034509185.1 Euphonia xanthogaster
TCTAGCAGGAGTGCCTGGTTTTTTATTCTATCTTCTTTTAATTTTTATATTGCATAGGAATAACAGTATTGTAATCCTTGTGGGGAACAAGCTTTAAAATCTTATTACTTGACAACAGTGAGAAAGGTATACAAGTCTCTTGTGATGCTGAGAGTTGTGTGTAATTTTTTTCAGTTAAATGCTTTTTTTTATACTTAATTATTTCATAGGAACCATTTATGTTAAATTCTCTTCCTGTAGGTATATAAGAAATTTAAAAGCAAGCAAATCTTGCCAGTTCTTATCATAAAGATGGTCTTTTCTTACTTTTGCCAAACTTAGTCTGTTTTCTGTAAGGTACACCTGTACAAATTCAGTGATCCTCTCAAGGGAAGGGTGGGAAAGGTTCTTGCTAAATCTCCTTTCTGCATCAAGTTTAAAAAATCTACTTTCACATTTTTTCAATATATTAAATTTAGCATTACTAGTTTTCTTGCACCAGTAAGAAAACTAGCCACTATTTCATTTTTTCATCCCTTCGTGTGTTTATCATTGTTCTTCTCTTCATTCTGGTTAACATCTTTATCTTTGGCATAGTTCGAACGCACATTTTCTTTTTCTTATTGTTTTTTGAAGAGAAGAGCTCAATGGTAGGAGTGCCCTTTTGCAGAGGGGCAAATTTTGGCCTTAGGCTGCCATTCCTGGGCACTGTGAAAGTGTAGCTTATAATATAATAAAGGAGAAGATCTGCTGTGAATAAGCAGACTGCCTCAAAATTAGGCATCTGTAGAAGAAAGGAAAAGGAAACATTCTTTGAGATGAAATCAACTGTGAGGTCAATGAATTTAGGGTCAGGGAAGTATACTCTCTCTCTGATTAGGTTATGGAGTTTTATCTAAAAGTCAAAGTTAATCTTTTTGTTTGTTCTCTTTACATAGCTCACACTCTGTGAGCACTTCGGAATTTAAAAAGACCAAAATCAGTAAGCCGGATTTGTAGTTCATGAAACTGCCATTTATTCTGTGCAAATGCTTGGAGGGGTACTAAAATTCTCTGAAGCTGAGACAGCAGGCTTGACTTCTCTTACACTCTTGTAAAATTAATCTTTCTCATCTTATTGTAGGAATTTGCTTCTTGACTTGCCCAGAAATAGCAGTCAAAGAAGGATGGATACTGTTATTAACCCAGTTGAATGTACTTAGTTTGAATGCAAAACCTTAGTTTTTGGTTCTTTCCAACTTCCGAAAAGTAAAAATCAGCTTTTAAAAGTATTTAACAAAATCTAGGCTGAGAAACAATTTCTGTATAGTTCTGCTAGAAATTTCCTGGTATATCTAACGTTGCAGACCTTATAAATGCATGAACAATTACTGATTTTGTAGAAGATGCACAGAGGATGCTTTTAGAAACAGCATCTAAAAGCTGCATTTGAATTTGATAGCCTACCTCAGTTAATATCCACAAGCGCAAGTATCTTGTTTATAGAAAGACTTTTTGACTAGGTCATAAGGTTTTGGAAAGATTTGTAATCTTCCAGGAATTTGATTCCACTGTCAAATCACTGAGGGACTCCTCACTTTTAGTTGGATATACTTGGATTATGATGGCAGGAAGCGAAGATAAGTTGATTGTATTTTTGGCTCAGATGCTGAGGCGGATATTACTTGGGGGGTTTCTGTTCTCAAGAAGTGAAACATCATCATGAAAACAGTAGTGGTCACTGATTCTGATCTCTCAGCTGTTTATATACTCTGACTGTTGTGTGTCAGAGTTCCAGGAAGCAGCTTCCCCCCTTCACACCCCCCTCTTCATCCTGAGGTTTGTGCAGAGAGAACAGATGGATAAAAGCTGATGCTTCTTAGAGCCCTGAATTAAAATACAAAGGAGCCTAAAGTTAGACCAGTTTCTGAGTAACACTTTTAAGATACCGAGATTTCAGTCAAAAAGTTGTATCACATAGAGAATTCCTAGTACTGTCATTAGGGATGAAACAACAGTAGAAATGCTGAAATTTTACACTTTTGCAGTGCCTTACCTCTATTATACTGTTAACTTGTGAAGTGTCTACTTAGCTAAGAGCTAGAATGGAAAGAGTGTTTTGTTAACATAAATTCCAGCTACTGCTAGAATCTGTTAATTAATCCCATTGAAATACAATTTTGTTGCTCTACTAGTACTTCATACTAAAGCTAAATGATCCCACTGTTTATTCTATTGCATACCAGTGCTTGCCAAGTCAAGTCTCACCTGGTTTTCTAAACAGCTTGAATATTTCCTGAGATATATGGTAACCGGGCTTGTCTTTGCTCATAATACGCCAATCTTCTCTTTTGTTAGTGATAAAGCACTTAAACTGAATATTCTTATGGTTTGGAGGTCGTGGATCTAATCTGGAGTATTTGATGGAGGTTTTTTAAAAAAGGAATTATTTAAAAGGGATTCTTAAAAAAAACCCCAAACATTCAAAAATTTTTTCATGTCTATATTTAAAAATAAATGGAGACATAATTAAAAAGTACCATAAATAAATAGATGTGATTATTGCTGTGTAAGAGAAAAAGTATGACAAAAGTCTTATTTTGTGTTGCATCTGGGTATTTTACACTTGAAATTTGCTGAGAGCTGCACAGATTTTGTGTTTCTCTTATGCTTTTTTTTTTTTTTCTCACCTCTCTTTCACTCCTAAGTACATAACACCAACAGGGGAGTTTAAAAACTGCAAGCACAAGTACCTTCAATGCCATACCCAGCAAATTACCCCCGAGTTAGTAAAGCCCAGTAGGGCAGAGCCAGAAACTGTTCAGTAAAGAGTAACTTGTTCCTTCCTGTGTTTTTTATGTAAAATGAGCATGCACACCCACATTGCCCCTGCTCGCAGTCCCTGGAACCTGGTGTCTGAAGCCCTTTCATTATTTTACACTATGTTTCATTTTATAGCAGAACAATCTGTTGGAGCAGATTGGGAGAGCTGTGACCGGGCTTAGAAACGACCGTGGGAGTGGAGGAGTCGTAAAGTTTAGCAGCCGTTTAGATGATGTTCAGGAGATGTTAGCAGATGTTGAGCAGTTTAGCAAATTCCTGCAGTAGGGCTGTTTGATTATTAGAAAATGGAGCTAAATCTCGCTCAGGAGTGATTCAGATGCCTTAGGGAGGTAATACTATCAGCCAGAAAAGAAGTATTAATTTTACACAAATGATTGTTATTTTGATTTCTTCCTTTTCAGAAGTGTTCTGTGAAATAGTTTTGTAAGGATCTGAGCTACTTTTCTTGGCATTATTTTCTTTACCAGATTTCAAAAGTCTTTTCTTAGTGAAAAAAAAAAGTTTGGATGAGTGCGTGTGTTTTTCTTCCCAAGTGTTAGAGATTATTTACACAGTGGTAGCTGTAAATAGAATATGACAGTGTCTAAGTGAACCATGCTGTGCCTGCATAATCCCTACCTCATCCTTTCTCCCTAAGTATAACAGGCAGAGAAGAGTGCTCTGACACTTCTGAAGAGTGTAACTAGTAACTGAGCTTGTAAAAGAAGTGAGAGGTGATATTTGATAAACACTGCCTTGTCCTGAATGCTTGACAGATTTCTGAAGGGAAGTTTGAGTGCCTGGAAGCCTTTACAGAAGAGCAGCCTTTTTTATTCCTCTCCCACTTTTTCATCCTTGCTACAGATAGTGCCTCATCCTCCCAGTTCACACTCTTTTGAGGGAAATACTTTTATCAATTCATTAGCATTTCAGTTGTTACATATGATAAAAGACAAAATCCTCTTTGAGAGGTACCTAATTGGACATGACTCTTTAAGGCTTGAGCTGTCTTGGGTGGGACATTTTGCAGGTGTTCCCTCCTCTTGGGGCACAGCTGCTTCAAGGTGAAATTTCTATTTCCTTTGTTACCTCCTGCTAAGGACCCTTCTGTGTCCTGGTCTGCATGCACCTTGGGAGACAAAAGATTTTCCTTCATCACTGCTTATTACTGAATTTATAAGGAATAATTGAAACCAAGCACATTTCTGATGTCTCTTCAAAGCTCAAGTGATCCATATTCATATCACCAGTCCTGCTTTGAGGCTGCTGGAGATGCACCACACTTGATAGTTAAGTTGAGCAAACCTGACTTTTATGAAGGAAGGGACCTCAATTATTGTAGAGGTACAACTTTGCCCCCTTCTTACCTCACACACAAGGTATTAAATGTATAAATGCTTTGAGAACACATAATAGCTTCAAATATTGCAAGAAACTCTGCCACAACTAAAATTTTACGAAAGAAGCCTGCAGTGCTCTGAGCTGTAATATTCCTCACACAGCTGCTGTCTTTGATGGAGAAGTGGGAATGTGAGGCTGAGCTCATGTGGATTTGTCAGGCTTTCAGTTTTGGGTTTTTGTTTTTTATCTTTTAAGTGCTATCAGAAACTAGCATTGATTATGCCAACTGTGCACTCTGCAGATGATGTTTGTCCTTCTATATATATCAGGCTATATGGTTAAATTTATGATTTTTTAACTAGAAGTCATTAGCACCAGCTCTTTGGATTGCGGTTTACATCTTCTCTCATTTCAACGTGTTTCTTCATCAGTGCCATGTTTTCCAGTGATTGATGACATTTAAGGAGTACCAAAGTTGGAATACCAAAAATGTTTTGTACCATACCAGCCTTGCATAATGCTGAATGTACAAAACAGACCACTGGAAAAATAGCTTGTAATAAAAGTCTGGAATGAACTGCAAGTCTTATTAATCATCCATAATTGTGCTCAGAAAGGAAAAAGGCAGTGTTTAATACTGATACTGCAAATGACAGAATCTTGATTAAGTATGAATATGAATGGAAATGGATCAGCTGAGCACCATATCAGGAAAAAGATATTTTGAGTGTGCTGCTACTTGTTCACGAAGTGGAAAGAAAATAGCTCAAGATGGACAGGAATATTGGAAGGAAAAGGGAGAACATGAACATAGTAGTTGGACCTGCATTCATCAAAAGCACTTCTATGTAACTCCATTTTAATTTAAAAGTTTGTATGAGATATGTTCATAATAGAAAAATATCTGTGTCATAAACACAGTTTATTAAATGTGATTCTGTGGTTCTCTAACAAGAGAAATTTATTTGAACCACCTGAAGTTTGTAGTTTAAGGTTTTTTGGTGGGAACCTTTATTGTTTAAGTAAAACTATATTTAAACACTGGTGGATTTGTGAGTGTTTCCAGAATTCTAATTGCTACTCATTGATCAAATACTTTTTTATTAACTACTGAGATGTAGCTTCCAGTGTTTTTATCAATTTGATCACTGCTTCTCCTGTAAAGAAGCATATGTTCTGTTCTTGTTTCAAAAGCATGTTTGTGTGCAGCTAGGTCATTTTTTATTTGGTGTCTGTTTAAAATGGCTGATGACTTGCACAGAGTAAGGAAAACCTGCTCCACATGAAGAATATCTTTATAGAATTCTTTGTTGCATCAGTACAGCATTCACAGTTTTTGCTTGGTGTCGGTCTTTTCTAGCCATAAATTTTATTTAAAATCAGATCTAAGGGTAAGTGCTCATGCATTCAATATCTGTAAAATAAAATCTTTTACCCAGAAATATGATCTTTGTTCTCTAATGTTTAGTAGATCATCAGTGCCATTTGAGGTTTTTCAGCCTGTGACAAAAGCTCTGCCACATACTATTAATTTTATTTAACGTACCCATGCCAGCTCTTCAAGGTAGTTGGAAAATCCATCAGAAGTTCACCCAGAAAGGAAGAATTTGTGACTGTTCTGTGCTTTAAGGGCTTCCAATCCTCCTTCATCTTGCAGGTGTGTGGTGTTCCACAGTAGATAGTTTCCTCCCAAAGGATAAAGTCTGTGTTTTCCTCTGCTGTGTTACGCACAAAGAGCTTGCTCCCTTACGTGGTGCTGGTGTGCACACAGAAATGATATCCTGTGTTAGACCTAAATATCCCCTGGCTCTAAGAGACATAAAAACCTATGAATTTACATGTGGTGAGGAATTGATATCCAGTGATAAAAATACAGAAACGTCAATGAGGTAAAACATGTATGAAAAAGCTTTTGTAACAGTCTAATATTCTTAATATTCTTGTGATCAGGTGCTTGCTATGAACTGTACGGTGAACTTTCTTTCCAGTTGTGCAGGGAATCTGTCTTGACATTGGCCTGTGTACCGATTATGGCACTGGTGCACTGGGAAAGGCTGCCTGAGTCTGGAGGTATATGTGGTAAATGTATTTTCTGCCTCCCTCTGGCAGGGCAAACTGGGAAGGCAGCACTTCCGTAGCACTGGGCCAGCACCAGCAGTGATTCCTGTTTCTGCACCAGCTGATTCGTGATGTGGCAGAAAGGATACCCGCTTGTCATTTAGCATTATCTCAAACCCTGGCTGCTCTGATGCACTGCCTCTAGATGTGCCTTAACTTTGAGAAGTGACTTCCCAAGGAAGGTCACAGAGTGTTCTGTGCACACTGCTCCAGTAAATCCTTAACTAAACCAGCTGGAGGGCTCCATCCTTCAGAGACAAACCACACCAAAAAAAACAGCAGAGACCCTTCAGTCTTCTTGCTGCACGCAGGCTTTGCTTTATTCTGTCAGAAAGTGGCCTGACTGATAGGGCTGAAGATATCTGACAGAGTGCCTAAGCGATTAGAACCTTCTGGGTCATGAAATTTACATCAGAGCCGGAGTAATGCTGCTATAAATGTGAAGTGACACAGCACACAGCCAACGCTCATGCAGAAGGAATCTCTGCTGCAGTGATGGAGTGTGACCTTCCTTGAGGCAAGCTGCTTCCTGAGTGAGAGCTGAAAAATACTGTCTGCTGCTCATGGTACGTGGCTAGCCTTAGAGGAACGTGACATCAGCTTGTCAGCTGCTTGACTTGCAAAAAATCCAGAGGTTTGGCTGTGGAAGATGACAGTTAAAAAAATGGAGTAAGGAATTCTAGATGATTTCAGAAGGAAGATAGCAGGCATGATGTAATACTTTATGATATAAAATATTTAACGTGTATCAATATAGACATTCCATAATATTTTATAATGCAAACAGATGATAATAGCACTAGCTCAATAGTAACATGAATTCATTCCTCAGTGTGTCTTATGCTTATTTTCTCTGGCATACACTTGCATTTCTATTAGCAAACGTTTGTTTGTGTGAAACTCTGAAGTGTGAATAAAGCCCAAAAGATCATTTGAATATTTGCTGTATGGCCATATGTGCCCGTTGCCATATACACACAATGTTTAGATGCAGAAAAATGTCAGTTTTACTTGTTTTCCTATCCACTCACAAAAGCACAGTTTGAGGAGGGCAAAGTGTTGGAGATCTGAGAAGATGCTGCTCTCCTGATGATGGTTTTGAACATGAAACAGGTGGTGATACACTTGTCTGTGTTTTATCTTAAACATTTTTTTTAATCTATGAAAATAGCTCTTATATATTTAAAAGGAAGTAAGTATATGGATTCATTTACCAGACAAAATAAGGTTAAACTTAAGCATTTATTTAGGTCACTTCTTTCTTGTCTTCGAGCAGGCACTGTTCTGCAGTGAATGGAAACTGCGCATACCAAGTTCCACAGCTTGCACTTCATAATAGAGTTGATTTTAATGTAGTATCAAAACAGCTTAATTTTTGAAACCACATTCACAGCCAAGCTGAAAAAGGAAATTTTTGTCAAATGAAGATGAAAAGCTACTCCATGTTTTTGTTGTCTACCTCACTTGAGAGTTTTGCTGAACATTTTGCTCTGTTGTAATGAATAACATGATACTGTAATTACAAATATGGCATTGGGCCTACGGAGTAGATGGTAAAATATAGGACAGTGATATATTATACTAGAATCAATAAAATGGTCATGTATTTGCTCAAGTGCAGTAGATTCTTAAGCATTTAACTAGAAAAAAGTTAAGACATGTTAGTTCCAAATGATTAATATCCTCTTTCTTTTTTGCTTGTTAAATTCAATCAGTTCCAAAATGTTTGGCTAGCGTTTGTAGATAATAGAATGGAATTGCATGAATCTTAATTTTCTGGGCTAAATTATCTCTGACAATAAAGAATAAAAACATATGAAATGAAGACAAAACATTTTAAAACATATTTTTGTTTAGTGTAATTACAAAATAGCAAGTCTTTGCCATGAGAGAGAAATGTACTTCTCAGATTGAAATCAATATTTTTTTTTATCTTTCCTTTTGAATTTTTAAAAACTCCTTTGAAATTTACTGATTTCCTCAGAATTTCATCAAGTTATTCCTCTGTTGCTGTCATTTGGAAATGTAATAAATAGAGTTTATCTCCATCACAGATTTTTTAAATGGGGAGAGATTCTTGGACTGGTGCTAACACTGACTTCCCTGCTAGCTGGAAGTGGTAGCAGACAACCTGGAGGCTTGTTCTCATGGATATATAGTCAGCTAAATCCAAATGTCACAGCTAAATATGCTCACTTGCACTTTTAGGTTTCAAGAATGGCAATAACATGCTTTTCTTTAGGATGGAACAGCCCTCTGAAAGCTATCTCCTATGAGCAAGACAATATTTGGAAACTTGTCTTGGTTAATGTGGTTTCTAGTTTATTTTTTAATAAATACGGTGTTAGTGAGGCTTACTACTATGCAACTTTTAATAAAAAAAGAAATGTGAAGTCCTGGGCTATGAAACTTGGCAGCTTTCATTTCAGTGTAAGAGGTGTGATTTCAGTTTTATTGCGGTGAGTACAGTTAAGATGAACAAATTGTGTTGTGGGCTGCCTACAGCAGGTTGAGAGTTTTGTAAATGCTCTTATTTATTCTGTCCCTGTGAAAAATCGAGTTTCAGAAGTGAGCAAGTTCAGTTCAATTCACCTGCACAAACACTGCAGCGCTACAAGATGAAACTTCAGCGGCTTTCCCTTCTCTCTGCAGAGCTGTTCTTTAAAGGCTCTGTCTGGTCCAGGCTATTACTATAAACTCTTCCATCTCCTTTATCTGCAGTAAATGAGCCTTTTGCATCAATTATTTTTTCCTGATTGACAAAAAGGGACATTATAATCACTCCTTGTAACAAATGTGCGACAGAACTATCGATTTCTGAAAGAGCAGCTGTTACTGCTGCTGCAGGAAGAAGGCTTGGTAAATATATGCAACTACGCATGAAAACCCCCTGCTCATTCAGCAGCACAGTCTGATACATTCCTGATTGTTTGTGCATGGCTTGCAGCCATCTCAGGCTGCAGCTTATTTATATTTCTTCCCACTTGAAGCCCAGCCCCACAAAATATCTGTATATTACTCTGCACACCCACTGTCAGTAGTGCTGATGACTTCAGCCTTAAGTCTGTGTTACTTTGCTGCAGGTGTGGATTACAGGGTTAACACTTCTGTGGCTATTTTTTTTCCTCCACTTCCCCCTCTCTTCAAGAATATTATAGTTGTTGGCTGTCACCGTCATCCAAGATTTACTTTTTCCCTGCCCTGCAGGCAGTGTTGTAAGTGGAACATGAAGTGGGATTAATAACATATTCTAATGTGTTACCTGCAGTGATCAGAGCACTCAAGGAAATGGGAGCCTTGCAGGGACCTCCAGAGGTTATTTAATTCAGCTGCTGGCACTAATGCAGGGTGTACTGTACTTCATACACAGCCTGGAAGATGTGTTTAAAATTTCAAGTTCTCAAAAATTTTACTAAAGGAGACAACCAGCTTCCTGTCGCTGCCTTTCATCACTGCAAGACTGGCAGAGCTTTCCCTGTTATTTACCTTGATTCCTTTGTTGCAGCATTTTGTTTTATACATCATTATCTTTAAGATAGCACCCTCTTTATCACACAGCAGGATGGAGGGTTTTATTCCTCCTCTGTCCCTCTCCTTTTTCTATCCTGCTAACCCCATTCCTTCAGTTTCACATTCTAGTTGTTTAATTTCACTTCATTCTTCTTACCTCCTTCAGGCTGGGATTTTGTGGTTTTTTTTTTTTTAGGTTAGTTTTTGGTTTTGGGTTTTTTGGAGTTGTTTTTTTAGGGGGGGTTTTGGTTTTTTTTTTTCTGGTTTTTTTTTTTTTTTTTTTTTTTTTTTTTGCATACTTTTAGAAGTATCCATTTATTCATTCTGATTTTTTTTAATGTAGTTCATTCACCTTACATTTTGTTCCACTTACTGCCCAGGCAAAGAAAGAAATTGAGTTAAAAATGTGCAATAAATGCTGTAGTCAAGCAGCATTACCCAACAATAACATTCTAGAAAAATGTTCCCCCTCTTTTTTTAATGAACTTGGATTTGAAAAATGCACATATACGCAAGATATTAAAGATAGCTTGATTTATTTTGGAGAGCTATGTAAAGGTTTTGATTAATGGCACAGCCTGCAAGTACAAAATTCATAAGTACCTATAGACAGGGACATGTAAAAACATGACTTGCCAAGCAGATCATACCTGATTGACTTTGTTTGTTTTAATCAGATCTGTGTTTAAGGGCATGTGTGCCTGTATATGTCTGTATGAAATTATTGAAATTCCATCTGTGCCCTATGATGCCAATCAGTCAGAATTCCCCTGGATGCCTCTAAAGACTGTGGTTGTGGAGGGCAGAAGTTGAATGTGATTCACAGAAGAAACAACAGATAAAAGTTTAATATTCCTTAAAATGTCTTTAAGTACTGCAACCCTTAAAAGCACAGGTAAGTACTCCATTAGAAATGGAGTATGAACTGTAAATCATCTTAAAACAGTCCTGTGGTTAATGGTGCTGGAGCTTTTAAAGAAGATGAAGAGTGGGACCAGGTGATGCTTTGGCCTCAGAAGGTCTGTCTGAAGTGAAGAGAATGAGAGTGCCAAGTGTGGGAATGGTTGTTTGTATGGCACGAGCTTGTGAATAACACAGGCATTTAGCCATTATTTAGAGGGGATTTTCTTAACACATTGGCTTCCTACTTGCCTCACTAGACCCGCAGATGTTAATCATTAATGACTAGCTTTAAAATGACTTGTAGAATTCATGATGCTGTAGTAGATACCTCAGGAAGAGGCCAGGAAAATCACTTCCCTTCTAATTTCTGCATTTCTGTCAGTGTAGCCATCTCAGCAGTGATGGTTGAAACTTTTTTTTCCTCATTATTTTTAATTTCTTCTGTTTAGTCCAGTCATATCTGAATCAGAAATGCTGCATAAATATATTGTTTTATTTGTATTCACCCAGTCAAATCAGTCCAATGTCTCTATGTGGATCTGGCCAGATTGTTGTCATTTCTTATAAAATTATTTGAGAGAAGACTCTACTTGAATTTTGAGCAGATTATTACTTGCATTTGGAGCACTGGCAATATATAATTTGTTTTGCATATTATCCACATCTTGGCCTGGTCAGTCGATAGACAAGGAAAACCAAAGGTTCGTCCCTTTTCAAAGTGAAATCACTATCAATAGTCTAGGATTTTATGCAAGAAAAGAGGGATTTGCTCCAAAAAATATGAGGGGGAGAGATGTCTTTCCTTGAGCAGATCTGGAGAAACCATCTGTCACTGAGTTGGCTTTGAAAATTACTTCTAGCCAAATATATAAGTGGTCTCTCATCACTCCCAGCTCTGAGCTCTTCAAGCCACACTCACTTGCTCAGAGACTCTCTTAGGAACACCTCATGTTCTGTATCACCTGTCAGTAGAATTGCAAAGATCTATAACAATAATGTTGGGCTTATTTAGGTTTGTACCAAATGGCTACACTTTCTAAGTGCTGAAGTGTGTTTTCCTATTAGATATGTGCAAACAGCCCGAGTGAATTCTCACAAGATGCTGGCACTCTGAAGAATTTCTAATGCTGCAGCCCATCAGTGATAAGACCTATTCAAAAGTTTGTTTACTCAGTTTAACTCTATCAGCCATTTTAATTGTGCTCAAATATCTCTAATGAGGAGAGATCTATTAAAGTGAGATGGCTGATCCCTTTCATTCATGGTCTCATAAGTATATGTATTAAATGAAGTTACTTGAGTCTTTTGGGAAAAAGTCCAAATTGTAATGTTTTGGCAATTATGTCATCTCCGGTAGTACTTATTCTACTTAGATGATGATAGTGCCCATTAAAATGAGAGCACAGCACACATGAAAAGAAAATATTCCCTACCATTTACTGTTTTGAATGAAGAGAAGAGTAATAAAAATTATGCTGAAATTTGGCCTGCTTTTAATTGCTGTGCAGTGCACGGCAATTGATAGCTAAAGTGCTAATTATTTTAATGTAATTACATTTAATTATCATAATAGCTACTCATATCTCCTGTCCTAATAGAAAGATGTTAAGGGTCTTATTCACAGAACTGTTATGTTCTCAGCATGCAGGGGAGAAATGAATAGGGAACGTTCTGTGGATTGTGAGACAAATAGTCCCAGTGATTACTTCTTTTGGGGACTACAATTTGCAATAGGTGTCCATTGCAGTGTGAAACTGAGCTTTTCAGAACTCTGCCTATGGTTCTTGCTTTTGGCCTATCAAATGAAGGTCCAGAAACTGGGAACAGACCCCAGATATTCCTATTTCTGATCTTAAATGTTTTCCAAAAAAGTATCCTTCCCGCACCCACCACCACTTCAAAAAAGAATCAGCAATTACGCTCATGATTGCAATTATAGCAGTGATTAAACATGATCTGTGCTGATTGACTTGTAACGTTCACCAAGATTTTTGCTAAATCAGTATCCACAGCAGGCAGTTAAGATATACATGTTCACTATTTCTGGTGTTAGAACAGATGTTCCATGTTTTATCATAAAACCTATGAAGTGGGACGTATATCAATGATGTTCATATTCCACACGCTATATAAGGAAACTTGTTTTCTCCTTAAAAACATTAACTAAATATTCAGAAGTGGTCACTGGATTTTTACTTGCCTATAGGCATAACTGAATTATTTTCTTCCTAGAAAGTTAAAACTCATAGAAGGACATGTTGCTTGATGTCACTGAAATTCAGCACTGGATCATTACTCCCAGACTTTTGCACTTTGATGTTCATGATAACTAAATAGTAGGTACAGCATCGTTTCAGGGGGGGATCAAGGTCTTTTGTGGAAAGACTGAAAACCATAAAATCAAGTGGATATTGACACATAGTGTTAAAATTTCCAAAAGCTTTTATATCCATCAGGAAAGAGAGTGTGCATAGCTGAATGACAAATGGAAATAAGCTGTGCTAAAGCAAAGCAGCACATACACAGCTGCCTTCTTGTGCTGGACAGCAGTGGTGCTTGTGCTTCACTGTGCTTCTGATGGATCTGAGATGTAAGACAGTGCACAAGTATATTAACTTTCTTTTCAACTCTTCGATCAAGTGAGCCAAATCCCCATGGAACAGCATCATTGCAAACCTTGTGGTGGTTTGCTGTAAGTACTTCATCAGTAACTAGAATGGGGGACATTTATTTCATTTGCTCAAGCCTTGTACTATTAAACTATTCTGAACTGAATAACCATGAGAAAAGAACAGTTGTGTTTTAAAACCAGAGCACCAAATGCCGTGTGATGGGAACGTGGCCAGTTTGCAATGAGGGAACCAGCCACAACAGATACAGAACTTGTCATTTTGTATTTGTTGGCATGGAGAGGATGTGCTTAGCAGTGTGAGTCTACACATGGTTTCTGGATTTATAATTGTGTTTGGAATATTTTAGTCAAGTTCAAAACCGTTCAAATGGAGTTTATGTGCAGGACCAAAATCTAATTTATGTTTGCATCCATAAAATTGGGTGTAACACTCAACAGTAACTTACATTCTTCAGTATAGGCACTGTGAGATTGTTTCTTTGTAAAGGCATAATTGCTGCAAATTCGATACCTGGAGATGTAATTGCTCTCTGTGGATTTATATTTATCTGTCATTGTTATATAGTGTAATTCCTGAAGTCTTCAAATCAGGTTACATTTAGGAAGCTGATTTTATTTTAAAAGGATGCCTTTTTTGGTTTTTTTTTTGGTTTTTTTTTTAGGTGGTTTTTTGTTTGTTTATTTGTTTTGTTGTTTTTTTTTTGGTGGTAAAATGTATAAAGGCCGATAATGTATTTCTTTTATAGTCTTGAGATTATTAAAAAGGAAAGAACTGAGGAAAAGAGGGAAAGAAAACCATAATGAGTGAGACTAGGAGCAGGATATATTGGAAAAATGGGTGACATGGCTTTGAAGAAAATGAGGGTTGTAGCAAACACTTATCTTTTCCACAATGGGAATTTTAAAATGCAGGACTCCAAAAGGAAGGACACTAACTGCAGATTGCCTGAGGAGGGCTTTTAATGTGCATTTCTTTAGGTGTTATAACAATCTCGTAAAAACTGATAACTAATTTTTTTCCCAGTGTTCTCTTAATGACAAACTGGAAGGAGCACAAGCTTATCAGTTTCTGATTATAGCATTACAGTGAATTTTCTCCTCAGCAAGTTGTATAAACACAGACATCAAATACACTTTGCCAAATGTTTTCCTTTTATCCTAAAATGTTTATCCCCCATCTTATATTACTTTGCCTTTGTTTTCCAGTATAAGGTCTTTGTCCAGGCAAAGAGACAATTCAGTTTTGAATTGTGTTCCAGTTGTCTCACCAAAATAAACTCTGAAATGTCAGTCTTCTGAACTTTCATCTGACTGCAAGTGCATCTCCTGGAGTTCTTGTATGATTTTTGAAGTACCTTTTCTGCTCAGCAGTATCTCTTCCAGTTCAAATTACTTACAATTCAGTTCCTTTTTTTTGTGATTCTAAAAGAGACCTGAGAATCCTTGATTATACAAGAGATAGAGAAGTAGTTTTTACCACTTTTGAAACAGCTATGGATTTTCCTAGTTCTTCTACTTATTTCTTGGCTATTTTCTAACCTTTGAGGAGAAGTTATCTGCACACTGACATCCAAGAGTTGCCTACACTGTATATATGTCTGTAACAGTCCTCTGCACAGTGTATGGTTGATCTTTCAGTATGTATCCAGTGGCTCTGCCAGCCCAGCTTGCCTCCATCGTTGGGTTCTTAGAATAAAATCTGCAATTTTATTGCAGACACCTAGGACTTTTAGTCCTCCCAAGAAGAGAAGGTGCTGGGACTTGCATTTCAGCAGTTACAGATCTTTGATCTCCTGAAAATGGGTTCTTTGTAGGTGATATTTCAGTTGTGGCACTGCAAAGCTATTTCTGCCAAAGGAAAATCTGTAACAGGAAAGAGACAAAATAATTGAAACTGAGGAGGTTGGTAACAGGTTTCACTTTCTGGGCATTCACTAGTTATTGGAGATGGATATGAGTCTGTTTCAGAGATCTTTGCTGCTTTGAAGGTGTGATTCTGAAAGTTCTTGGGTGAAATTGGAATTTATTTTTTTTTTCCTAACCAGAGTTAATCTCCATACATGTATTCCTGCACAAGTACAGATCAATTGTGAGGGAGCAGCAGATGAGCTGGGAGAGGGCAGAGTTAAAACACCCAAAGCAGTGCTGGTGCCTGGGCCCATATGCCATAAATGCTGCAGCTGCATCCCAATCCTGGTGTTACATCCCAAATAAGACAACTTAGTAAATGTTTTTACTATTCCTTGTTCACCTTGTTGCACCATGCTGTTATATTGCACTTGTTTTAATTAAATTAACTTCTCAGTGAAATGAATTTTCCAAATCCTAATGAGCACTCCCTGATTCACACTTCTTTTTTTCCAAGTGACAGATTTAACATTTGGTCCAAAAGCCCCCCCTTCATAGATAAAAAGATAAAAGGCTAATTTTTTTAATAGAAATTTAGCTACTCTAAGTTTCTGGGAGTAATTAAAAATCTAGTTGACCTATGAATATTTTTAAAAGTGTTAATTAAGGGATGTGTGAGTGAATCCACCTTGCTGTGTCACACAATCATTAACCCTAGCAACTCCCAGATGTTCATTGTGTCAGTGTAGGATAAGCCACAATTCCAGTGTATTTGACCAGTTTGAGGAGGGCTTCCCAAGGTGGTGTTAAAATCTCTTTCAATTGCCAAAGGGTGTAGGACAGGCTCAAATGTGCTCCTCCAGGCCAAAGTTTCATGTCTGGGGCTTTCACCAGTGTAACTGCAGGGGTGGTGCTGTGAACCCAGCCTTGAAGAAACAAAGCACTTTTCAGAATTGAATTTCTCAGTTAATTCTGTTTATCAGACTTGATTCAGTATTGTGCCTATTAAAAAAAAAGCCCAATTACTGATACATGAGTGTAATAGAGGAGGGGCTTACTGTGTCTATTTTGTTGTATTAATTTAAAAAAAAAACCTGGGATTTTGTGTGTGATTTTTCTGAAATTGCCCTATTAATAACTTTTAAGCATCTTAGTGAATTAAGATGCTTTCTACAGTGTGGCCCTTAATTTCTGTGGGCTGAGGAATTGTCCTCACACTTGCAGGAATGTTCTGCTTCTCTGCACGTGTGTCCCACTCTTCTGCCAAAGGACAAATGGGATATTTGCAAGGCAAGAAGGGGTAGAAGAAATGAGAATGGGGAAAGAAAAAGTTCTCAAAAATGAGCACTGTTTTTTTTTTTCCTCATTGCCAAGGCATAACATTGATTGTGGGGTTTGTATTTTTTTTTTTTTTTTTTGCTTTAGTCTGATCTTGGAATATACCTCGGACATATTATGAGAAAGATGACAACTGTTCTGTATTATTGAATAAGAGTTAGTAAAGTATATGTGTTTTTGCCATTGCACTACAATTCTGAATTAAAAGAAACTAAGAAACCTAAGAAACTAATATTAGAATACAGCATTTTTTCCCTTTCTTTTTTTTTTTTTTTTAGAGTTCACATAACATCATTTTTAAAAATTTTTTGACTTCAAAAAGTATGTAAAAGTATGCAAGACCACTTAGAACAGTGGCAGTCTAAGCCTCAGAGTACATGGAAGTAGTGGAAGTCAGAGATGAAAAAAGCCCTGTTAATCACATCACCTTGTATATCAGCAGTGGGAAACCTTGCTGCTTTCTGTGTCTGCAAAACCTGGATTTAAAAGAGCTTAAATGGCACATGGCTGGGTTCTGAGCTGCTAGCATAAAAAAACGACATTAAATGTCACCTCTCAGGATGCAGGAATTTGGCTGCGGTGCCGTGCCAGCTGTGCTGGCTCCAGACGCGTCGCTGCCCAGCTGCTGCAGGTCAGGTCAGAGCAGCTGCCTCCCTGCCAGCTGCTCAACAGGTCCTGGAGGGTTGGATGAGCTGCTTTCAGAAACACCTGCAGGTACCTGCGGCTTTCACAGAGCAGCTGGACACGGCTAATGAAGGAACCGCATTAATTTAGCAACCTCCTTTCTGTTTTATGCTTTATGGGGTGGGCAATGAGTGAAGGGGAGTCCTGGGAATTGGCAAGGTTCAGGTGTAGGGTTTTTCCCCTCTCCTCCTTTTCCAGGTGTCTCCAAGGCTTTCCAGCGGGAGGAGGAGGTGCAGCTTCCCTTGGTGGAGCTGGCTGGAGAGGGGAATGCTGCTTGCTGAAGGACAAGCACAGAGCCATCTGGACCAGGGGGAGCTGAAAAATTATGTTAAAGACCAGACCTAGCAACCCCTCCAGTCACATAACAGATATAAGTTATTTCCCTCTTGAAACAACATATTTCTCAATTTTTGGCATTTTTTCCCTTTATACCCGGCATTCTGTCACTTTGACAAAAATCTGCATATCACACAACTTAAATTCAGGAGGCTTATTTAAATTAAAGTTGTTCAGTTAAACTACCTTTCCTCTGGTGTTCGCTGACAGAGTGTTCCCTACCATTCCAAGATAAATTGGAAGCAATAAAGGAATGCTTTCTCAAAGGAAAAAGATGTACTAGTACTTAAATTTTATTTGGTTTTATTAAAATTAAGTATGGCTGGATCTGTTTTGGTGACTTATCTACAAATTGGAAACCTAGGATTCTGCCCAGACTGAGGAAAAGTATTTAAGTTCATAATCAGCTGTTTTCCCTTAAAGGGCATAAACAATTCAAAGTTATTTAAACTGATGTTTAAATGTCAGACTAATTATCCCACTGTGGTCATGCTCCCAGAGTAGAATGCCTTGCCTTCTGCAAGGCAAAACCCAAAGCTTTTATTTCTGTACTAATAGTTTTTTTTTCCCCTGAAACTTATCTTGCAATAAACATTATTTTTCAAGTTAACAGATATTCTAAATCAGTATTTAAGAAATACTTTTTTAGTTGCAGGTATATCTTTGGCAGTAAGCACCTGGGGCTATTTCTTTTTAATTTATACTTTTAAAGCAGTGTGGGTAGGATGTGAAAATAAATTTCAAAATAGTTATCTTTCTTAGCTAAAACCACATTAAAAAGAAAATTAAAAGGAAATTCACTGAGAGATCCTATATTTTGTTTTGTTTGCCTATATATTTTTTTCTAGATCAGAGAATAGTGAGCTTTTTTACATTTCAGAAAGCATACCTCTGACTATAAACACTGGGATGTTAAGCTTATCTCCAATGAAAGCAATGGGAAGTGGTTTCAGGAAAGGCATATAATGATGATCTGGTAGAGAATCAACATCTCAAAATGAGAGAAACAGATAAACAAAAGGCAAATTAGTAGCTAATAACACTTAGTGCTGGCCAAATACTTTGTGTTTTTAAATGTGTGTGGATTTTTATTCTGTCATTAGCATCAGAGCTTAACACATTTTGACAAAATTGCCTTCCTGGGGGTATTTCTGTTTGTTTATTTTAAAGGTGTTGTTGTTAGAGCAGATGACTGCATGGCAAACCAGGCCAGGATTTTTATGTAGTAATAATATTGGAAAACTAATAATCACGTTAAAATATAATGAGCTGTGTGCTTCTTGTTAAGATGGAATTAATTTTTACTTGTTTCAGTAGGTGGCTTTCCAGAGGGACTCTGATTGCTGACTTGTTGTGTTAACGGAGAGAAATTATGCCAGTGAATTGAAGGCAAAAGTCAACAGGTGTAATCTTTCATTCAGAATAATCATTGTTAATATTGAAATACCTATTTCTAGAGCACCACCACACAGTGTCCTTTTTTGCCAAAATAATAGGTTCATTTTTGAGAAAGTGTTAATAGAATAATGTTTATTTTAAGAAACAAACTTTAGGATTCTCAGCTGAAGGCACTTTTCTAAAGTAATAGGGGTATTTTTTCAAGCATTTTGAACTGAGATTAAGAATAGTGTCATTAAATTTGTTTCTGCAAAAGGTGGTGCTTCTGTTGCAGTCAATGTAATGGGAATAGGTTATAATACTTTAAAATTATGTTTATTCTTTTATGAGCTACTTCCCCTTGTAATTCTGTTGGACAGCTCATTAAATGTCTTCTCACATCAATGTCTTTTATGTTTGTTTATGTCAAGTTTTTGTCCAGCTTCATTGTTCAGGAGTTGTCATTAAGGAATCCAAGATCAGGGTTGTGCCTGTGGGAAACTAGAACAAATGTATTTTCTCCTTAGAATTTAGCTATTTATATTAAAGATGCAAATTGTCTGAATTGTCATTTACACCTTTTAATAAAATTGCATTTATTAATATTTTCAATGATCCCAGGTTGTTAGAAGCTCAGTTATTAAAATCATCTCTAAAATACAGTGATTATCTAAAAGGTTGTTTTGATTCTTCTAAATTTAGCCAGAGAGCTGGATATTATTCCTCTAGATTAAATCAATTCTGATGGCCAGGCTTGTGGTGTTAATTTTTGTTTTAGATGTGCAATATTTTTATACATGGGAGGATGAATTTTCTATAAACTCTAATTTTAGCACATCTTAGGCTATCATAATTACTATGCTTTTTTGATTTTTTGCAGTTTTTTTTTAATCTGCTTTTGAGATAAGCAGCTTCCCAGATGGATAGAATGAGGAAGAGCTCCTATTTCCAACATTTCTCCTCACCTGGGCAAAAACAGGGTCTTGCTTCTCCTTTGGCTGCAAGCTGAGCTGCACCTTGATTATATAGAGAAATGAAACCACTACAGTTCTAGATCACTGACATGTCCAGAGTCCCTGCTAGCCACAGGAACCCCAGAGCTCATTCCCAGCCTCATTCTGTAGCCCTTATTTCCAGTTGTTCTTCACAAGGTGTCCACACTGGGAGAGGCTGAAGGAGGTGAAGATCCCTCAGTCAATTGCTGGAGAGGGTAAAGGACTTGGGAGCTATCTTTGCCAGTCTTCCCACTGTTTTTCTGTTTAAAAAAAGTAAAGAAATCCTTCTTCAGTGAAATTCTTTGGAACGGAGAACTCAAGGTTGCACTGGACTGCACCAGCTGCTTGTTTCGTGTCACTTTGTTGCTTCTGAGCATGGTGGGAGCAGCTGGAATTGGTGACCTTTAAGCTCCTGCAGTCTTAAATCAAGAACCTGAGCTGTTTCCTATTTTCTCCCTGGAGTAATAAAGTGGCTTTAAAATTCCGGGGGCATTTTTCCCTGAAGATTACATCTTCATTAGTGAAGATGTTCCAAGTTATAGTCCATCTGGGTGACTAATGTTAGCTTAGTTATGAATACAAAAACCAATCAAACTTTCGTAAACGGTACAAAACTTTTTTTGAAGGTTAGTATTATATCTTAAAGGGTAGGAGTTGTTTTTTTTCATTCAACAAAAAGCCATTTTCAGAAATTCACCCTTTTCTATTAGTGAGATTTGCAAAAGATTCATTTCTCAGTGCCAATTATATTAGACAAATATTTTATTAGTTATTTATCAGATGAAAGTATTGGTGCATTAAAACTTTCCCCCGGAGTATCCCTGCTTCATTCTCCAGCTTTGAGTAGTTCAGGAGTCATGCAGATTTTCATATTACTTGGCTTTATTCACATAACTAAAAACTTTTAATTTCTAGTAAGAAATAAGATCCTTGGGCAGAAATCAGCAGCCATCCCTTCATGTGTAGATGCAAAATCAATCTTTCCTACCTTTTTACTTCTCTAAGTCAGAAAAATCTTCTGAAAGTTTCTTAGCCTACAGATCATAACACATTACTCAGTAGTTTGCAAAAGTATTGGCAAGGAAGAAAAAGATTAATAATGTGGCAGTTAAGATAAAAATTTAGCTATTGATTCTTTTGCAAGTAAGGAAGTGGTAACAGTGGAACAAAGTTTAGCTCTGTATCTGCTGTGGTTTGTTCCTGAGGATTTTCATGCCCTCTGTTTTTTCATCACTGTTCTCTTTAATGTTAAGGTGATCTGCTTAAAGGTTGTTTAATTACATCCCTCTGCAGGTTCTCTTGGGTACAGATTTCTGATATTCAGTATGAATGCTGGGTTGGAATGGCAGTAACTTACTAACTTTTCTCATTCTGTTTTTCTGTGGCTGAGACTGAGGGTTTATTTCTTAAAAGAAAATAGCAAACTGATTGATGAGGAGACCCTAAATTTGAAATTTGGAAGGCAGGGAACAGACTGCAAATCAAACAGCATTCTCTCTGTCAATGGAAAAGAGTAACAGAAGGATTTTCAGTTGGAGAGAATCATATGAGTAACTTAAGTAGGATCTGAAATTGCCTGCTATTTAAAACAGAAAGAAAATTGCAAGTGCAGTTGGCAGAGCCCTCGCTGGCAGCATTATTCCAGAAAGAAGGCCTGAAGAGGCAGATGGGTAATGGTATATATATCATGATATATCAGCTACAAAACAGACCACTGGTTTGGGTTATTTTTTTGTGGTTTTGAGGTGTTTATTGTTGTTGTTGTTTGGGGGTTTTGTTTGTTTGGTTGGCTGGGTTTTTTTTGTTTGGTTTTTTTTTTTTTTTTTTGCTCTTCATCTTTACTTTTAAGTTTCAGAAAACTAAAAACTATGACTGGATTCGTTTTTAGTTGTCACTAAAAACTAATCCAGTCATATTCAGCAAAAATAATTTGTTCATTATCAAAAGGTTTAGCTTTCAAGTGCTTGAAATGGAACATCAGATAGAATTTTTTAAGTAAGCTTTGATCCAGTACATCACCAGGAATTGAGAGTGATGGAGATTTGCTTTTCCAGTGTTTTTTTTAATCCCAAGAAGCAGGGTACTCAGGAAAGCCTTATTCCATAAGCAGTGTTGTTTTGGGAGCATGGTCATAAGTACAAATCTTTTTCTGGCTTTTCCCCATTTCTTCTTGGCTGGTTCATTTCCAGCAGCTGTATAAGAAACAGTGTGGGATCCCAACTGTTCCCCAGTCATGTGACTGGATGGAAAAATGGTAAGTGGGAGAAAGTAGAGAAATTGTAACTGAACTCTGAGGTGGAAGTTAGCAACACTATGAGTTAATTGCCTGTAAAAGTTCATATTTTAAATATTATGTCAGTGATTTGTTTAGGCATGTATGTGAAATTCTAAACATGCACACATAGCTAAAAGCAATAATATTCAAAACAATAAAGGAAAAAGAAAATTGTCTTTGTTTTCCCCTGATGCTGAATTTCAGCCCTGAGAGGATTTGACTATTAAAATTACAAATTATTGGTGTGTTACTGTTAAAAAAGAAATGTGACTCATAATTTGACATGTAGCTCCTGAAGGAAATGCTTGATCTTGGATTATTAACATATTGTTATGTTCCCAAGCAGAACATTATCTCATAGTATTGACCAACTAATTTTTTCCTGTTTGTTTTAGCAGTAACTCTGATGCAAACAATTTGGCTTCCATCTCCTAAAGAAAGTGTATTTTGATACAAGCAGCCTTTATAATTTGGCGTTTTCCCTAAAGAGGGAGAGATCCCTTTACTTGTCCCACAAAGGCAGTTTTTAGAGCCTTGTTATTCTTTTTAGAGCCTTTACCTAATGTTGAGGACCAGACACTTCACATCACTGTGTCTAGGGTTTGTGAGGCATTAAGACTCTTGAAAAATCAACTTAGCAGTGTGGAAGCATGACATCCAAGAACTGCTTTTTAAAGGTGTGCCAGATTTTATAAATAATCTGAATTTTTCTATTTAATTTATTTAAGCATATATAAATAAAATACTTTATGAATAGTCTTCTAAAATATTTCTGTATATAACAAATCTGAATTAATTTCTCATTTCCTGCTGTGCATATAGCACCCACCTTATGTTAGTTTAGGTTCTTAACTTCTTTTTGTGCTAAGTGCACATACTTTCTTACAGTATATGTACACCACACCAAGCTCCTGTAACACTTTCTAAATATACAGATGGATGGCAATAACAAATACTATAATTCTATAAATATAAAGTGAATAATAATAAAAAAATACTTTTGTAGAGGATGAGAACATCAGTGTCCTTTAAAAAAACATCAGTGTCCTTTTTTCTATTAGTGGCCATTCCCATTTAGGATATTATTGGCAAAAGGAACAGGCCAGGATAGGCAGTTTTTTATCTTACACAGTAAGAGCTACTTTACCCAAAAATTTGTAATACATTGTGTCTTGATGTATGGATGTATATTTAGTGTTATTCCAGGATACTCAATCCTGGTTTAGGTGTCAGGACAAATTCTTTTTAGGTAGTTTTTGATGCTGCAGTGTGGTTGTGTGTGTACAGACACAATTGGAATGGGGATCTTTGGAAAGCAGGGTAGCTCCTGTTTTGCTGATTGTTCTGATTCCGTCAGGCCAGCAAGTGTTTTTTTGTTGTTTTTTTTTTATATACAAAGTAGGTGCATTTAGTTGGCTTTAGAATCACTCCTGAATAATGGTAGCAATATATCCCACGTGAAGTGTGCAAGTGAGCATAGTGACAGGTTGTTTTTCTTCTGTACTTGCTAAACAACTGCATCAGATTAAAAAAAGAGCTCTGCAGTAGCAGCCCATGGTATTTGCAGGTCTTTGCAGTCGGATGAAGCAAAAAGTGTTTCCTCTTTCCCTGCTCAATATTGAAAAGGAGAACACTGAAGAACACCAGGAAAGAATGCAAACCATTTTGAGATAAGAAGTCTTGGGATTTTTAAAATTAATTAATTTTGGTGCTGCACTTGTATACTTATGGCTAGTGAGTCATCAAAAGTGACTTCAGACTTCTGCTAAGCTTTGTAGCCGTTGCTGTCTCATGATGTTAGGAATCAGCTAAAATATTGGAGTCTGTTGCACAGAATTCCAGCTTTCCTTCAGTCTCAGGCTAATTACTGCAGTAGATTAGCAGTTTGAAACATTCATTTAACCACTTTGTTTATATCTAGTGAATGTATATTTATATAAAAAATAACTAATGTAGGAGCTCACATTTGGGGGACTATGAATGCATACAAGCAATTGGTGTCTTATGCCAGTAGGGTTGGATAAGGATTTTCCAAAAAGTCACCTTCTCCTGTCTTCCCTTCTTCGGTCCTGTCCAGGAGGGTTATTTTTAAAACCCTTTCAATCCAGCTCAGAAACAGATACAGGGAGTTGCTTTGGTGTAGAGCACTGAGTGCATTTTGGGATTTTCCAGACACGGCAGCCAAGGGGAGAGTAGTGATCAGCACCAATGGAGCCAGTAAGAGTGGATTTGGCTGGGATACAGAAGGGTAAAGTTTTAAAAGGGACAGAAAGCATGTTGGAGCTAATGGGAAGTGATCTGAGGGATGAAAGTATGGAAGTCCTAAGCAGAAATTTTGCTTTGGGAGCGTGAAGCCTCTAAGCACTCAGGTCTGCAAGGAGAAGCAAGTTTGAGGATAAGTGAGGATGGACAACTTTGGGGAAAGAAACCTTTGTGAAATGCACACTTGGGGATACTGAACAAGTACCAGGGAACTCAGTAGCAGACAATGCTGTAGGATTTCAGTTGTGAGGTGAAGGACTGGAGGATTAGTGGGGACAGCCTAACTCTGGCATGTGAGACTTGGTTTTGAGGCAAGAGTTCAGACAATACCATCAATACCAGATTCTTTAAAAACAACAACAAAAAAAAGGCAGCATAAATGTCATGGCCTTACTAAATATGTCCTGATTTTGACACAAGGCTGCTGTGAGGTTTCCCTGCTTTGTGCACTAGACATGCTTTTAGGGCAATTCCAACTCTGTGGCGGTGCAAGAACGGGAGGTGGTGCTGCTGCAGAATGATTGTGCCGATCAAGTTGAAGCTTTTCTCATTCAGCAAAGTTGCCTTTGTAGTAGCACATGTGCAGGAGAGGGCAGGCAGTTTGGATTTCCTTGATGATTCTTGTCAGGTTCTTAACACAAAATCAGTACTTGTTTCCCTTCTCCTGCCTTAGGTTCTTACATAAATCTTCACTCTCTTCAGTTCCTTTTGTGATGTAAAATTCCTCACAAAGATGAGTCTTCTCTTCCATAGGCTGTTCCAGACCTCACTAACTGAATATTCACCCACACAGTTGGCAAATTTGGCTGTATAGGTCTTGTCAAGTACTTTCCATTAGCTTTATTTTTGACATATTTACTATACTTCTCTTCACACCAGGTTCATCTCTTCCTTTCTACACACAGGCAGCTTTTCTCTCTCCTTTTGAAGATGATGTTCACACTTTCCTGCATCACACAACCACAGACAGTGCCTTTCAACTTGATTTGCTGCCTTACTGAGTTACCAGTTTTTCTGAGACAACACTGAACAGTCTATTTCCCCGTGCTTTCCCCTCTCTCAAAAGAAATTTTCTGTATCTACTCAGTTTTATTACTGGTTTTGCAATAGCCATTATAAGATTAGTTACCAGCTAAATTTCTGGCCATAAAAGGATAAAACTCAAACTTTCTAAATTTAAATAATGAAAATGGAATTTTTTCTCCATTATGCTTTACAATTTGTCAAAATATGAATATATTTATTAGTTCTAAGAGATTAACATCTTTGTGGTCCCTGAAGCAGAAACCTAAACCTGAAGCATTGAGGTAATTTAATGTGCCCTGTATTGCTTCAAAAGCTCTCTGAGAATGGGCATTTTATATCTTTGTGTTTCCAAGTTACTACAATATGGCTTTCTAAAATAATAACGAATAATAAAAAAAATCCTACATTTTTATTTGCAATAAATATTCCAAGGACTCATGGGTTTTTTTCATCCCTGATTCAGTACATTGTCAGAATAGCAGCATATGTTTTTTTTACAGCCTACAAAGCAATACTTCAAAGCATCAAGATGTTATTTTTCAAGATGCAGAAAATAAACCCCTCAAGTTGCCATTGACTAAATAGCTTGAATCACAAACATAGTGACAGCCTGGTTTCCACACTGATAGGCAATTGTAACTTGCCATTAGTATTTATACATTTATAAACAGAAAGCAAGACTCAATTTTGATATTTAGGCAGAACTCTTCGGAGTCTTTCTTAAAAAAAAGAAAAAAGTAGTTCAGTTTATAATGATAAAGTAAAAACGTTTTTGTTGTTATAAGTTCTGGTAGGAGCATAAAATATCTGAAGCCAACTGACTGAAGCATTTCTATCATTTTAGGATGCTGGGCTGTGTAAACTGCCTTGAAATGCAAACCTAGAAGAGGAAATGAATTAAGCTGAAAGGTCCATGTTTGAATGGATGTTTTGTAGTACTCCATTTATCAGGATATAGAAATAAAATTATTTTAACCTTAAGAATAAAATAAATAGCCTTTATCATATCTACTTATACTCTTTTGATTAGGGCAAGAGGCTGCATTCTCTGGGTCAGTACAACCTTAACCTAAACTGAACGTAGTGTTCATTGCCGTTATTGTCTCAATTTTACTGCATTTTCTGCTATGTTAACACTTAGCTGTAAAATAAAGCTCCTGACCCTCAGCATGCTTTTCATAAAATGGTGTTGACTAATAAATGCTAATTCCCAATAATGATTTAGTCCTGATTCTAGACAGTGTCATTTATTGAATAGTCATCAGCTTCTGCAGAATCAGGTCATCCTTTAATTGCTCTGGCACTGAGCATTAATTATATTTAAAAGTAATTATAAAAAGGAAGTAACTTCAGTTTGAGTCTATCTAGTAGAATATGTTCTGACTTTTTCTGAAGTTTTGAGTGAATAATCGATGAAGTGACTCCTAGTTGTCCCTCTTTATTTTTATCAGTCTTGATATAAGCTTAATTCCAATTTTGCTTTATGAAGCATAGAATCTAAATAGAAAGATAAAGAATTTTTTTAAGATAGGTAATGTAGATTTTCTTCTAGGATGACAAAGACAAATGCACACACAAGAATATGAAGTTGATTTTGATAATGATTTAGATCCATGTCTTCACTTTGCATAAATCAGACTTCCTCTTAAGTACATGAGACTCATCCAGTTCTTTCCTTCTCCATTTTTGTTCCTGATAATTTAACTTTGCTAGGAAGACATTCACTCATTCTGGTGAGAATTTTATAATATATTGCAATATTACAACTGACAGTTTAGTAGAATGAGGTTTGAACATTTCTTGTCAATAATTATGCCGGTGTTTGAATGCAAAATTGAATTCATGAATAAAAACATGGCAACAGGAAACCATCTGTGTCTGTTTGCTGCTCAACACTTTGATTCACTTGGAGGTTGATTGCTCCCTCACTAAAATAGACATGTTTGGTTTTTTTTCTCAAACTATTCTGTGACATCAGATGAAGTTAGGCAAATTACACTCAACCTGTGTTTTCTTTTGTCATTTCCCACAAAGGAAACTCACTACAGAGTCAGGCATCTGTAGATGGCTGACACAAGAACGGGAGCTATTCTTGCACAGTGAATGTGGCCCAGCAAGAGCACCACCCACTGCTTTGGGGTTTCCCCACAGCATTTCCTGTCATTTCTGCCTTTCTCTGCCCTGGCATTCAAGTCTCTGCAGTCTGCTGTACTCAGCTGTGCATCCACCTTCAGCTCTCTTTGGAAAACTGGTTAAGTCTTGTAAGGGTTGTTCAGACTTCTGCTTAGTGTAAAAGCACAATTCTTTCAGGATGCCTGAGCACGTCTCTTGAAAACTTCTCATTTATTTCTGGATTCTACCCTCTAGGAGACAAAGGTTTCTAAGTCATTTCAGGTGAAGGAATATGTCCTTATGGGTGAAGATTTGGTAACAGTGGATTCCTCAGATTGTTGTATAGTGAATGTTTTCTCTTCTTGCTTTTTCCTTTCTTACTTATTTGAAGATTTGATGCATCTTCTTTGGATTCCTCTCTATCTCCCAGCCTCCTACACTGTGATGACTGAGCAAAAGGAAGGGCAGAACAGTTTATATAGTTTGAAATTATACTGGTGCTCAAGGCAGCTTTGTTTTGAATTAACACTGCTTTATCTAAAGACCATTCCTTAGGAACTTCATTGAACTGAAACAGAAAGGGAATGCTAAAATCACTGGAAATAAGAAAATGTCAACTTTATGTAAAAGGGAAAACTGAGTTTTATTTTTAGTTAAATTCTCCTCTGGTTGCACAAGTCTCAACCAAAATAAAGAGAGAAGAAACAAAGAAGTTCTCATATTCTTCTTGAGCACTTCTAATCAATTACTCTTGCTCATGAGTTGAAAGAAACTCTAAGATAATGTTGTTATAGTGAAAGGCAACAGGAAATAATGTGGAGGTATATTTATGGATAAACAGGCACCTTCTGGGCAATTATATCTGAATACTGAGCAGATGCTCCACATGGTAACACTGCAGTAAATGTTCCATTGGTTTTAGGTAACAGCTTTTGAAATCTTCCAAATGTACCCGTTACATGAGGAGACTATGGAATTCTTCTAAAGGATGGATTATTTTCCTGATTATGATGTTAAGTATTAATCAACTCTCCCATTTATTAGCTGGGCTATGGTAGAATGCTACTGGAAAATAGAACAGTGCAGGAATAATATACAGTATTTTTTAAAGAATATGTAGCAACCTTATTGAAATCCATTCACCTGTTGTATTAGAAAAGCAGTTTGAGTTGCTTCTAATCAGGCTGTTCTGAGCTGCTAGATTCAGACATTTTGGAAGATTTTTTCATACAATTAGATAATTTTGTCAGGAGTCTTGGTGGCTTTGATCAATATTCTGAGATTGACATTCAGAGATGTGAATATGTTAAGGTTTAGTTTGTAACATCTGCATTATAGTATTATTAGAATAACATCAACAGGTCTATGCTCTTGCATACATTATTTTTTCTCACAGGTTTTTTTTCTACTGTATCAATTTCCATCAGCCTAAAATGTATAGTGTCATTGAATTTCATGGTTTTTAAAATAAAACGCCTCACAGTCAAATATGAAATAAAATCACAGAGCTCATGTATAACCTGCAGACTAAGAATAACTTTTTGATTAAAATTAGATGATATTGTAGTCAGGTTGTAAAACATTTTACTGCTTTTTGTAATTTATGTTACTGAAGTGTTCCATATTAGTAGCAATATATTTGTTTTGTGCTGAAAACTTCTGAGAGTTTTTTTAGTGCTCTAATATTCTTCATGTTAAGCAGATTACATCCATTACATCCATCACTCCATTTCTGGTTGCATAGCAAGGGTTAAACTTCACTTTTTACATGCAGGTAATAAATTAAGTGACTAGTGAACGTTCAGAGTTCCTCTTTGCTCTTGCTGAAGTAAATGTGTGATGCCTGCATGTAATTTATTTTCTGTTCTGATGGGTTTGCAAACAGGAGTTCTGCTAAAACATAATAAACATGTCCATCTGCCTTTTAAAGGCTGTTACCAAATGAAAGAAAAATCAGGGGCAGTCTTGATTTTTGGCACACTCTTTGGGGCTGTTTTGCATAGCATATGGAATTAAAGAAAGCAGTGTATATTACTGTGAGGACTGAAGGCAAGAGGGTTCATCTTAAGAAGCAAAAACATATTTTGATTGTTTATGGTCTTTCTTACCTTGATTTAAGAGACTCCTTTTCCTGTTCTATCAAGAAGTAATTACAGTTGAGAAATCCCTAAGTGATCATTGTGTTTATAAGGTTATTGCTCCTGAGTGCAGAGGTCAGTCGCAAATTTCACCACATGTGAAGGATCCATTTAAACCTCAGGGATTCTTAGAAGAGATTAAATTTTTTTGTCTTTTCCAAGGCTTCTCACAGGTGGTTCCCTCCCTTATATTCAAAAGACAGCTTTAGGGAGGCTTCCCTCATGCCTAAACCACAACATCTTCTAAAGGGTCTCCTAAAATTCACAGTAGTTTTCTGAAAAATAAGATTTGTGTGTCTGCTTGCAGTAAGTTCAGTGCCTGCCCACCAGATAGGTGACAAGATTTTTAGAAAGCTTTAAAAAACAGTCATATGGAACAAAGACTAACTTTAGTCAACAAAAACGTCCTCAAACTAAAGCTGAAACTCTGAAAATCAATACTGAGAATTTCAAGAGAGAGAGGAAGAGTTATTTATCCAGTAAATACTACTATTAGTATTTTTTCAGACTACAAGTGAGTAATGAAAAGATGTCATTAAATAAAAACCTAATACTTGGAAGGATCTGTTAAGAAAAAAACAGTGAATTTGTTTGCAGGAAGAAACCTAAGCCTTAAATTTCTTCAATTTTCCTCTAGTGGATGACTGTTTTGGCTGTTATGGAAACTGACAGTTCTCAGTGCTTTTTTTTTTTTTTTTTTTTTTTTTGAGACAAAATCTTTGTTCCACATT
>JAYDZK010000001.1:3746910-3796851 GCA_034509185.1 Euphonia xanthogaster
TGCTCTCACAAAAATGTGGCTGCAGATAATCAAAGTGAAGAATGAAGTTGTTACAGTCTCTTGAATCAGCATGAAACTTTGTGGGCATTAAAAAATTGGGTAATAGAAAAATTTTCTGCTTTGCATCCCACAGATGATGGCTCACATTCACTGAACAGCAAAGTCCCTTAAATGTGGGGCATAAACAGATGGATGTTGATGATTTTCTGTAAGATTAGACAAAGAAACTCAGCCATGGAAAATCACACATTCTCCACTGAAAGTACAGAGTAGAAAACTAACAGATTGAATAAGGGGATTTCTCTGGCATCTCTTTTGCTTGTATTGAAGCAAATTATTAAAATTTAGCTTGGAGAATTTCAAACTTGGCATGTGTGACATACTTCCAAGTACTTACAAAGCCATGTGTCCAGAGGGTTCAGAGCATGTAGACAGCTGAGGAGAGGTTGCTGCTGTTGCCAGTGCAGATGGTGGGATGTGACCAAAATATTTATAGTCCAAACTGGCTTGAAAAACACAAGTTTTCAAGGAAACAAAGGAGATTATTGCTAATGTTAGTCTGTGTCTTGCAGTGTTTGGTAAGGTAACAAATAATAGGTCACTATATAGGATAGAAGGAAATTGCTTTTTGCCATTCATAGTGAATGAGAAATTTGGGGGAAAAACTTAACAGTGGTAAAACACCTAAGGTGCCTGGGGAGTGTCATGGTAAGTCAGAGGGACTTCTGGAAGTCAGATAGGATAGGAACTTGAACATATTATTATGACATAAAGATGAAAGAAAACAATGCCAGATTTTTATTTTGCTGGTCTTAGCTGATACCATCTGCTCTTTAGCCTCCCAAGTCCTTTAGCCTCAGTGGGAATGAATCATCCAAAGTAATGGAAAATGGAGTTAGGGAGCACTTGAACTCTCTAGAGACTGGCCCATGGGACCAGACTGGATGCACTGTGGGGAGCTGGGCAAGGTCCTGGTGAAGCTGCTGACACCTTTAAAGGTCACAGTGCTCCATGGAGGTTACTGGTGACTGGAAAAGAGCAAATGTCACACCCATCTTCAGGAGAGACAAGGTTAAGTGCATCCAGGCCAATCAGTATCACTTCAATCACCATGAATTCTATGGAGGAAATCCCCCTGAAAACCACATCCAGGCACATGAGAACAAGAAGTTGCTTGGTACAACCCTCATGAATTTATCAGGGGCAAATTGTATCTGATCAACTTGATTGATGATTGACAGGTTCCTTTCAACTTGAGTTATTTGGGGATTCTATGAATCAAGACTATTTTTTTCCCCAATTATTGTCAGGCAATTTGAATTGAACCATCTTCTTTAAACAAATAGCAAAATTTAAAATGTATTACTAAAACTGAGTACACTTAGACTTTTCATGAAAATGTAAAAGGACAGAAAGTAAGAGAGATTTTTATGCTCCCTGTGACTCTTTTGAAACATCAAATGTTATTTCAGAAAATGAGTTTCTGGAGGATGTGGAACTAATAAAAGTTTTAACATTATTCGGCCCCGAGGTTGTAGCGTCTTAGCTTTAGTTCTCCCTCTCCTCTGTTCCTATAACCACTAATCTTTGTGGTCTGGAGCACATCTGCTCCTTTTCCAAGTACAGCAGAGCAGCCACTCTTTCCTCTGGCCCTGTGAACATTCACTGTAAGAGAAAAATGAACATATTGGAAAACTGTAACCTCTAGCATCTGACTGGGAAAAACAAGGTAAAGATAATGAACTACAGTGCTTCCTGCTATTCAGAAACAGAATTAGGAATGATTCCTGCTTTGTTTTCTGGCATATAGTAAGAAGATATATTGACTTTGGATTTGGGGGTTTTTAATTCTCATTGGGAAGATGGCAGGGCATGGTAAAACAAGATATAATTTACAGACCTTTCTAAAATTACTTATGTAGGGTATTTAAAAACAGGTCCAAACATGATTCTGTCAATTTTCCTACAAGGTCTGATTTTCCAGCAGTATTTGACTGTCAGAGAATGCACGCAGTTGCATTTATACAGGTTGTTTCTGTTGGTTGTGGCCTTCCCCAGTTTCTGATGCTGTCCCTCCATCAAACCATGAAGAAAGCTCTAAGGAAAATCTTAGTGTACAGAGCCAAAGGCCTTGGTCATCTTTATCAAAAGTTACTTTTTTTTTTTCCTTCCTGCTACTTGCCAGTTGTCATTGCTAAGGGTCCACCAGACTCTTCCTTAATTTCTGAGCTCCAGTCATCCAGTTGTGCTTGAATCAAAACCTAAAACTGGTCATTGCATATTGTTTGAGGAGAAAACCACATTATTTTGGTTTATACCCTTTTTTTACTTTCTTTTCCATAGCACCTCTTCTATTTCATAGCACTTTGAACATGCTTGACAACATTTCATCAACCATTAAATATCCCTTCTTGGAAAGCCTAAAAAGATATATTGCATTGTTCTGTGTAAGTGAAATTCTGGTTTTGAGAACAGATTATTTTCTGTAGACTTCCTCAGCTATGTGGCGTTTGCATTTTAGTGTAGAGAGGTTGGACTTACTGCAGTTTTTTTTACATTCTAGAGAAGATTTACTACTTGTGACAGCACTTGAGAGTGTGAAGTATCTGCCTGCTTTATTTTAGAAATTTAATCGTGCTGAAGTGGAAGGAAATCAATTTAAAAGTGTGGGTTGAAAATGAGGAATGTTCATCCAATATTTGTGTGATAACTAGGGAATAATTCAATTCAGCACAATCATACTTGAAATATAAACCCATTTAAAACCTATTATTGTAATCACATTAACTATTACAACAGAACTAGCCAGATTGATTCTGGAAAGCATATATTGAGGTTAATAATTTCTATTGGAAGAAAATTTGTTGACCAATTCTACTGCAAAATGTGTATTAAGTTTAAATATCTAAAGTTTTAATTCTTTGTTATGCTTTGGGTTTAGTTTCTGGACTCTTTTTTTTCTGTGCTGAAGGATCAGGTACAAGAATCATCCTGTCCTAATCATCTAGGATGACACCAGAACTCAGTTTTTTTATTGGGATGAAGTGTTAGAAGAGATAACATTATTTTATTCACCATTCTTTAGAAGGTAACTTAATGTTATATCTCCTTCAGACACAAAAGGTAGCAGTGACCAGTGGCTTTTTTTTTTAAAGAACGGGGGGAGTATTGGAATATTCTCATGTTAATAACCTATCCTGAGTAAGTTTAGTGTTCCAGGAGCCATAGAAGTGCATGTTAAATGTACAGCATCTACTACTTCATTTCACAGTCACATGTTTATTTTCTTGTTGATGGCTGTGGGATCATCAAGGTTGAAGGCAGCTAAATAAACTTCTGTCTAATTTAATCACATCAGTGAAATTTACTGAATGTTTCATGGTTGTTCATGGTTGGAGTTGCTAAGGCAGATGGGTGAAAGGCTCAGTCTTGCATCAAGTTGATGTTATTCAAAATTCTTAAAGATATCTAAAAAGAACAGCTCCTGCAGAGCTTGAAATATAAACCTTTTTGTCTAGGGGTATTTAGGATTTGGCATGACTATCAGTTTAGCCATCTTCATGTTAAGGTAGATTTCCACTGAAAAGGACAATATATTTAAATATATATAAAAGGACAAAAATGGAATCAGGACTAGGAAGGGAAATTGACTTTAAGCCCTGTGGAAAGCTCTTTGATTATGTCACATTACCAACCTGTTGCTGTCTCAGTACAAAATAGCAAATAAATTGAGATAGAAAAGTAGCAGATAGCTTTTAAATGTTTTTCAATTAGTTCAAAATAATTTCAGGTGTTTCATCAATCCTCTGTTCACTACTGAAGCCTTTGAATAAACTATCTACTTTTAGTTTTATTTTTCCTCGTTCTCTTTGATCCATGCAGGTTTGTCTGTGTATGTGGTGTGTGCACATCTACAGGAAAAACTGTAACAGCAAGAGCTGATTTTCTATAGTTCTGGTCTGCAATGCCTGTCTGTGAAGAGCAGGCTCATCCCTCTCTTCCTTGCTGTGCTGATGACCACTTGCACACGCTTGTGGTTCCACAGAATGAAGGATATTTACATTTTTATTGCACAGGCGGCACGCCGTTCATAGCTTTGACCTTGGGTTACTTCTGTTGAGACTGAAACTTCATGGCCAGTATGTATATAGATTTCCTAAAGACTCACATTTGTGCTCACCCAGATCTTCTGGGCTTTGGCATTTTCCATAATTTCACATCACGTCTTCTAGAAACGAGAAGCTTTCCTTGAATTTGACCTGTCTCTTGTGCTCTTTTCCCATGTTCATGTTTGCAGTAATAGAGCAAACCTGTGTGGAATGGAAAATGGGCCAAGTTCCTTTATCAAGGTGCTCTTGACTCAACAGTGATGTATTAATTCTTTGTAGCTCTTTATTTTCATTAAATAGTGTTCTCAGCTGCTGGCATGGAATGCAAATGTTTTATTTCAAACTGTTCACTTGGCCACCCAGGAGACAGCTCTTTGAATTCTGGTACTATTAGCATGTTGTAGAATGGGAAGATGTTAGTCTTTCCTATATATCTTACACACCCTATAACAATACTACACAGATATATTATATGAAGAGTATAAACATTAGGTATAATAAGAATAATCCCAAGTCCTAAGGTAATGGTTAAACTGTGTGGAAAGCAACCAACTTCTGTGGGTTGAAGTTGTCTAGGCGCTGTTCCCCCAGTTTTCACTCTTTTTAGTTTAATTTTTGCAGGAGAAAACGTACATCCTTGCTAATTTTTTAATTCTTTTTGCATCTCCTCTTTGTTGCAGTGCAAGAAAGTTCAGTAAAAACTGCAGTAAAGTCATGAAATGTATTTGAACAGAAACTTGTGCCTCCCATCTAGTGCCTAAGAACCTTCACCAGTAATTAAAAACCATAGAAACTGCTTGTGTGGGTAGAGTGGTGTGTTTGGAATACGCTTTTCAGCTGTGGCAGCTACAGATTTTTGGAGAAGAGTTTGAGCAGCCAAAGCTTGGCAACGTCAAGGCTTCTGTTCACCTTTTCCTCAGAAAGCCCATGATAAAGCTCGAGTCCCTCATGCATTGCTAGATTTTCTTCCATTTCTTATTCTGTTTTGTCAAGGTTTACTAATGCTACTCTACCCTTGTTGTTAAGTGTAGAAGCAGCTACAAGTGGCCATCTGTGATTGTCACTGAAGGCTAAACTGGGCAACTGCTGATGTTGTAGATAATTCTTTAAGGAAAAAAAAAACAAACATGCAAGCAGGAGACAGCTTTCCTCAAGAATAGTATTTCCTATTTTATCACATTATTTTATGTTGGTAGTATGGGACCTCAGTTGCAGTCCATGGGGAATTCTGCCTCTGAACAGCCTAAAGCTGTTGTCAGGTACCTCTGTCCTGGCAGCATTTGGAGCTGAAGTTGTTGATCCCGAGCAAGTTCTTCAGGACAGCTGGCAGGAAAACAGGGCACATTGGTAAAGATTTGTTACAATTTCTTCTTTCCCCTTCTCCTCAATACATCAGTTTTCTGCAAGCAGCATTCTTCCAGGGGAAAATCTATTTCACTTGTAAATTGCTGATCTGCTCTAAACACCATGGGCAGGAGAGGTCACTCTGTCACTTTGGCAGTCCCATTACCCAGCCATTGCTGTGGCCCTCTGAGTTACCAGCATTCATTTATGGGAATTGAATTAATGAGGAAACAAGGGCACCCTAATGGCAGTAATGCCTCAAGGAGGGAACGAGGCAGCAGGTCTCAGTGCCAGGGATACAGATTGTGTATCTGCTCAGAGCATGGCATGTTTAAGCTGTGGATTCTCAGCCTAGCTGGAAATGCTCTTGACTGAATAAAAGCTGGGAACTGCACAGTGAAGGACTACTGTGCATGGAGCTGTCTCAGGGAGAACCTGGTCCTCAGAAGTTGTCACAAATTTCCTTGTAATAAGAATAGAATCTGTTCTTTTTTCCTAAAGATAATTTGACTTTTCAAAGTAAATAGGACCATTAAGTGTAGTAAAATGGCTTTAGTCACTAGTAGTAGTAGATAGAAAACAAGGGGAGCAGATCTGCTGTTTTAAGATTATACAGTTTTAATTGTGAGAGCTTTTTTTACCAGATCACATTTCTATTTAAATCCTGTTTTAAGCAATTTGCCACATTGGAAATCTTTAATATTTTAAATCATGTGTGATTTTCTCATTTGACAGTGTTACCAGCTTAGTCTGGCAACAGAGCTTATCAAAATCCTGTCTCTTCAGCACTGTGAATTTGTTCACATTCTAAAACTTCATTTTTTATTAAATTAAGAAATCAATAGCTAAAAGGATCAATGGATTCGGTAGCAGCTGGCTTAATCTCAGCAGAAATGGATTGCTGCCAAACTCCATGTTGCTGTTTAAATTGATTCAGCCAAACATATTTTGCTCAAAAAGTCAATTGTGGTGAGAGAAACACATTTTGTTTCAAAATGGCATATAAAATTGGTAGTCTTTTGTGCATGTGTGCACATGGACACACACGCTCTTTTTTTTTTTTTTTACGAGACCCTAGGAAACAGAATTTTTTTGCTGAAGATACCCTCTCAGCACCTGCTTATAGGTTATTTTTTTCCAAAGTTGGCACTGCTGTTTAGAAAAATGAAAGAGATGCTCTACATCTGTAAGCATTTGATAGTGCTCTCTATTTTCCCAGTCATTCAGCTTACACATACAGTACAGGTAATTTCTTTTTATCTCTGAGTGCCAACTGAAAGATATCTAAGTACACAGTAGGAACTTTACAATCCTTATTACACACCATTAGACACTAATGTACTACAATAATGATCTTGATAATTGCTCTCTCACCTCACAACACACCTGTGACTCACTTAATACATTTTTGGATCTTTTTATTTTACATAAATGAAATGAACTAATGAAAATTCTGTCATGAACTTTCTATAGTAAACATATAAAGCACCATATGTAGAACTGTGATTTAAATGGTTGTGAAACATGAGAAATTCCTCGTGTTTCCCCGCTGTCCAGGTATTTGGGGCATTGCCTTGATTTCAAATCCAATATTGCAATCCCCTACAAAAGACTTCTGTATTTTCCTGGGCATTATAAGGCAAACTGGTAGCTTGACCCAACTCAGGTAACTCTAGAGAGTAAACCACAATTATTGGGCCAACCTTGGAAACATAACAGGCAGTTCCCTAACTGAAAGCTGTTTTCTGGGTGGTTGCCCAAAGGCTGGATTTCTCCCTGAAGTTATTTCCCTGTTCTTCTTCACACTCTAATTTTGGCAGGATGAAGTGCTTGTACTGTGCTGGGGTTGGACCCCTGAGATGAGGGTAAGACATCATGCCCCTTATCTTTCCAGCTGCTGTGTATCAGCAGGTGCCACAGTTTTACCTGACAAGATCATCTTCCTTCTCAAGTCCTCTTTTTTTGAGGATTTCTTTCAGGGGTGACATTTTGAACGTCACTTCAGAATACCTGTGCTTGAAGATACATCTCAGTGCATGCTGAGCAGCAGGGGCACAGAAAACCTCTGTTCCCTCCAGTGACAAGCCAGCAGGAGTCAGAGACTCAATGAGAAGGCCAGGCTGATGGAGGGGATGCAGGCTTTTTATGGAAGCACCCTGAATCCCCCAGAAATCTTCCGGTTTGATGAAAGACTCCCTTTCCATGACAGTCTTAGGACCTCTTGTGATAGATCTCAGAGGTCGCAAGGCTACCACTGACAGCTCCGTTGCTTTGGGAATTCTGACTCACTTCTAATCATATCCCTTCATGACAGTGGGCTGTGAAACAAAGGTTCTCTTCTCTTTTTTGTTTCCCTTCTCCAACTTTGGGGGTGTTTTTTGCAAGTTATCATGGTAACACACCACCTGAGGCCAGGCTGGATCATGGCCACTGCTACTTTAGGAAAGCCATGACTCAATTTATACCTACACTGCCTGCCTGGCCAATTACCTTTTCAGGTACCACTTTCCAGGACAGCTCTGTTCATATGGCTCTAGATGTTTTCAGTAAATTTGGGGGGGTTGGTATCAAATGAAAGATCTTCCTACGGTTATTTCCTAGTGCTATTGGGAATGCTTTCAGTCTTCAGTTCCATCTTAGTGTTTGACCTTAGAATACAGACCTTAAACTTCCCCAGAATTGGGTGTAAGAGATGTCCACAGTGTGAATGTACAGAGGAACAGCACACCTTGAGGTGGCTCCAGTGACTAATGGGTTGTATTTCCTCCACAGTAAGCTCACCATGTTCTGGAGAGAGGCAGAGCATGGTGTGTTTCCTTCACCTCGTTGTTCAAATTGTCACTACCAGCACCTAGCAATTCTCTTCTGTCACCCTAATCCATCACAATATTTCAGTGGGATGGAGAATGGCAGGCAATAAAATGTCTCCTGGAATATAAATCAGCTCCTAATTTGTTTTTCTCTAAGCCATTATTTCTTGTGTGATGGTCTTCTCCCAGGTGTTTCAGGCCTGTCAATCAGTTGCTGCAGGCACTTGTTTTCCTTTCCCAGGTTGTGCTATCTCTGGACCTGGTAGTAACAGAGTGAAGCACCCAGCAGCTGTAATGCCATGTTAAACCCAAACAGAATTCAAAGCTTGTCACAAACAGAATCTGAAACACAAACTGCATTAGCAGAAGGGCAAAGTGTTCTGCACCAGGACCTAGTTCCCTGGGTGTTGATGAAAGAGTGCTCTGAGCTTCCTGATCACTTGTGGAAAATTAGTTGCTGTGAGATGCTGACTGATGGAATGGGAATGTCTGTGCTTTCCATGTCACAGCAGAGTATTTTGGGACAGTAACAAGAAATTCTTTTCTCCAGTGCTCTCTGTATCTGTGTTACAGATATTTGCCTCACAGATGTGCTTTCTGTGCTACTTCTGCTTGAAGTTACATTTATTCTTGGCTCGTATCCTGTAGGCCAACAGAACAAGCTCCCTGACTGATTGATTTCCAGGTAATCAGCTTGTCCAAGAAGGATTGATTAGTTCTGCTTTGTTTGTGAGCAGGTCTCAGAAGATCCTTTCTTAATAACACAGAGCACTCAAAGGGCCACCAATGCTCCTGCACTGGCTTCAGTCATAGGGAATTCTGTGATACCATGGGCTATCTAATTATCAATTTGAGAGGGACAGAACTGGACTGAAGTGCTTAAAAATATGAGTTATAACCCCCCAAAACCCACTAAGTTATGTAATAAAAATAAACTAAAAATACTGGCATACAGTGAAGAAAGCAAAATCCAGCTGGTTGCCAATTTACCATATTAAATTCTAGTTGGCTGTTTTCTTAGCAGTGCCAAGTTACTGTTCTGTGCAATGTTTACATGAAGTCTCTGGATCACTGTCTGTACTGACAACACTGAATCATCTCTCTTTCTACTGTTTTCACTGCCCTTTGGTACAAGACTCCATCAACTGCACCCTCCTTCCTGACCATGAATACCTAAGCCACAGAATGCACCTTTTCAAAGTTCACAATAAATTAACAATCTTTTACTAGATCAGTGAAAACAATTTCTCGTCAATGTTCGCAGGTTTCAAACTGTTTGCAAAATTAAGGGCTAGGATTTCCTAAGGGTGAGGGTCAATATTTCATTATATATTTATTACTGTTTATAGTTCTCATTTGATTGTAGTGCATCATCATCTGAAAGCACCTCCTCTTCAATTTGACAGCTGGGCTTTTTAATGTACATATAAGTGTTCCTATAAATTGTCTCATACAAAGGAAATGCTGGCAATTGCCAGGTATTTTTTTACCCAGTTAGAAGTACTAACAAATTGTATTTCTTTCTGTTCTGGTTAAAGCCTACAGTCAGTAAAAATGCATTTTTCCTGTAACACCTTTTTGCTTTTGAAGCCCAGGAGAAACCGCCAGTCATTTGTTCAGGTCAGTCCTATTTCTGTGTGCTTTGCTTGAACTTAATATGGCAGAGAAGTAGAGAAGAAAAGTAGCTCCATGTCCCTTGAATTATTTTAGTGCCCTGAGATGAGTGAAAGTAAGACAGAAGCCGTGGCACATTGCATCTGATGAAATAATGTTCCATTTATTACAGCATTTTATATCCTGGCTGCTGCACTACCAACATTGACCCTGAGAGTACCCTTGCCAGCTTTGCCTTTCCACTAGGGAGGCCATCATATTCTAGAAACATCAGTTGGATCCCATGTTTCTGGTTAGTACATACCAGGCTTGCCCAGTAGAATGGCAATTTGGCACTTCAGCTGAAATCTCTCCCTTCAGCTTGATATTATGTAATGAAGGATATATTGCATAAAATACAATATTTAATAAAACAAAATCCAGCTCTAACTTCAAATAACAGTTAGGAAGCAACAGCCCACTGCTGTGAAACTGATCATTAGCTCTCCATCATTGCTTTGAATGTGTGGGCATCATATTTTTTATTTAAACAACGTGCCAACAGCAGGCAGTGCTAAAATGCATAACCATCAGCTGCAACAGTTTGTCTGGCTGGTTATGCATAAATTAATTCCAGCTGCTTTCTTACTCTGCTGTGTATCAAACACTTCACCTTTGCTTCTGTATGTTTTAGAGAAAAGATGAGAGACAGATGATAGATACCGTTAGAAGTCATTGAAATTTTTTTGTAGGCAGACATCCCTGCCTTGGGGATTGCCTTGGGGATTTTAGAATTTTACCTTATCTTTGTGGAGATTAACACAGAAAGGTATCTCTTCATCTTTTTTACGGTTTCAGGCTGTTTTTAGAAATCTAGGCAAACTTGCATGTGTAGACTCAAGGAGCCATAAAGGGATTACTGCTGTTTGTGGTGTGAAGAGAGTTCCTTCTTTGTATCTGTTTTTGAAAAGTCAAGTTACTTCTTTAATTGTAGCGCTTTGTTACTGGCTATGAGGGGGGATTATCCAGGATGATTCCTCCTATTTGCCACGTTGTAGTGAACCCCACTGTTCATCTTCCTGGCCCACTCAAAGCAAGCACGTAGGGATTCAGATGAGCTGGCTTCCATCTTGCTGGAGGTGGGTTGTGACTGCTGCTCATGAGGACTCGGGTACAATCTGTGTCTTTCCCCAGTGTCCTGAGTGTTGATGTACCTGATGAGCATTAGCATCAAGGAGAGGAGGGTTGTTGCAGCTGTAATGCAATGTTAGCACAGCCCTAAACTCCAGTTTGTCGCAACCATCAAAGGAGTTCTTTCCTCTTCCTTCTATCAGAGAATATCTTCTAAAAACTCTTGCAGAAATATTTTCATTCTAAATTAAGAATGGAATTTATAGTTCCCCCTGTTTTTGGCTTTGACCAGATGAGCTTGTAGTTGTTCTGATTTCCGAGTTCTTGTAAGATTCCCTTGAAAACATTTCCATTTTCAACTCAACCCTTGGAAAAATACAGCTCCTGCTTCAGCCTGCTGGGGTGGGATGCTGAAAGCAGTACCAAAAACACAGCTGAGGGAGTAAAAGAGAATGCACAAATGTTGCTGAGGTGGCTTACTTACCATGACCAGTATGAACTTTCGGTATTTACATTAATGTTTACAATTAATTTTTTCCTAACCTTCTGCTCAGCCCCTCAGGGGAAAGGCTGACGTTGCACTCTGGAAGCTGATACTGCTGCGTTTGATTAGATTATAGGGAAAGAAGATTTTCCATCTTCCCACACCTCTTGCCAATTAAGATTAGGAGTCTCATAGTTGATTCAAATCTCATTATTCCACAAACATCTTTAAGAATGTGTATACTTCATTTTTGCAGCAGAAAGCAGTCTATAAACAAGCAGTTGTAATATTAGGGATGAAATTTTAAAGACTTAATTGGGATAATGAAAGAGATACTAGAAGCACTATAAATGCTAACAATTAATGTACCTCTGAACAGACGTTGCTTCCAATTTTATATTTCAGCAATATTATTCCATAGTAACTCATGGATATCCTCTTTGTATTGACTTTTTTTTGTTCTTATGCTTCTGATAGCTGTCCTAAGTCCTTCTGTTAAAAAAAAAAGGATCTGAGGTCATTGATTTCTTCCAAGTTGCAGGGAATATACCTGAAAGGCCTCTTTGTGGGATGTTTGTATGCTTTGAATGTGTGGCCTCTCTATGACAACATAAAGAAACTGATTAGGATCCATTCTGCAAGTACAGAATTTATGATATATGATGGAGGAAAGGGAGATGCGGATGGAGAGAAGGTGTAATTAATTCTTAATTATTAGAAATATTATAGGTGTGTAGCCTGAGCTGATATCAAGAATAATACTGGAGATGATGTATGTGTTTCCCGGACCAATGATAGCTGTAAATGAAATTACCTATAGCTCCAGTTCTGGCTTCCTTAATTGGTCTGCCAGTCAGGCCCCTCTTTATCAGCTGTGATAGGTTTGAAATGTATAGATGCAAATTAATAACTGAGATGAGATGTATTAATTTCTTATTGATTTCCATTTTTGACCTAAGCTTCTGCTTCTGTTCAACCCTAAAACATTTATCGTTGTAATAATTACAAATCAAAAAGATTGTTATTTGGTGTCCTTAGGTAATTTAAGGTAATCTTTCTGTTTTAAGCAATGTTACATTTCATAACAAAAGTTCTTGCACCACATAAATGGCATTAAGCATCACCTAATGGGAAGGTCTCCATTTTGTTTTTTTGGTTATCAGATTCATCTTCCGGTCACGTTTTACCTGGGAGACTGATCCCCACCTTGCTACAAACCTCCTTTCATGTGGTTGTAGAGAGTGAAAAGGTCTTCCCTGAGCCTCCTTTTCTCCAGGCTGAACACCCCCATTTCCTACAGCCACTTCTCATATGGCTGACTCTCTAGAACTATTTTTTTTATTCCCAAATAAAATTAATGTACTTTTATGTATATATTTCTATATCATGTATCTAGTTTTCTAAAACTTAACATCTGTGGCTATGTTGCTTTTTATTGTGATTGAAAATGTTCATGTCAAGTGTAGTTACATTATTGTAGCTGAGTTTAACAGAGTGGCTGTTTGTCTTGCTTGAGTTTTCTATTAAAAAATTAGCCTATAAAATAAGAAAGATGCCAAATGGTACAGTCCATTGTTACTCTTTAGAGGAACACAGATTCCTGAATTTTACAATTCTGAATGCTGAGTGAAGGCACCAGTGTCTCATTTTCTGTCAGAATTGTAGCTCCTGACCTTTGTCTCGCAGTCATTTTGCTCACATGAGTATGAGAAACGTGAATGTAAGTGAAGGAAAAAGGTGAAAATTGACCACATACAAGCAATGGGCCACCTCCAGGTGTGAAATAAATGTAATGTTAACTGCTGGAAGACTGAGACGCAACCAGAGCCCATGGATCAGTGAGTGAGCTGTAGCTCTCTTTATTCCTGTGATGTGTCCACACCTCAGCTAGTACAGAGATATTTATCAATTCAAAAGCTCTCTGTCCTGCACACTTCTTAACAAGTATTTAGAAGCTGAAATGGGGTTAAACTTTACCAGAATTAAATTCACAATCTGATGAGGAATGGCAGTGCAGCATCAGTAGTTGTCATTTCTGTGGACTGTGTAATCCTAATTCTGAATTTTATTTTTCTTTTGATTGAATGATTATACCAGACATGTCTAATAATTGGTCAAATATCGAAAGTGATAGATAAAATTTCTTGCCAGCTTTTTCAGTTGTGTGATTGCCCTGAAATGTTACCAAAAGCACATATGCCTATTTAAAACTGTAAACATTTTTCTTTCAGAATTTCATGTGAATTTGCATACTTAAAAATAGCAGGATACCATATTCACACAGTCCTACTAAGGTGATGCGAATAACTTCTAAAAACCCAATTTTTTAGCGAAACAGTCTGTAGTTAAGAGGTCAGTTTCATGCCAAATCTCTGATTGTATGTTTGGAACTGTGATGAAAATTGGGAAAAAAAGAATAAAGTAAAATCAGTTGTAGGATGACCTTATGGTGCTGTTTTGGGGTGTTTGGCTCCTCATTTAAAGAGCTACAGCCTCACCTGACCTGTGGCATGTGAGGGCCTGGTAATTGTAGGCAGGATAGTGAACTGGTAGAAAATCTTGAATAAGTCCCACAGACCTCTCTAAGCCTGAGGCTTTGGTTGGGATTTTTCAGGATGGGGATAATGTTTTGTTTGTTTTTTTTTTTTTTTCATTTGGAAAATACTTAAAACTGTAGTGTGCATCCAGAATAGTTGAAAACTAGAAATAAGGCTCTTTGTATTTCTTCAGCACTTTTAGGAAATATTCAGCTTTTATGCAGATTTAGTATTTTTTTATAGTAATACTTACTAGTGTTCTTAAGCTCAAATTTCTCTATCAATACTGGAAGTCTTATTAGGGGGAACATTTTTCATATCAACCTGATTATTTGAGAATTCATATTAAAGTCATGGTTCATCTCTGGGAGATTCCTGTGAAATATCAGAGTGTTCAGTGGAAATACTTAACTCTGATTCTTGTCATCAATCATGTGAAATATTCTAGACACAAGGATTGAAGATTTATCCCATGTAACTACTTCAGTGAAACACAAATTAGAGCCCTGTTCAGCTAAAGGGCACCTTCATGATTTTTGCTTTATTTATATGGGGTTGAATTTGCATCTTCAAATGATTTATTCCTGTCCTAGAAGGCCAGTAGATGAATATTTGAGACAGTAGTGAGAGCTTTCCCTTGGGTTACCAAGGTATTGCCTATACACTGAAATTCACACTAATCTGAATGTGATGATGGGTTGGGAGAAGTTGGCAGTATTTGCTTACAGGAAAAAAAAACACCAAAAAAAAAAAAAAAAAAAACCAACCACAAAAAACCCACAAAAAGACAGTGGAATGTTTGTGTCATCTCTACCTGTGTAAATACAATTAAATAGTTGCTGTAATTGTGTTTTTCCGTGACAAAATAGGTATTTAAATACTGTGTTAGTTGCTGACATAAATCACAGAATTTTTGTTCACAAGTACCACATTGTGTTACTCTTACATCTTAAAACAATGATAGAATAGAATGAGATTACATAAAATTGATTACAGTAATGTAGAAGACAAAAAGATGGGTTGAAAATAATTTTTAATAATCAAGATTATTTGCCTGTGAGCTTGTTATTCAGAGATAATACAAAATAAAATTTTATTTGCTTGTCACAGAGGCATGAGTATTTTCAATGGTAAGTCAGAACTGAAATAGTCTGGGAGTCACTAATCATGTTTGGTGTCTTTAAAAATCAGGCTTGTGAGCTTTTCTGCAAACACATCCAAAAGGACTCTATTTCAAAGGCTAAATGCCTGATTTTATTAGAACATTTCAGCATTTTTTGCATATGAATTACCCAACTTTACAATTAACTGTCTGGGTTGGGGCATTTAAATATTCCCCCTGATTACAGTAATTTTGTCTGTGTGCCCTAACTCCTGACTTGTACATGCAAATAAATCAGGGCCTTAAATAAATCACACATTCAAAACCTATACCTGAATGTGCTATCTTGGTAACCATAATTAAAAATGCAAGCGTGATTTTAACCTCTCCTTTTAAATATTGGATTATTTAAAGTATTTTTAAAGTGGGTTAGATAGTTTTCTTATTGCTATTGCATCTTGCTAATTACGTTAATAATTGCACAGAGAAGAAAAATTGCATCACTTTAGCTGATCTATTATCACAATAATTGCTGTAGTGAAAGCAGTGAACCCAAAAAAAATTTAGTTTTAGATCTTAAGCCATTAAAAACTGCAATTTTTTAATAAGGCTATAACAGGAAACTATAACCTTGTAAATAGAGACTGCACTGGTGTTCAGATTTTTATTGTTAATAACTGCCTGTAAGGATATTCCATTCCTTCAAGGTCTGCCTTCACTAGACAGCTTATCCAGTGGTAAGTCACGGCAGGAGGAGCTTTTGTAGAGTTTCAGTGCACACCTTGAGTGTTTTTAGAGGCATGAAGCCAAGTGACATTAATTATTTGAGAACAGTTCTGGTAAATTACTGTTTTCACACAGAAAATCAATCTGACATAAAGCCAGCCCACAAAACATCATTGCAACAACACTCAGGCTGGAAGTTTTGGTCTTTGTGCAAAAGTGGAAACATCCTCAGAAAAAAAATTGGTTACCAAAAAATATCATAGGAATTAATTAACCCAGGCTAGCAGATTAATTTGTTATGGATAGAGAAAAGTGCATCTGCAGATTCCAAGGGGCTGTTACTGCGCAGGAAAAAGAGAAATCCATTACTAACTACTTATCAGATGTTCAGAGCTGAAAACAGAAAGATTTCACCTACAAAAGGAAAGAAGGAGAAAAATGGGGAGAGGGACGACAGAAGCTACAGTTTATGGGATATATAATAATATGAGTCATTTTCTCTTTATGTCTCTATAAAAGGGAGAGAGAGGGAGAATAACACACATATAATAACATTTGATTTAATATATATTATAAGGATGTAATATGGTTGACACACTGCTCTCCATAGATGAGCATTTTTTGTGCGTCTGATACGAAGGCACTTGAAAGCTTTCTAATAGTGGGAGGGATTTTTCTAGCATTTGGTTATTACATCCAGGCCAGGAGATGATGATTCTATAACTGTTCTCACCAACAGATACAAGAGATAGATGGTGTGCAAAGGAATTAGCCACAAAATGCATCTGATTTATTCAGACCAGTTTTTCCTCTTGCAGAAAGAAGTATTTGGTATGGTCTGTTGCTTGTTTGCAGTGTCTTCTGAGAAGTTAGTCCTCAGCTGTACACAGGAGCATGAAAGGTTCTATGAAAAGAGAAGTTGGACACTAATTCCTCTTAAAGTAATACAGAGAAATTCCATCAAACACAGGTTCCTTCTATATTTCTTGTTGCTGCATTCACTACAGTGTTGAGAAACTTACCACAGTCCTGCCTTATCCCTTCCCCCCGAAAGTCCTTCCAGCTAATCTCAACAATGGAGCAATGTTTAAAAAGTAAAACAGAGCAATGAAATAAAGTATTAGTGATATTATACTTTAAAATAGAGAGTTTTCACAGCTACTGTGGACAGATTTGAGGACTCAGTGAGTAAGTTCTGCATTGCCCTGAAGTGTTCTCAGGGAGACATTTCTCCTTTTCTCTTTAAAGGTGATTACTGGAGATGTTGGAGATGGCTGCTTGGAGCTGTAATGATCTTTTCCTTCCATTCTTTTCCTGCAGACCTTCCTGATCCCAGGAGTATGCACTGATATATTGCAGGAAATTGCTTCCCTTCTTTTTCTCAGCTGTCATGTTCCTTGATTACCATTTCTATTGTGTGCCCTAATTAGCCTGACTGATTCCTTTCATTCACTATCTACCTAAAACACAGTGATGCTCCTTTAAAAATTATGCAGTGTAGAAAACAGTATTTTTACTGTCTCCTTTAAGAGTTCATTAAATCTTTTTAATTCTGCAATTGTTTTTTCTATGGGGTCTGTCCATAAAATACCAACAGAAATAAAGACCAATTTGGGTGTGGCGCAGTGCATTTGAGTATTTGTAGTTCCCACCTCAACCAATTTATTGGACTTCAGGGATCCCCACCACAGAGGCAGCAGCACAAATCAGTGAAGGTGCATGCTGTTGGTTTTCTCTCTCCTTCCATCACTGGTAAAGCACCTCAGTCCTGCAGCCATTTTGGTCACTTGGCACTTCTGTGAAACTTTAGGAAGGAGTGTCTGAACTAAAACCACACAAAATTGCTGGAAGTTGCAATATAGCAACTTTTCTTAAAATAAATCTCTTTTGACTCATGAGTACAGTTTATAAAACATTTTTAAAGGGTAATTTGAAAAGTGTGCAACCCCTCTTTGCAACTGTGTAGCCTGTGTTAGGAACAGGGTTTTTTTTTATGGATGTTGTCTTTTTCTGGATTTCAGTGATTGATATTTCAACAAAGTGAACCTCTTTTCAGCTGCTTACTTTGATAATTTTGTATTGATTTATTATATTGCAACACTAATCTGCTAATTCTCTATTCAGTGGCACACCCTTACATGCCATCTATCTGTTGTAGTACTAAATTTTATTTACTATATTAGTCTGGAAAAAAAATTTCACCTGCTTCTAAGAATTAAGTGAAAAAGAGTTTTATCAGGATTGAAAACATTTTCCATCTCTTTCTTTGAGTAGTACTTACGCATTTAGAATCATATTCTTAAATTCCCTTCTAGTGTTTAGGATGTTCATTTTTGTTTTGTTTAGGGGGTTTTGTTTGTTTGTTTGTTTTTGTAGTACAAAAATGAGTCTGTGTAGAAGAGGATTTACCTGGGTTGTGTAGCACAGCCCCCAGCTCTTTGATAAGCTGTTGGATTGTACCTAGTATGACAGGCAGTGATAAAATTAATATAATTAATATCTTGTCTGTATGTATTTTTTAGATAGACTTCAGATTCTTTTAAATCATGCTATGTGACCTGAATAGTTGTTGAAGTTATTGTATTGAAACTAGTGATTTATACAGAGAAAAACTGCACTGATGTGAAGTGAAAATACTGTTTGAGAGGTGGCAATTATCTCCTTTGTCATTTATTCTTATAATTTTCATTAAAAAAACTCCACAGAATATTGAAATGTGGGAATGTCAGAAGAGTCACTAGGGGAAAAAAAATGGCACAAAGAGGAAGAACATTTAATTTCATTTACCTATTGTCATTATGTAGTCATATTTGAAGAAGGAGCCTTATACCTGCCTCTTTTTGTCTCATCTGCCTTGCTTCTCTCTAAAGTCAAGGGTTGGAGTAATGATTCTATCAGTTCTCCAAATCTAAGAATATAAATATTAGAGAGCAGAGATATTGGCAAGAGAAGAGATTGACTGTAGCATATGAACACACATACATTTAATTGCAGACCATAGCACCCAGAAATATTAATTATCAAATTTATTACAAACAAAAAGGGAAATCAGTATATTGTCCCCCAAAGTTGGGTCATTCTGTCATTACGTTTTTAAAGGGGTCTCACCTGTGCCATCCTTACTCTGTGTAGGAACTAAATCAAATTAGCGGTTTGCTTTCTCGATACCATGTCTTTTATTTTTGTAATTTGTACTAAGCAGCATGTTTGATAATTTATATTCTGTGACAGCTGGCCTTCCTCCACTGGATTCTTCCTCAGGTTTCTAGGAACTCATGCTGCACAGTCTCAGTATCAGTTTGAACACGACACAAAGTGAATCCCCCTCACAGTCCATTCATGACCTGAATAAAATAAGAATCATGTGAGAAAGATGAGATTATTTAACTAGACAGTGCTCACAATCAAAGGTTGTCTGCCTAGCTTTATTGTCCTAATTCTGTAATATCCTAATCTTGATTTTGTGATTGTATTCTGCCTTTTTTAATATAGAACATCCAACTTTCATTGCATTCTTTTTTCATGTTTTTTTCTATCTTTTCTAGACACTAAGATATAAATTGATTAGAGTATTATCATATTTTTTTCTGCGCAGTGGTAAAATGGAACAGGCCTTATTGGATTGCCCTTTTTATAAAGTGAGCTGATAGAAGAGTGGTAAGAGGACTTAAAAATTGAGATCATTCAGAATATAACAGATATGAAAGATACTGGTCTCACAGGGCATTAGTGGGATCCAGTAAGCAAGGTTAAAAAAATATATGAGATGGAAATGCATAACAAAGTGTGTGATTCAGAAAGATTAAAACACCTCTTCGACAGCTACTGATGGTTGCCATTCATTGTAAATGACAACAGAGTCTTCTTTGATTTAATTTGATTGATGAGTTCTCAGCAAGCTATAAAAAATCCATTTTCATGAAAAATGCCTTCCCACCCACCGACCAACAGTGTCAGACATGCCTAAAAGTTGTTCCTAAGTTTCCTTTAGACTCATCTTCAACTAACACTGTCGTGGTCAATTCAGATGTTATGAATCTGAAACAACTGAAAACTGGAATCTTGGAAAATTATGTGCTCCCAAAGAGCAGTGAAATTGCTGCTTTTGGTTTTTTTAAGGAACAAGGTTTTATGACCAGTCAGATGACTGCTGCATATTTTTTTACTGGGTTTTCTGTCTATATGTTATACACCCCTGAGGCTGGGGAAGAACTTAATGGCTGTAAGAGCCTCGAGCAGTAAAGATTCTTCCACAAGAGAGCCCAGGGCTGTGTTTTGGAGTGATGGAGCCATGGCCTTATTTACTGGACTAGGCAATTCAAAAGACCCTCAGGTGACATGGAGTAAACAAATAAAACTAAATCCCATCTATTCAACATTAAATTAGTAAAAAAACTTCTGTAATTTCCAAAACTCATGGTCAAATCCTGGTTATGCTGCAGCAAAGCACATTTACAGATATGTTATCTTTTATTAAGCCAATTGAATTATCAGTGTTTCTCTGCCTAGTTGCTCATATTTCATTGGAGAAACCTGTAGTGTCTTTGAATTGTTCATTCAGATACCCTGCTAAGTACTGAACCCTTAAGACAATATATTGTCTTTCCCCAGGCTTTACAAACGTCAAATTTCATACAGTTCCTATAATCAGTAACTCACAAAGTCACTTCTGGTAGAAAACATTAGGGGAAACAAGATGTCACCCAGTGATTTGGAAAGTAGAAAAAATACTCTGTGGTAACACAGATAAAAACAAACCTTTTGTTTTGTTTTTTTGGTTTTTTTTGTGAGTAGTTTTCATTAGAAATCATTTGCAGATTTTCTGTGGAAAATGGTAAATTTAGTAATTATTTTGTTTAATTTTCCACTGAAACACGATAATTTTTATCAGAGCCTAAGCTTAGATATGTACAGCAGCTGAAGTGCTGTATTTCAGACTGAGCATATTCCTGGACTGACACAGTAACAGTTTATTTTCTTCCACCATGAATGCTGGCAGTCAGCTCTGAGTTATCCACAGGGATGTGTTTTCCCAAGCTTGTGATGATTTGGGGGCTTTCAGCTTTTGTTATTTTACCTTGTTTATGAAGGGCTGTTTTTTATTTGGAAGTATCAATAATCATGATTGTGAGATTCTGCATTTGGGTGAGGAGTGGGTTGTTAATTCCTTTGTACACCTCTCAGTTGAAAGCTTCCCTGGTATCCCTGTAGCTTCTCTGCCCCGGAATTTGATACATACTCAACTTAAGGGATAGGTGTACTTGAGTTGACTTCAGAAGAAGTAAAATTATCTACCTTAATCCATGTATTTTTCCCTCCACCTTTTCCATGAGTATGTATCTGCTTTTAAAAGACTTACCATGTCAAAAACATAATTGCTTTAAATACAATAGAGACTACCATTTCAGAATAAAACATTTGCTTTTTGTTTTAATTAGAAAGAAATCTTCTCCTTGAGTTTTATTTTTCAAGAGTGAAGTTCTTGAATTTTATAGAGTATTTCTCTTGAAAGGGAAATCTATGTTTCTTTTGATCCAAAGGAATTTGTTGTTCAGGGGACAGAAGGGAAGAAGGAATGATTTCAGAACTGACAGATGTGAATTTCAGAAGTAATAAGGATTTTAAAGAGCAGTCATTTTGCTTTGAATGGAACTAATCTGGAATTTTCAGCTATTAAGTCACAAACGTCATATATCAAATAAAGCAAGAATTTAATTTTTATCAGGGCAGGATTTGGGCGTGAGGAGATAGGGAGGGAGCAGGGAAGCACAACACCCTTCCCCCAGTTTTGCCTTACCTCCTCTCTTCCTTCCAGCAAAGCTGAGAGGAGTCAGTGCCTACAGCCTGTGTCTACAGTGCTGCCTTCTTCCCTGCACCAAACCTGCTGCCTTTCCAATCAGTGGAAAATTGCCACTCACTATAATCACAATTGCATCAGACCAGTAGCCTACTTCCAAGGGGAAAATCCCTGCTGTTCCCACCCCTTTTATCTCTAACACCAGAAATCCTTTTTTTTTTTTTCGAGTCAGTGACAGCAGGGCAGGATACCTCCCTAATGTCTATTCAGCAAAGTCAGAACAGCGCACTGGAAGGAGAACTGCTGAAATTGCTGGGTCAAAATTAAGCTCTTGAAATTGCATTTGAGAAATTGGCTCTTGGGTTCTGAGAGGCAATCAAGTGTTATCTTTTTCAGTGTCATCTTACTCCTTTTCATTCAGCTGCTACTGAAACTGCTTTTATATCAAGAAAGGCCTTTGGAATCAGAAGAAAAACTGATCCTGTATATGTTATCTATGAGTTGATACTTTTTATTAACTCAATTAATATGAACTGACACTGAATACATTAAATGCATACTTTGAGGTGTTTTTTAAAAATACCTACTTTTAAATATTTTTGTATCTTATTATAAGAAAAGGAAGTATTGCCTATTTCCTCTAGTAGTGTAAAGAAAATAGTCTTGAATATGTCAAAGTGAGAAAAAGCCACATGGAACCTCAAAATTATATTTTTACTGCTGGTTTCCATTGTACTACAGGAGGAGTTCAGAGGAAAAGGAGCCTGTAAAATCTACACATGTCAGAGTTGCTCTTTAATTTTTAATGTTTTCATAAGAGGAAGTCTGAAGACAGAAACTGCAATACATGCTTGGCATGTGCAAATGTGGTAGCTGGCAGGAAAAGAAAGAAATCTCTGTTTAAATATGTGTGATGAAGTCTGAGGATGATTTTAAAATAATGTCTCAGAATGCAGGCCCGAGAGACCTGGGATAAGATTTTTTAAATTACTTGTTTCTGCTTTAAAGGCCAACAAAAAAAGGCTTGTGAGCTTGTGCTGTGGTTAAGAACAGCAGGGACTCCAGCTCCCAGTAACTGGGGAGGTGATGAGCTCTGAGCATCCCAACATTCCCTGTCCCAAGGCTGGCTGCTCTCCAGGTTGTTGCCCAACCCAATCAGGCAGGTTGTGCATGTTTGTGCTGGATGGTGTCAGCATCTCCTTCCTTCATCTCTTTCTTCATCCCTTCCTCATCCTCCAGCCTCTCATGCACACAGAGACCAGCCCTGCTCTCAGAGGTTTTTTGAGGCACTGTAGGCAAGTCAGACCAGCCGTAAATATTTGGGGATGTCATCCCTGTCTCATCAAGGACTTGTGGGGGTAAATATTTTTGGTATTGCAAGTTGTCCATTACTTCAGTAAGGAAGCCATATTAACAGCTCTGGCAGATATAGCAGTTATCTCACTCTGTCTGGTTAAAACATGTAGATAAAACACAAATAATATTTTGTGATAGTAGTGAAGTTGTTCAGAGACAAATTCAAGCAGCACTGAGGACTGACTAAAAATTGGGAAGTTACCTTTCTTAACAATTCCCTATTATATACCAAGAACAGATTCTTTTTATTCCTATAAGTCCATATCCCAAAATAAAAAATGTCAAGAATTGGAGCATCAAAGCATCTATATCTAGATTAGAAAGGAAAGAAAGAGCATTATTACTTCTTGGAACAGATTTTATTTATGATCAAAATGTTCTTCTATTAATGAAACTTATCTTCTCACTTTGCAGCTTGCAGACCTGGATTCTATAAAGCATTTGCTGGAAATGTGAAGTGCTCCAAGTGCCCTCCACACAGTTTGACTCACATAGAAGCAACTTCTGTCTGTCAGTGTGAGAAAGGTTATTTCAGAGCTGAGAAGGACCCACCAACTATGGCATGTACCCGTAAGTCTGATTATTACCAGTGTTGGCAATTCTGTTGCCTCCTTTATTTGGTTTTGTATTTAAACAAAAAAAAACAAAACAAAACAAAAAAAAAAGAAAACAAAAAACAAAAAAAAACCCCAACAAACTATGAGTCTGTGAAGAATTCCATTCCTGTTAATCAAAAGAAACTTTTAAAATCAAAATTCAAACAGCGTATTTGTGCTTAGTGTCTAGATAACTGTAAACATACCCAGGTTTCTTAGTTTGGTGACTTTTGAATTTGTAATTCTGAGATGTAATAATGGGAAGTGTAATTGTTGTAATATAGGTAACAATATGATGTTTTCACTACCAGTAATGTCCATTTTATATACTTAAAAATTTGCTAGTCCAAAAACATTAAAAAAGCTGGAGTCATGTAAAGAAAAAAACTGATATAACATGCTTTGCTGTCTGCTCAGATTTAAAAGAAAAGTATAAGACAAATATCCCCACACAATCAAAAAAAACCTAAATGCCCTAAAAAAGACAAGAAAATAATTTTTAGAAAGGAAAAAAAATTATCAAATCAGAATGAGATATAATTTAAAACTCTTGCGCCATCACCTTCTTTTAACAGTTATTCCCTATTATGCAACTGTGATAATGAAAATTCATTAGGTTTTATTTGATGAATTTTACAATACATAATTTTGTGATTTTTGACTAACTTATATTTGACCCTAAGACAAGCCTGATGTCCACCATTCTGGAGGCAGAAATTCTGAGAAGAGATTTTTATTACTTTGATCAATGGGTTTATGTATAGAAGTACATAGCATAAGTTTTCTTACCACTTAATAAAATATTTTGTATAGATTTTCATTCATGGTTCATACTCACTGGGATTAATTTATTGATTTTAAAGCAACTATATCTGTTTAATCTCAAAACTGGAACAAACAGCATTATTTTAAAAGCTGTGTGTAAAATACTATATTTTAATAGGTTATTAAAATCACTTATTTAATAAAAGTGATTAAAGTCTGCAGAATCCTCTAAGACACCCATTTTTTGGTATAACACTTTTGTTTTATTAATTTTATTAGTTCTTTTCGTGGAGGATTTGATCTTGGTACTTTTTGTGCCACAATTAAGAGAATTCTAAAAAAGTAACATGTTAAATTAATGAAGTATTTTGACAGATTAAGTGTACAAAAATTTAAGAGATAAAGCCCTAAAGACCAAGTGCTGTTGCAATAGCCATCAGAGCATAGCCACATTTTGGGATGTTTTATGCAGCATCACAAAAAATAACTGAGCTGACTGAATTGAGCTACTTCGTCTGCTCATTCTGCTTTTTCCAATGACACTGGACTGGGCAAATTTAGAATAGATCTGATAATTTAAAGCTGATTTACAAATTCACAGGCACTGAGGTCATTACCAAAACCAAGGCATTGTCCATCCACTTCATGGGGCTGATGGTCACTAAAAATGGCACTCTTCAGATCCAAGGCAGAAAATTGTGTAATCTAACCAGAGGGTTTTCCAGGGGAAGGTAAGTCCCAGCCTGTGGATACCTCAGGGGCTCAGGGTTCAGAGAGTGTCCCCAGTCCCAGCTCAATATGGAGTAGAGCACATTGGCCTGGCATTTTGCATGCAGTGTGTGAGGGAGTAAACAGCATCCTTTCAGGCTTCCCACAGGAAAATTGTGATTACAAATAATTCCACTCAAATCAATGCCTCAAGCACAGGCCATTAAGAACTTCCAGAGCCAAATCATCCCAGGTGTTCTTGACACTTTCATGCTTGGGAAGAAGGTTTCACTCATACATTATGCAGATGTGGCTCCATATTATTTATAAGTCATTGATTTTTCATCGCCAAAAGAGAGTTCTTTGAAAAAATTACTGAAATGTGGCATTATGATTCCATAATTATCTTTCAGGGCACAATTATAAGCCCTGATACCCTGGTATGTTGATAAGGTAGGGAGGAGCATGAGAGCCCTGTGGCATCAGAGTGCAGTTACTTCAACACCCTGCTGATTTCTTAACAAATGTGGGTGCAGAGAGCTGCTTTGGGTGAAAATTGCCAGGAAGAACTTGGTGCCAGACCTCCACATTGCTGCTGAGGATGTCAGCCAAAGTAACTGTGTGAGTTAAGGCAGGGCAAAAATCAACCACAACAGGATATCTGTGCCTCGTGTCACCTCAGCTTGGGAGAAGGAAGAACTAAAGGAGACAGTGAAGCGCATTCTGGTTTCTTGGTTCAGTGCCACCATGTACCTATTCAGCCTAGGCTGTAAGGTATTGGTGCTTCATTGATTGGCACAGCAGGTGAATTCCTCTTACAACTACAATGATGATTATTTCACTAATTGTCAGCTCTGCTAATGACACTGAAGCTCTTGACAGGCAGACTGTGTTCTTACCTTGCACATCAGCAGTAATGGAGAGTCTTCAGGCCAAATTATTCCCTAAGTGATATCTTTAGCCCCACTGCTTTCAAATTAGTCTCTCAGTTATTAAAATTATGTTTCTGTCATAAATACAACCTCACTGCTTTTGGTGGATCTGTGCAGATGTGGCTTATTTAAATTTAATAAACAAAGATACAGATGTGAGTGGAATTTAGATTGTCCTTCCAAATTGTCATGTTTTTACTATTAAAAAAAGGAAAAGTTTTAAGAAAATTAGGAACTTTGACTAAATAGACAGAAAATGCTGTGCAGAAATGAAATGCCATTTTTATGTAACCCCCTTTGGGAAAGATCTGCATTTTCCATTTTCATTTTCAGATTTCTGTCTTGACATATGAGACATGACATAAGAAACAGAAATTTTTCTTGGGATCTTTGAAGGGAGAGATATTCTTAAATTAAACACAGAATGAAATAAGAATGATATATTCTTAAACACAGAATGAGATATTCTTAAATTAAACACAGAATGAACAGTGGATTCCCCTTACAAATGTCTTCTTGTTCAAACATTTTAACTGACTTTATTGATGCCCTTTTTATTTGTTCCCCCATGTCCTGCAAGGTAGCATGCTTAAGATAGATCCTTTGTTTTCTCTTTTCATTCCTGTGTAGGGTTAGGCAGTATGGGGTTAGGCAGTGTTCCTCACTCCAGAGCTCTTCCTCAGTACTGAGAAACTTTCATATGTAGCATTATGGAAAAAAAAATCACCTTCATTTTAGACAGGCATCCACTTCTTTCTAGATGAGCTTCAAATCCACTTTGATTAATTCTGTGAAAGTACTGTGTGCTTTTACAAAATTGTACAGCTCCCATTTTTACTTGATGTAGCTGCATTTCATAGAGGAGAGTGTTCACTTTGCGGAACACCATACTAGAAATCTAATTTCAGTAAGAGGAATGAAAATTACATTAGAATATATTGTTAATCTCCTTCTCCTAGGCTCTTTTCATTTGACTTACACTTCTTATCAATCTCTCACTGCTACTCTTCCTTCTTATTGTATTTCTTTGCCATATGCAAGTACTCTATCAGAAATCTCTGCATACACTGTGAGCAACAAATAGCATCATATCTAATCCCCTGTCTGATTACTCTGTACATAAAGTCTAACATTTCCCACAATGAAGTAATTGGATGAATTGATCCATCTTTTCAAGGTCAGGCAGGCTTATGTTGGTTGTCTGAGTTGTCTGAATTCCTCTCTTTTAATGTTATGCTTAAACAATTTGAGCCTGACAAACTTATGCTCTGTTCAATAACTTCTGCCACAAAGTATATCCTGTATTTTTAAGTCAACACTGAATTTCAGCAGCAAAATCAGGCAACACACTTGAAGACTTTACTGCCTCTATTGTTACATATATACACACTTTTTTTGCAATTTGACATCGTGCTCAGACTTGGGATATTGGTTTGCAGTCACTGGCTTCCATTCTTCCTGCCTGCCTCACAGGAAAAGAGTAAGTGAGAAAGGAAAAATGTAATTCTACATCAAGTGACACCATTTATCTATGCTACATATATAGTTATCAAAACACAATCATGAACTCAAGGGGCACAGCCAATGCTTATTCTGAGTATCCTAAGGTGATGGTTAATCTTTGCCCTTCTGCTGTAACTTCAGTAGTCAAATGACATAAAATTCTGAGTCCAATAGTGTCTAACGGACAGTTCTTACTTAAAAAGTAACAATTTGTTTTCCAGACAATCTTCACTCTCAAGTATGTAAAATACTGCATTGCCCTCACCAGACTTCTGCAGTGCTGGGTTCACTCCTCTTCCTCCCATACACAGGAACATGCACTTTGCCTTCAGAGAGGAAGAGAATACATAAAACGAGATGGGGTGCAAAGCACTGCATGAGGCACAAACTCAGCGCTGTTGCTTTCAGAGCAGACCTGCTTCCCCATAAGACATCCACGCCAGTCTCCTCCACAGCAAGTGTCAAAATACTTCCTCATTGTAATTTGTAAATGAAGCAAAAGCCATTACTCACACTCTGGCTGAGTTCCATCTCAGCAGAAGAGCTGCATGTTTTTATAATGCTCATCCATCTGAACTGTATTTTATTCTTTCACATAAAACTCAAAGTCATGAATTTTGCTGTGAGGAAAGGATCCTTTCTTTTCACCAGTATACTTGTTTTTCTTAACAATCAATATAAGGAAAACCCCGAGAGCTTTGCATACAGATGTCTGCAGAAAGGTTATTGCTGCCAGCTTTTTCCAATGTGCCAAATAATCTTTGTATAATTTATAAATGATAACAAAGCAATCAGGCCACATTCATAAAAGCCCAGTGACACATAATTTAGCTGAATCTGAGGATTACAATTAATTGTCTCTCTTTGTTCCAAGTTCTAAATCTTAGTAAATGATTCACTGCATGTCATTACAGCTTAATATTTGCATGAAATCACAGTTTAACTGGCATAATTTAACAGCAATTAAAAAGCTAGTTAATCCTCATGCAAATTGGCATGAGGGGCCTTGAGTATGAAGTGTGTTTGTGGGTTTTTCCTGCATTTGCAAGAGGACACTCATATACTTTAAGACACCTCTAACATAATTCATAGTTTTCCTTTTCACTGAAATGTGAATGAACAATATGTGATTTTTCTTACAACTGAGGAATAAGTCACAAACCATTACCTATTATAAGAACCTTCACTCTCTAGTACAAATGAAAAAATATCTTTTTTTAAAAGTATTTTATTTGCTGTAGTGGTTTTTCTATAGATGCTATTCCATAGCATCCATAGCATTCCATAGTACAAGGAAAATCTGATAGAAAATCAAAATCCACAAAGCCAGAAAAAACTCTCCTATTGTCCAGATTCATATTCATTCCTGTTTGAGCCTGCCAAAGTAGATGAAATAATATCAAAAAAAACTTGAGCTATGATGACCTGTTGTCATACTATCTGTAGTTTATGTGAGATTACATTTAAGCCAGTTTTAGAGCACTGACTGCAATCCTTCAAGCAATTACACAGCTGCTTAGTTTTACGTGCATTAATATTACCAATTATTTCAAGGGGATTACTTAGCTACTTAGACTTATGCACATATGGAAGTGCGATTACAGCTCATCCTCCATATTCCTAAAACTCCTCTATGGTTTTAACAGTGGGAATTTGTTAAGATCCCATCATTATTTAATTCTCACAGCATGGTTTTAGAGGAAACATAATTATTCCTGTCTTCTGAACATAAAGAATAAGAACTGAAGCTGAAGTAATGTGTGCTGGTTTTAGCTTATTCCAATCTCAGGACTGTTTTCTAAAGTAGCTAGAACTGTTATTGTTATTTTGTGGGAAGATTAGTGATCTGTTAACCATAAAATCTGGAGGTAAATGTATTAATAAATGCTCATCCATTCAAAAGATCTTAAACTCTTTTATCCACTAAAAAAATGCAAAGCAGTGTAACACTTCCATCAATTTTAAATATCAAGTGCTTGAAATCCAGCCGGTAACTGATAATTTATTTCAGGGCAAAGTTAATTACTCTCTTATTACAAGTTGCAAGAAATTACCAGAAATGAAAAAGTGGCTGAATTACAGTTCACAGAAAAGCTTAATGTTTATTATTCACATTAGTGCGCCCACACAATAGCAACTTTTTTATTTACAAGCATTCCAGGTTTTATGCCCATGTTTATGCCACATAAATAAATAAAAGGCGTCACTTAAAAATTATGAATGTTAAACTCTGTGTAAAAATTAGCTGGTGTCATTTGCAAATGTTTCTTGTAGCCTTTCAGTCTGCTTAAGAACCTCTGAAATAAGGAAAAGCTTACTCAAAATATTACCAGTGTCTCAATCAAAACTTTATGCCTAAGTCCTGTGTTTTATAAATCATCAAAAGCTGCAAAGCAAGCTGAAAGTTTTCCAAGTTCTGCTAACCATTGGTGAAGCACTGTGATTTTATTGAGAGCAGGAAAAATAAAATGCTTATTCAACTGATTCAGCCCCAAAATCCCAGAGGTCAGCAGCTGGGTTTACCACAGTTATCTCACATACATCAACACTGGGAGTATAAGGCCTCACATTCTTCCAAGTCCGTGTTTCTTCTAATAATTTTTATTATGGGATTACATCCAGATTGGTTTTGAAAGTCATACATCTGTAAGTGCTTGCTTGAAACATGTTAAGTGGAAGAAGAGTTATACAATGAGAAATTGAGATAAGATGATTCAGATGTCCTGTAACAATTTGTACCTTTCTGTCCCCCCTTCATTAATTCCTATCAAAAAAATAGTTAGGTGGTAAAGTTCTTCTGTTAGACTGTGGAATCTGATATGGAATCATAGAATTATAGGATCATTAAGGTTGGAAAGACCTCCAAGATCACCAAGATCAATCTTAGATCAATTACCACCTTGTAAACCAGACCACAGCACTGTGTGTCACATCTTGTGGTTTCTTGAACACCTCCAGGGAATTTAGTTTCACCACCTCTGAGGGCAATAAATTCTAATGCCTGGTTACCCTTTCTGTGAAGAAATTCTTCTTTGTGTCCAACCTGAACCTCTCCCCTGGCACAGCTTGAGGCCATTTCGCTTTTTCTGTCACTTATTGCCCGAGAGAAGCGACCAACCCCCCTCTGGCTGCACCCACCTGTCAGTGAGTTTTGGGGAGCAGTAAGGTCATTCCTGAGCCTCCTTTTCCCCTGGCTGAATATCCCCAGCTACCTCAGCTGCTTCTCATCAGACTTGTGCTCCAGACTCTTCTCCAGCTCCATTGCCCTTCTCTGGACATTCTCCAGCACCTCAATGCCTTTCTTTATGTGAGGGACCCAGAAATAGACACAGGACTCGAGGTGCCACGCCAGTGCTCAGTGCAAGGGGCAATCACTAGATCACACTATATATTTATTTTTACATATATATATATAAAGCCTCAGATGATTTCATTGTGATCCAAGTCAGCAAGCAGCTTAAAACTTGTTGGGCAGTCCATGACTGTCGCGTGATGAGTGGGAAATTGGAAATGGGTCACTTGTGGTTCTCTGGCAGTGCACAGACAGCTCTAACACCTGCTGGTTGTCTTTGCATTCCTCCTCATAGACTTAAGGTACTTTTTCTCCTGCTTCCTGATGATCCTTTTAGACCTTTAAGTCGAAAAGTTGATGTCTTCACTGTTATCCTGATACTGATGAAATGCCAGGTGGGAAAGAAAGAAAACTTGTAAACTGTTTCTTATGCCTAATAGTCTTGGCCTGTTGCCACCTAACCCTGTTAATGAACAGCAGCAAAGAAATCCCTAGGAATAAGCAGTGAAGGATAGAAAGAAATATCTGGCAGTGCAAAACTAATACAAACAGTTTTACCTCTTGTCTTTATTCCAGAGCTGTTATTTATTTATTACTCAATTTGTCTTTTACAAAACATCAAAGATTTTAAGTCTCAGAAAAGCCTACATTACTAGACATAAAATAAGAATACAAATTTTGTGGTTAGAGCTCTCCCTCCGTATCCCACAGCATCAAGAGCCATTTATTGAAAATTTGGTTTATGTAGTCTAGGTTTGACTAGACTACATTCCTGACGTTCCCAAGTAATTTTTATGTTTGCTTAAATTCTTTCTTATTGTATTTGCGTTGCCCCCAGACAAAGGAAGGAAAGATGAATCTGACTCCATGTTCTCAGAAGGCTAATTTATTATTTTATGGTATTATTTGATATTAAAGAATACTAAACTAAACTAAACTAAAGAATGCAGAAAGGATACTTACGGAATGCTAAAAAGATAATGAAAACTTGTGACTCTTTCCAGAGTCTCGACACAGCTTGGCCCTGATTGGCCAGTGAGTGGAAAAAACTCACACCAGAATCCAAGGAAACAATCACCTGTGGGTAAACAATCTCCACATTCCACATGTGAGCACAACACAGGAGAAGAAAATGAGATAATTATATTTTTCCTTTTTCTTTGAGGCTTCTCAGCTTCCCAGGAGAAAAATCCCAGGCAAAATGATTTTTCAGAGAATGTGAATACCACACTTGCTGAATTAATTCTAAGTTATTTTTATTATTCAGCTTTTCATGATGTCACCAATTTATTGCTAATTTTTTTTCAAGGATTGTATGTAGACAACTTTTAATTTTTACATTGAATCTGTCACTGAAATGTAGCTATTATTTGCAAGTAATTGCCTTAAGGCAATTTTTTTCTCCAAAGTAGATAACACAGGCTTAACAGGCTTTCCCCTCCTTTTCTGCAGGGCCACCTTCTGCTCCCAGGAATGTGGTTTTTAACATCAACGAGACAGCTCTGATGCTGGAGTGGAGCCCCCCGAGCGACACGGGTGGGAGGAAGGATCTCACCTACAGCGTGGTGTGTAAGAAGTGTGGCTCGGACGCCAGCCAGTGCGAGATGTGTGGCGGGGGCATCCGCTTCATCCCGCGGCACACGGGGCTCACCAACTCCTCTGTGACCGTGCTCGACTTTGTGTCCCACGTCAACTACACCTTCGAGATCGAGGCCACCAACGGCGTCTCGGAGCTCAGCTTCTCCCCCAAGCAGTTCACAGCCATCACGGTCACCACAGACCAAGATGGTAAGTGCCAGCCTGCGGGTCGGTCGCCGTGTCCCTGCCGCCTGGGCGTTCGCTGGGGGGATCCTGTGTTTCTTGGAAGCCTGGGTCAGTGGTTAGGGGGTTTTGCAGATTACTGAATGTTTTTAAGTGCCTTCCATGAGGACCTTCAGCTTCTGCTGATGAGGGCATTAAATGCTTTTGGCAGGTGGCCCTTGACCCCATTACACAGGGCACAAACCCATACCTTTCTGTTTAAAATTAAGTGAAGGCTTTAGCCATCTGAGACCAGCTGTGTCAGTGGTTCTTCAGGACCACTGGAGTCTGTCTGGTGCTTTTGCAACTTCAGTTTTGCAAGAGTAAAACACCACAGGTTATCCATTACAGCTCCACAATTCGAAGGCAGTGTGAAAGTGAACTCACTTTCCTTAGTATCTGTGTTTCATTGCACAGATAATACAGCTTACCCCACTGTAAGATACTTCTGCGTCTGTATGAGCCATTTCCTCAGGCAAGTTATCCTAATAGATTATTTTTATTTTTTTAATTGTAAACTTTGCATTGTTGTTCTGAGCTTTTTCTTGCCCCCATTTCAGTTTGAATTAATGTCCAAGGTGAATCTTTGTGAGGAACATGGGAAACTAAAAGAGCTTGCTTTTTTTTTTTTTTTGTTTATTTCTGCAACTTTTTCTTCTTTAGAAATACTTACTGTGCCAGAAAACAGCATCATAGGTTAGCAGCAATGCAATCCATATAGCACTGCTCTCTTCTGGCTTGTGTAACTGTAGACAAGAAGGTTATTTCAGAATTATCCCTTGCTGACATTTGTTCCAGAAATGTTTTTCACCTGCTGTGCAGTGACATTGCAACTGCAGCTGAAGTGTTTAATGTAGAACAGGAACTGAGCTGACAGAACTGCTGTTTGGAGTAGAACACATTTGATTATATGTTTCTGCTGAGTAAAAGTGCTAATGTTCAGGAGCATCCTGTTATGTTCCACTTGTAGGGAAGGCCCTGGGTTCTTTCACTGATCAGCCTAGCAAAAATCTGCTTACCTGTGTATCTGGGACCGGTAGTTTTGTCAATGAGTAAGTAATGACTCATTTGCCTTTGGGCATACAAAAATGAACAGCTTGCTGTGATGATGATGGTAATAATGACAGTGGTAGTAACACTAATAATATTCATGAAAATTGGTTTGGAAAAGCACAAAACCCACTCGCTCACTGTCCATGATGGCAACAGAAGAGCTAATTATATAAGTTGCCTAATGATATATAGGTCTTGCATTGACAATTGCCTGAAGCACTGAGACAAAGTATCATTTTGGAAACCTGCATCTCCCTTTCCCTTTCTCACTAAGAGAGAAAGTGAGGCGCCAGAAACTTCCCCTGTGTAAACTTCCCCTGTGTAAACTTCCTTTTGGATGTTTTGCTCCATGGTATTAAATGCAGTCACTAAGCTTGTCCAGGTGGAGGTCACCTAAAATACAGTTCATTTTTAAAGTGGATAACAGCTGTGTGAACACAGCTTGTGATGTGTATTTAAGTGGTAGGCTTTTAAAAAATAATGTCTTCTGCTGTTGTCTGTCCCAGGTTTAAAGATACAGATTTTTTCTGTGGTTTACTTAAAACAGGGAAAAGACAAATGCTTTGATAGTTTTTGACACACTGACAGTAAACTCTAGACTGTTTGCATTCCCTTTAATAATTCTTACATTACTAAAAATGCTGTTGGAAAGGCTTCATAGGATTTAAGAGCAGATTTTCAGAATATCTGTCAGTTTATCTGGATATAAAAAGACAGCTTTGCGTGAGAAAGGCCTGTAATAAATGAAATGGAGTCATATATAAAGTGTAGTTATAAAGAAAAAAAAATTCTGTAGGCTTACAGGCTGTGTAGTTGTATAAAACTACAAGCATGGTAACTATATATTTAAAAGGACAAGAAAGAAATGCAGTGTTCTATGAAATGTGGAAGAAAATTCATGGAGTTTTTGTTGAGGGAAAGTATGGAGAGAAAAATGGACTTCTTTTTGAGTTACTTTTAGTCATAAATAAGAAGTGATATAGAAAAATCTAGGGTATCCAGCCTCAGAAAAGCAAGCTGAACATTGCAGAGATTTTATTATAGACTCACTGCTGGTAGTCTTTCCTTATACTCTTAATTCTGATGAAATGGGTGGTAGTTATTGCATGATGCTGCAGGTTCGTGCACATATTCATAGAAAAAAAAAGATCCAAGATTAAACATATGACATGACAACAAAAATATATTTGTTTTTACAAGGACAGCTTTACCAGAAATCCAAAGATAGTGGTTTAAATCATTTTTTTTTGCATTTGATATGTGTCTAATGTGAAAGATACAGCTGTGCAATTAATTCTACCCACACAACATATTTATCCCATGTTGATTCTACCTTTTAATAGGAAATCTTTTCCTACATACTGTTTTAATGGTTTTGGTATGCACAGTGCTTGAAGTACAAGACCTATTTATAAATACATTAATTGTTTTATTCAGTTGTCATATCTTTTTTAAGAATACAGACCAAAATCTTCTGCTGTTGTAAGTCCAAACCATTCTGTTAGCTAGAATAGGTTTTTTTAAATTTTATTTTCTTTGAGCCTATTGGATTTACTTCCCTCTAGTGGCCTTTACTTTTGAGTGGTTTGTGTGAAATTAACAGATTTCTCATTTAACATGCAAAATTATTAGCTAGTTCTTCAGGGGGTTTTCTTTTCTCTCTTTTTGGAGAACAATGTTGCCAAATAAATTCAGTGAAGAGTTCTGTGCGCATCCACAGAAACTGAAGAATTGTATTCTGCCACATTAGTGAAGAGAGTAGTCTGAGAGCATCAAAGAAGGGGAATATTTGCTGACAGGAGGAGTGAATTAATTCAAAAGTGATTAAAACTGATTTTTATGCACAGAGTCTTACCACAACTAATATTAAAATCTTAACTGCCTCCTCGTGCAGCTGCGAGTATCAACAGGATTAAGCGTGGTACTCAGCTTTAACAGTGACGAGGAACAGACTGAAGGAAAGTAACACTTGAAAAAGGCTTTGCAAGCTGCATCCCTCAAACCTCTCTGTAATTTGGTGTCTGAAGCATTACTAGACCTGATCAAATACTAAAAAATTTGCTAACATTAATATAAATAAGTCTTGTAAAATTCGCTTGGTAATATTGATTACCTTTTCCTCTAATTTTGTACAAGGACTCCTAAGTTTGACATCGATGGGTTTGTTTTTTAACCCTTGACTTGTTAGGAAACAGAATTTCTGTGGCCACATTGTCTGTCAGGCACCACAAAGAAATATGAACCCATTAGCCAACATGAGTTGGATAACAGCAAAAAAGATTCAACAGAATTGTGAAGAATCATCATTCAGTCACCAAGCCCTTGGTTATGTCGTCAAGTTGAAAAGCAATGTTCAGCTACCTGAGAGTTGCTTTCTGTGTTGGACATCAGCTGAATGACCACTTAGTCTGCTTGTTGACTGGCTAGCCAAGAAAATATATATTTATTTATGGTCCCGTACAATCGCAGCACGTGCTGTGTCTTGTCCAGCCAGTGTGGCAAGCAAGGATAGGACAGGGTGTGCTAGGAAGTACAAATGTTGCAGATGGAGAGATGAGGGAAGTGATCTATATGCTACCCTTCAGTAGCTTTGTTTCAAAGTGTTTTGAGATACCAGAATAAATTCTCACTTTAAATTCAGATAAATGGACAGATAAACAGGATTCTGCTCAGAAAAGCACTTAAGCAAAGTTCCTGCTCAAGAAGGAACATTAGTACATATTAAAGCACTTTCCCAAATCACTGCTAAAGTGATGTGTAAACAACTGAAAGATAAAACATGTTTTCACAAAAAGCTTCATCAAAAAATGTTTAACAATGCTATTGTTCAGAAAAGTGCCTGGATGCCTTTTCTTTATGAGAGCGAGAAAGTTTTATACAGCAGTAAATATGCTGAGTACAAAGTAATTGTGCTCAATCAACTTCAAATCATTGTGTGAAGAAGCAGAGAATTATATGCTGAGTTGTAATTTATGTTTCTCTTATGACTAATGGAAGGAAGAGACATCTAAATATATAACTTTCTTAGCATGCCATAGTGTCTGCATTGCCTAAAGAAAATTCAGAAGTACTGGAGGTTTTTCATGCATAATTAAAGTAGTAAATAATGAATAATTAAGCAAAGCATAACTTAATTTCCTATTTCCAAGGAACAGTCCATGTATGCTTTCATTCACTGTACATTCCTACATTTTATTAGTTTAGAACAGAGGGGGTTTTAACTTTACACTATAAGGAATGGGAGTATGAGACATATCCCAAGTGGTGGAATGTTTATTCTGGAGAAATTCCCTTTCTCCCACTGCATTTTTGAAAGTCTTCTCCTTGCTCAGTTCTGTAGTTTGTGGATGACTCTGGTCTCTGTGTCATCAAAGACCTGCTACCAGCTGCTATCTGAGGCATGAGCAGCTTCACTCTGAGGGCACATGCCCTATCACTGTATTAAACACTTGTCTCATTTTTCTGTGTCTGTCTAGTGTTGACAGCTGAGAGTTTCAGTCAGACCCCAAAAGTGCAAATCTGTCAGGATTCTGTTGTGTTATACATCTTATTTTATGTGAGCCATTGGCAGATACATCCTAGGCGATGTTTCCTAATCTGATGGTAAAAATCTTGTCAGTGTTTGGAAGTGTTTAATATAATTCCTTTTTCTAACTAAGTTAAGGTATATTTCTAGTATAGGTGGCTTCCTCAGACATATTTATAGTTCAGTGGAGACAGTCTGTAGAAAGAGGAACCTCTTATCACTCATTGCTGTGGGAATTGATGAATACCTGAAAGGATTTCAGTTTCTCTTCCAGGAATAGGCACAACTGTTTCACCATGAATTAAAGGCGTGAAGTATTGTAATCACTGTGGAGATGGTGTAAGTGGTTAAGAGCCTCATCTGGCTGACATTCTGTGTCTCAGTAACACTACCAGGACAGTTTATCAAGACTGAGCCTTGTGGCTGGTGGCAGTAGAGTTTTAGGATCCTCACCGGGGTGGCAAGGGAGTTCCTGTTCATTTATCCTAAATTGATTCCCACAGCAGCATCCAACATTCACCCTCATCAAAAGTCAACTTTCCTTTTTTCCCCCTGAGTCTCAAATCTCTACAGACAAGATTGTCATTTGTGACTTTAAAGTCAAGAAGGCCTCTTTTTTTCATAACGACATGATGAAGCCCCTTTGAACCATCTTCCAAACTGTTTATGTTAATAGCTTGTAAATTTAAAGGAACAGCTCTTCTAAATGGCTGATTATTGGAATAGCAGATCCATAAATAATAAAAGCCAGTTATAAAACATTGACAAAACCCTCCATCATACATTGCCAAAGCTCCAGCCCACATGAAAGAAAGAACATGACATTTTCATAGATGACAATAAAAAAGAACTTTATGGCATTTGTTTACTGGACATCTATAGCTGCACTGAGAGTTTCACCCAACACTGCACTGTTGTCAGCATTGCTGATGCTACTTTTGGGAAAAATTTGAAGAGAAATATCAACTTCTTGGTAACTGACCAGGGAGAGTCTGTAAACGTCTATACTGAAGGTGATAGGAAGACAGCAAAGAGTCCAATTTTTCAAAAAAGCTCGAGATGCATGATAATACATTTAAACAATACATTTTTAAAGAAATTCAGCATTATGTAAACAATATTCAGTGTGTTTATGATATGAATATGTATGCATATTTATAGCAGTGTGTATATAAATAAGCATTTTCAATTGGAAAGAAAACCACAAGAGAGAAATTCTGCATCTCAGTTCTCAGACTTGTTGAGGTCTGCCAGAATTAAGAGCTTAGAGTCAAGCTCTTTGTGCAACATAGTTGTTAATCACAGATTTTCATCTGCTAGTCACCTCTGTACAGCTACACTACTTGTAGCTGATGTTTTTTTGCACATATGCCTGATTACTATACAGTACTCATAGAAGTGGCTTTTGAAACAATCTTGATTTATTTCTTGAATGTTTTTTTTTTAATGTTTATAATTTTTTAACAGATATGTTCTTCTTCTGATGGAGAATTTGCATGGCCACTCATTTTTCTTAAATGAGGTAGCAAAAGTCAACCTGGTTGCATTTATTTTCATCTCTCATACACCAGAATTTGCCATAAGTGAGTCAGCCAATGCATGTATTTTCAAATACATTCCTCTAACTTGCAGAGTATCAGGAGAACAAAATTAAATTCTAGTTTGAATGACAAGGGGAAAGGTTAATCAATGCTATATTTTTTCCCACAATTTACTTACCAGTGTGGTCTTTCAGCTTCTGTAATAGTTTCTTTCATTGCAAAATGCACCATTATTTATAACCATTAGCAGTATGTCCATGACATGCATTTTCAGCAGATTTCTGATTTCAGTTATAGTCACTAAAATGCAGCACCCAAGTGCTGCAATAATTTTATATTTAATAATAATAGTTTATTTCAATTTGTGAAACAGGGAATTGTGTAGAAAGATGAAAAATAGTCATTAAAAAGAAATTGACAGGCACAGAGCACTGAGATAAGAAAAATGCTCTGATTTCATTTTTTCCTGTTGTAGTCAGTAGCTGTGAAGGGCATTCAGCACATGATGAAACCCCTAAGAAGGAAATGTGTATTTATTGACTTTGGTGATTTTAACTAGAATGTCAGATAACCTCATTGGTGCTATCTCCATGCTCACCTAAGCACCATGTTAAGATAATTAAGCACATTTCAGTTATCTGGAACCTCTCACAATGAATGATACACCGTGGAAAGGATCACCATTGAGTATTCTACTCAGGGTAGGGAACAAGGTATTTCAGATATGAACTGAATTAGTGAATTAGAAACTTCTACAAGAAATGTTAATTGACCGACTCAGGAAAATCTTCACAGTTACACCAAGAACCTTCTGTTTTCAAAGTTTACCTAAGCATTTCTGAAAGATATTTCATTAAAAAACAACACCAGCCAATCAAACTAGATAAAACAAAATCAGCACAAATCCAAAGGAAACTCTTGTGTTTCCTGTGCATGATAAGTGAAATTATGACTTATGCTGGATTCTTGGTAAAAGTAGTGATTTTGGTTAAGTGTAATACAGGAAGACATTAATCATAAATGGTCAGTCTGAAAAAATTCATGTTTATACCTCTCATGACATTGACACAAATCTCTAGGGAGTGTGTTCAAAATGAAAGACACAGGAAATTACAAACCAATTCTGATAATGTTCAGCATTTTTAAGGCAATAATGTTTCAACACTTTGCCTGAATTATTTGCTTCCTAAAAGTTGTTTCTTCATTACACTCAACTCTTGACTCTTCCATATGCATTTGCCTTAGGCTCACATTTTGGAAATAGTTTTAATTTATACACAATAATGGCATAAAATTGTGCACTTTGGAATGAGAGCAGACTCAAATTTACATAGTTTCCTAAGCTTTATAAATTTATTTTACAGCTCTGTTAGTTTCAAGATATTTCTAATAACATTCTTTTACCTTTTTCTGCCCAGACTAACAATGAGACATCTGTTTGCTGTCTTCATATCTGTGTTGCATATTTAAATGTTTTCCTACTTTAGTAAAATTTATGCTGTGCTCCAATGAATGAATAATAAAGATTGCTCCTCTGGAGAGTTTATAGTAGCCCGGGTATGCACACCTTATTTTTTATTTAGAAATGGATGTTGTACTTAAACATACCCTGTCTTGTATTTTAAAAACACCTATTTGAAGTGAGACTTCATATTTGAGTCTGAATCCTCATCTGTTAGAGATGAGACAAGATGGGTCAGGATTGGGATATGTATTTGTGGCCAGGGGCAAAAGGGGAAAAAATCCACACTCATAATCTGCTGAATGTTATTTCCATCCAGCATGCAATGTCTGGTTTCCAATAAGAACTGACTTTTGCATATTAGATATGCATATTTTTCTTCATTTCTCTTCTTTTGAGGCTTCCTTGAAAACCTTTACTTAAGCAGGAATATTCAGGAAGTTCTAAAGTGGACTTTTTCAATTAAACCAATTTTTAAATCCTTTTCATACTTGTTGATCTAGAGCAAGTGCAACTAATTCTGTGAAGGATTTTCAGAGTATTTTGATTTTTGTTGTTTTCTTTTGATAAAGTGGCATACATTGCATCAGATACAAGTGTTTTATTTTGCTATCTACTTGTAGAGTCAGGATAGCCAAAAGGAGATTGAAGATGACACACAAAACCATTCCCATGGCAAATCTGAGTGAAAAAAAGAGCCATGATAATGAAAGAATTTATAGTATGAAAAATAAACAAAAAAGTGTAATAATTTAAGATGAAGTTGGAAATCTGTACCTTTTCAGAGAATACATGCGACTACAGAGCTGTATTAACTTACTTCCCTGAAGTGTATTATTTTGGTGCTGGGAAATTATCTTGAGCAGAAGAGCAGAGCTTTATCTGCATTCATGTCTTTGACCTTTTCCTGAAACCATCAGGTTCAGTGGTGCCAGTGTCAGTGGTAACCTTTGCTGCACAAAACAGCACACTGTAATGCTGAAAAATTTATTAATGTCAGCTAAACAAAAAAAAATGTTTGTGAGATTTTTGAAGGCAGATTTCACTGAGAATAGTTTTTCATGGTGCAACCCATAGGAGCTGATGTAAAAGAAAGTTGTGTCCCAACACCTCCAGCCCTGCCACAAACACACCAAGGCATCACCATGGACTCTGAGGTTTTACCATCACATTCCAAAGTGTTTCTCAGTACAGTTCTCTGCAGGGTTAGGGACATGCTGCAGGGGGTTTTATCTATTGGTCTGTTTGGCAGCCTGTCTAATACCACATTTACTTCATTATCTTCTCCTGTTATAATATGTCCCTTTCTGTTAACCATGGCTCTGTAACACAGCTGGTTCATAAAGATGGCCTAAGCATCAAGAATGCGGCCACATTTCTGGGTGGTGATCAATTCTAGAAGAAAAATCCATGCAGATATTGGTCTTACATATTCATATCTATAGTAGAATTCTGGATAAACTTCCTAGATAGTCTTTACACTCTCATAAACATCATAAAGCTAAGCTCTTTTAAGCAGCACAGCGAATAAAAATTGTTTGCCTTTCAAGATGATGGTTTTATTGTCAGACATTAAAGATGTGGCTTTCTAAGGCAGTTTAGGGAGGATAATGCTGACATCTTCAAAAAACGGGAATGGGTGGAATATGTGTCAGTTTTTATGAGCACATCACTATTAGTCTCAGTTGATGGAAGATTAAAATTAATTACAATATCAAGATGATATTTTTCTACAATTAAAGATATTTGAAGGATAAAAAAAGGCATAATACTATATATATTTTTGGTTCTACATGCATCCATATATTATAAAAAAGTCTTTCCATATATGCATAAATAATGTGAAATAATAGTTTATCAGTGATTTGTTATCTAACTAAAACGAAATGCAGGTTGACATGTTAACATCTTTCTATTTGCTATAAGATTATTTGATTTTGTGGAAATATTTTGTAATACTTACATATTATCCATGAAACTTTTTAGATTATTTGTTCTTTCTTTTTAGATATTCCTGCTTATCTATTGGGGGTTTTAGAAACCCTTGCAATAATTACAGATAGAAAGAATTAATAGGGTAAATATTATTAGAGCATACTCTATGGAATTTAAAGTATGAAAATATTCCATTATTCTGAGTTACAGCAATATTTGATAGTCCTTGTAAAAACTGCAATATTTGCAACAGAAAACAAGAATGGCACAAATTTGTCTGCAGTAATAAAAATTCTCCAGATTTCAGTAAAGGCAATTATTTTGCTTCTGATGACTTCCACAGCCATTTTATGCAAAACAAAATATATATATCATCAATCCTTTAATGGGTACTGATTTTCTATGTGGTTTTATTTCTTGAAGCTTATTTCGTGCATGGGACATTTCATTACAAAGTGCAGTAAGTTCCTTTTGGCTGCTTTACTGGATGATAAATTGGGAAGGGAACCAACTCAGAGTAGTAGAGTGGAGGTAGATAATCCTGTAAATTCAAGGATGTTCAGGGAGACTAATGAGACAGAAAATGGCCCTTAAATCACCTTTGGCTATTTCACAGCTAAAATATTTGGTGTTTGGATGACACCAGTGATCTCAAAAAAATAGTGATTTAACAAAAGATGAGGAGTTCTTTAGGAGATTGTAGCATCTCTTTCTGGATGGAAAACTATGGCCAAGGACATGCTATTTAGAAAACAAACCAAAACAAAGCATTCCATCCAAATATCCAAATTTATTATATTTTAACAATTTTTCAATTACTTTCTAGTTTCCATAGAACAAGATTGTTTATTATTGTGTAATATAGAGTAGTATGGAATAATATGTGGACTTCTCTTTCTCTCCCTCACTCTCTATTTTTCTGACCTGGGTGGGTGAGAGTTCTTATGACACCACTATACACAGACATGTGGATGTCTCTATTCAGTCTTTATTTCAGTACATTTTTTCACAGGTAATCAAAGTAAAAAAATTATGTACCTATCTATTTAACCTTTTAAAGTGATATAAAATAATTCTAAATCAAATTAACTCCTAATTGTGAGATGGTGGACCAAATCCAGATTATTCACCTTCTAAGTGGTTCAGAAATTTAACTGACAGTTATTTTCAGAATAAATTCCTATGAAGTGTGTTCTTCCATTTACTAATTTCTCTCAAGTTTTTGCTACTACCTTCCAGCAGTGAAATAGTGCATCAAATGACTGAAAAGAGAACAGTAGCAACAGTCAGACAGTTCAGGGATCGACATTTGGTTATTAGTTCATGGTTCTTTAGGTTGGTGCACTCACCTTTATTTGCTTCACAATATTTCCTGAGAACACAGCATCTGTAGTCGGCATCTGTCCAGCAAGAGGTGGCTTAGTGCTGCAATAAAAAGTTCTTCTCAGTTTTAAGTGGGAAAGGAAGTGTTTGAAACATTAAATTCCTTCTGTCAGGCAGATGGGGATTTAACTGGAGCACTCTTGCTTATAAAACAAGTTTTCATTGATCCAAGTGGTTGAATTCCTAACTGGAGCTTATTTTCCCTTTGATTTTGAAATCCATAAATGCCAGTCATAGCTTTAAGAATGAAAATCATTGGCATGGGAGTTTAAATTAAAAGTGATAAAATGAGACTGCTGGTGACCACTGCCTCAGCCAAACACAAATGTCATGGCTCTGCCTCAAAATATTGCTACGTTTCATTTTAAATTGTTACAAATTAGGCAGGAAGTTAATTTTTAGATCGGAATAAAAGTGATGATGCTGATTGGAAAAGCCATCATAAACCATTTTTTTTTTCTTTGCAGCAATGCCATCTGACATGCCAAAAATAAAGAGATACTAATAAAAATTATTCTGCTTTTAAAAATGGGCATCTCTTATTGGAATAAATGTGGCAATAGCTGTGTGTAGTGAAGGTGACTTCCCTTCAGAACACATTTGCCAGTTTAAAATTGTAAGAGAAGACTGAAAGATGCAGGACACAGTGTTTTCCCTCAGCTGTAGGTTGTTGGGGGTTAGGGATATATATCTCTATCACTACTGACTTGATATTAGTGTTGCTATCAACTGCTTTAGTGGCAGCAAGTGCCAGGATGAACAATTACTCATTAAGAGAGCATGACCTTAAAAAGCAAGCAAAGCTGTAAATCTTAACTAGTCTCTCATTTATTTTGCTCTCTGTCCAGAAAATGCACAGCTGTAAAAGCAGACACAACAACGCTCAGGGATTCACCAGACAAGAGTTCCCTTTTTCTGAAGTTCCAGATTTGGTGTTAGTTTCAGTGTCAGTGGGACTATTTCAGAACTAATCAGTTGTTTGTTCTTTCTAGCAATGCATTACTTCCTTATTAGCAGCATGAAAAGGCCCTTGACAGCCCATAAAGTGGTGAAATATTTATCTGTTTGCCTCAGGTGAAAAAGTATAAAAAAACCCAAACCAACTAAAAATGCTGCATCAGTGCAAGGGAGTCTGCCTCCTAAACTAAGGACAGAAGTATTTGAAGTTAAACATTTATCATGAGTTAAGACAGAGCTCCCAGTGCAAGTGTGAAAGCATAAATAAGAATACTAAACTGAGCTCTCTGTTTTCCTGATTACTGAGCAGCTTGCTTGGTACTCACCTCTCCACTCTTCCACTTCCATTCTGCTCTCCTGCTAGATTTTTTAGCCCCTGCAAAGTTGCTGGTGTCATCTGTGGGTGTTGTTTTGCCTTGGATATATACTTGTAATGTATATATCCATCCATCCATATGTTCCCAGTTGGCCTGGGAATTCTGCCACTTGTTGCTTGTTCTTAGAGGGCACAGCCTTCTAAGAACAAGTTAAGTTAAAAATTGCTTTAACCCATAAATGAATGTGGTTTTGAGTCTTTTACCAGTTTGCTGTTCATAAATGCTCTATGCTCTCCAAAAATGCAAGCCCTCTTTATTTCTGAGAGTTTTTAATCAAATTTTGTTACCATGCTATGTGGTTCTGCTTATACAGTTAAGAGTTTTCCAATATTCCTACCATGCGTGTTTTCAAAACTGGAAGATTCCACCATAAATATTTATTTTTTAAGTTACAGTTTTGTTGTAGAGCATCAGAGCAGGAGTTAAAATTTAGTGAACTGTTAAAATAATTATGGTAGGCTGGTATCATGATGAGAGAAAAGCTCCTAGTAGTTTGGAAACCTTTTCTTTCAGAACTAAAACTTCCCTTGCAGCAGAAAAAATGTGTCAAGATACTAGATCAAGACAGACCAACTGATGCAGAAGAACTGAAAATTTTTAAAAATAAAAAGAACAAAGCCCTTTATATGGATTGCATAGAAAGAGACAACTTCTGACGGGATTTTGCAGATGCAAAAAACTGAGCTTTCTGCTCTAACTCTGGTGTTTTGTCATACCTGCCTGCTACTTGAACACCAATGTTAGGAGTGGAACAAGGGAGACTCAGATCTTTAAATTCAGAGTAAGAAATCCTTGTGCAGCTCACTCAAGCTCACAAAGCTGGGCATGGGCTCACTAGAGGAACATTAAACTTTCTGTTGAGAAAAATGCAGGCTTGCTGGCATTATCTGAAATTCAATAGTCCACTATTTGCTGCATTCAAAATCCCCTTTTGAAATGTATCTTTTATAGAATTATTTAAGTTGTATAACTACACTTAGATACAATCTGCTAATATCTCATTAGAGAACATGAAAAGAGCAGTTTGTAGTTAGTATATCTTGCAGTTCAAAAGTGTTTAATTGTTGTTTAAAAGAGTTGGTTTCAGACATTTGTTGCTTATATTCCTACTCCTGATCTGCCTGAGTAGTTCTATATAAACCACTATTTTTTTGGGAGAAACGTGTCTAGGAATAGAATATTTTTACATCATCTGAAGTTATCACAGATTGTGCTGTGGCATTTTCAGTGAGGTTCTGTGTGTGACCATTTACCAGCTTGCTTTTTAACAAAGAGATTTACCTACTCTGCAGTGATTTAGAAGTGAGGCATCATCTTGGAGTCATGTCTTAAAAGACTGATGTAAAAATCACAATACTTTCTCCTTTTTTTCTTTTTTTTTTTATTTTTTCTGGCAACAGAAGTCTCAATTCCAAAGAACATGAGGCCTCCTAATAAAATTTGTTCCACTTAATTAATCTCTGGAAACTTTAATTATCCTTGTACTATGCCTTCCTAAATACAGGTTCTTAACTTGAACTTTGTGAATTTAATAAGTTCTGGTTTCCTTTTGTAGAAAGTTTTAGAAACTACATTTTCTCATATCCAGAGATATCTTATCTGAATATAGGATAAAAATAGATCAAGACTTATCTAAAGTCTTTATCCAAAGTCATGCCTGGCAAATTTCAGCCTTTTGCTTCTTTTTAATATATATTATCTCTGTGTTTTTGTAAAGATATTCCTTTTTTTGAATTTTCTCTTAAAGACTTAATTATTTGTATTGTCAGTAGCAGTATTGGCACTACTTCATGTTCTTCGCATTGGTGCTTGAGACTATTTGTTCAATTTCCTACTGATTTGGCTGGAATAGGGGCAAAAATCACCACAATTCACTCACAGTTACACATTTATTGTTGGGTCTGTCTTCATGCAGATATTGATTCTCTTGAAAGTTACAGAAATAGATGTTTTGGACTTCTCTATATTTATCTAAAAACTACAAGTTTTCTCCAAAGTTGTTTGTGAAGAGCTAGCAAAAAGAAGGGCAAACAGCATGCTCTCATGAAGTGCTTTTCCAGGAGGAAATCTTGTTTCATTTTAAAAGGCACTATTTCATTTTACTAAATTTTTTTTCTTTTTTTTTTTTTCTTTGGTTTTTGTTTTTGTTTTTTTTTTTTTTGTTTGTTTGTTTGTTTGTTTTTTTGCTGAAGAAAAGTAATGACAAAGCCAGAATAAATTCATTAGGGTTTTTCACATTTGTCAGGCCTGCATTCTTTTATGCACAGACACATGAAGAGAAGCATATATATATGTATATATATATACATATGCATGCTTGTATGCATATTTATGCAGAGAGATAAAAAGAAAGAAAGAAGTTTAAAGGTTTGACACCTTTCAACTCAATCTGCATTCTGTTCCAGGCAGCATTTGACCATCTCCAGCTTTGTTCTCTGAGCTGTGGCGAGGTGCCATTGCACATCTCTCTGCACCTTGGCTCTTCCTGAAGTCCAGCCTAGGAAAAAGAGACATTTCTGCCATTAAGCTCTTTGCTTTAGCACATCGAAGATCCACATGCCAAGCTCAGCACAGCCATGTCAAAGAATAAGCAGCGAGCCCTGCTGTCCCCAAGCTGTCCCACAGAGCCACAGCAAGGCAATAAGAGCAGGGGTTTGAGCCTAGAACTGAATGAAGGGGCTGAGCTCCAGCTCCTGTTGCTGCTCTGAGTTGAGGTGCTTGGGGTGGCTGCTGGTGCCCACTGCCAGCTGATGGCAGTGCCTTTTCTCTTCATCTGAAGCCCTGGTGCCAGCCTTCAGTCCTTTCTGGCACAGGACAGCTTCTGACAGATTTTCTTCTTGTGTTTGATGGGTCTGGAGGAATTGCGAACGGTTTTAAAAATCGAGTTTTGCTCTTCAGTCACTGTTAAAGCAGCATCACAGCAAACCTGCTGGATGTCACACCTCACAGGCCTGTGGGTGACAGATGTGTCATGTCACGTCAGACCTCACTGGAAATGGGGAGGCAGAGAGCCTCCCTCACACAGTGACTGGGTTGGAGAGGGTTGTGCATTGATTGGGAAGCCAAGATTTCTGCCTGCCCTCTGACCTTTATCAGTCAAAGCCTCACGCTGGTGTACTCTGGGCAGCAGCTGTTATTTTACTCACCAGTCCCCTGAAAATTTGGACGAGGTCATTTCTGGAAGATCTGGCATCTTCAGTAAAACCTTTGTTTTGCCAAAATTAAGTTTCTGATATTTGTGACTTCTTGGCTAATGATCTTGGTTTGCACTAACTTAAGTTAATGCAAAACTTTAGCTAGATTTTAGGAAAAGTTTCTTCACCCAGAGAGTGGTTGGGCAGTGGAAGAGGCTTCCTGGGGAAGTGGTCACAGCACCAGGCCTGACAGAATTCAATAAGCATTTGGGCAATGCTCTCAGGCACAGGGTGTGATTCTTGGGGTGTCCTGCCTAGGGCCAGGAGTTGGATGATCCTTGTAGGTCCCTTCCAACTCAGCATATTTTGTGATTATATTTGCTATATTTTCAGAAAGGTCTGTTTTAAGATTTTTGCTGTAGGGTACATTTTTTTCTTTCAGCAGGAGTCTCAGTTTCTGTTTTGTTACACAAATACTTTCTACTGCTTGTCACCAGTTAAAAAAAAAAAAAAAGGTGAAATCCCACAACCACAGAAGTCCTGAAAGGAGTTAAGTCCCCAGGACTGAGCTAAGGCTTGAGAGCACCTTACTGCAAATAGGAAAATCCTATCTTTTTGCTAGACTTCACATAAATAGACAATTTCATGAAGCAGAGCTGATAAGGCAGTCCCTTTCCCCATCATCAAATCCATGCTGTGTTAAGTTCTGAAGCTTTCCACGTATGTGATGTATGTGCAACTGTGCAAATTAAATTATTAAAGCCAAACATGTCTGCTTGGAAAATTATCAGAGCCCATTTTCTATGCTCTTGAATTACAAAGGAGTCACTTGCTGGGCAGCTTGGAGCTCTGGAAGCAATGCTGTGAGAATGGCTGCAGCCAGGGAGTACACTGAATGACATCTTAGTACTCAAAAACACAAAGCAGAAATAGAAATACCCCGAACAGCAAAGAGCTTAAGACATTTTGGTTTTTCACTTATGCTACAGAGTGGAGATGGTGACAGTTCTGGCACTTTCATGGTGATTTCTAGACCCATAATGTTCAGATCAGTTGTAAGGAAGCTCTCCAAATTATGGCTCAATAGCAAAAGCCTCAGTAATCAGAATGCAGTGAATCAATTCCTATTTTGTTAATTTTATTATCCCCTACCGTTAGTGCTGCTGGTACTGTTATTTTAAATTTTGCCATTCCTCCTGATGTCCTTATCTAGAGTCAGATGGTTGAGTGTAAAAGGAAAAGGGAGGAATTCTTAGTTAGGCTGTATCTTTTCCTATCAGACTGTGAGGTGCTAACATTATTTTTTATGGAATTCTTCAACTCAGGTAAGAAACCCCCAGAATTTCCATTTCAAATCAAAGTTTTAAAAAACCAATTTTATTGCAGTTGCTAAATCCTGTTTTGAGAATGTCTTGTACAGGCATTCATTTAGTTATTTGGCAGATCTTAGTACTTGTATCAACCAATATACTTTAGAAGGATTACAGGCTGGGTCACTTCAGAAAGAAGCCTTTGCCTGCCTGGAAGACATAATTTTGGTTGGTCGAACAGATTGCTGCCAGTTTCCATCTTCATATGTTCTGCATTAATGCTCACTAGCATTCATTCAATTTTTATTTAAAGTTTTAATTGCCTTACAAATGAAAGGACAAAAAAAAGGAAATTGTGGATAAGGAAAATAATCCTGTACAAATTGCTACCTTTTTAATTATTCACAAATACTTTCTTTGGCTTTACTCAACATGCCAAATATGTCTGGCAAGAATCTTATGAGAAGCAGCTTTATTTAGTGGTTTTACAGTTCCAGCTGCTGTATCTAAATTTATCACAGCAGTTCACCGGTTTCTGCTGTGCAAACTGAAAATATATTATTTTCTGAAAATCTGCTCTATTTTTTTACAAGTCAGTTTACTTGCACTAGTTGCCTTCTGAAGTTTTGGTTATGACTTCCATAAATAATAGGAACTTCACTCCTTAACTGTGGCACT
>JAYDZK010000001.1:3804251-3817475 GCA_034509185.1 Euphonia xanthogaster
ATCTAACTTTAGCATTGATTTCATTGACTGAGTACTGATTAGAGCGTAGTAATTACTGAGCAATCAGAAAAGCATTCCTTCAGTATCTGAGTTTGTTATAGAGATGTCTTATTCAGATCCTTATTGGCCTCGTGTGAAATGAAGATAGCCAGAGAGGTATTGCTGTAGGCATGAAGGGAAAGAGGGAAGAGAAGAGAAAAGGTTAAAACCCTATTTTCAGCATCTCATCAGAAGGATTGTGAGAAAAAAAGCCTCATCAGTGATTGATGCAGTATATCACCATTATCAGAATTACCACATTTGGTTGTTTAAGCTTAGATGAGACAGCAAAAGTTTTCATGACCTATCAGCTCTCTAAGTGATAGAATTAAGGAGTTTTTAACTGTAAGTTGCTTAGTGCTAAAGGAAGAATACAATGTTAAGACAGGAATACATATTCTTGAAACAGCTTCAGTGCAACCACTTAGTTCTGGATATAAGATGGAGTCATACTGCTCAAAATGTCATTTTGAATAGTTTAATCTATCTCTAATGCTACTGCTGGATATGCTCAGCTGAGATAGAATCATTCAGGTTCTGTGCTTACAGCTGCACTTGGTTTCAGCCAGAAGGAAAATTAGCAATAAAACACATGGAAATTTGTGTGTGATCCTTTGCTACTTCTCATCTTGTGTGGATATGCTCAGTTTCGCAAAGAGAAGGGAAATAGTGTTATTCTGAGGTGATATCTTTTAGCCCTCATAGTGTATGAATGTAAGTACTTACAGAAGATACATTTCAACAATGAGTAAGACTCAGTATCTCCTCAAGGAACAGCCTCACTAATATGCCATCCTTTAAAAAAATGTTACAGATACCTGATAAAGGCTCTGCAAAGTCCCGCACATTTCTCCAAGCTGTCCACGTGTGCAGCTTTTGTTCAAGCAAACTGATGCTGAGAATTGCTAAATAAATAGACTTTTTTTTAGGAGTGATAGCATGGAGCAGGGTACTAAGTGGTTCAGAGGATCCTCTGTTTGTATTACCAAAGCAGAAGTTATGTTAGTAACAAACTCCTATTAATGACCTCAAAGTGATATTTTCGGCAACTTTACTGTAGGGTTTATAACTTAAGTGACCAACAGAGGTGGCATATCTCTGATAAATATAAATATAGAATGGCTGATTCCTCTCAGTCCTGTTCTCCATTTTGTTGCAGTATGCTGTAAACAGAGGAACTCCTCTGGGACTCTCCTTTTTATTAAGGTGCTTTGTCCTGGAAGCCCTGTGACCACAGTGCTCCTTGGCCAGGCTGCCACACTGAGCAGGCACAGGGTATTTGAGCCTGTGCCAAGCCTGAACAGCTTCTTTGATTGCTCCCAGCTCTTCTGGGGGCCAAACACCCTGCCCCAAACCACCTCAGTGGCATTAAGCCCATCTTTTTCTTCCACTGCCTGTGCTGACTTAGGCAGGAGAATAAATTCACTAAGACCAAGCCCTTTTAAAAATAGCTCAAAATGTGGTGCATAAATTTTCATGTTCTTTAGAATTTTTTTGCAATTTAATTCCATAATTTTATGCCATTATTAAAGTGGCACCTGTCTTGCAAATGGCTGTTCATTTTAACATAGTCATAAGTACTGAAAGCAGAACAAAAGATTAAAATATCACTACTGAGTTATTTTTATGAAAACATCTCATCATCCCTAGCAGATTTTAAATTAAACTAAATTGATTTTAAAGCAGTGGCACTGTACTGTTCCCTCTGGTGAACTCTAAGTGAGATCAGTGGAGAAAAACCCAGTTCAAAAAATCGTGTTCCTGTCAGATCAAAAACTTTGTATTTCAGATTCTGCAAAGAACGAAGTTCTGTCTCACTGTTCATTATAAAATGTGCTATAATAGTCACCTTTAAGCAATATATAGGCCATATAAAATCTGGACAAATTCATGGAGTTTTGAAGCAATTATTCCTGACCTTTATATCTGTGAGAATTTGCTAGAAACAGAATGATTTGAAATTGGTTTAGGAGAAAAATTTATTTTAATTTTTAAAAATGCAGTTAGAAGGCTTTCTAAGTGAGTCCTATCCTCTAAGCTGAATGGACTCCTAAAGCAGTGAAATTCCCACCACAGTGTAATTTTCTTAATTTGAACTTAAAAAAATGTAATGTGTATGTCATCACAACAGAGATGTCTGCTGTGAAAAATTATTCAAAATTGTCTGAGACTAGAAAGTGGCAAATGAAAAGACAGTTATTGAGAAACTGCTTTTCTAGTACTGAGAACCTTGGGGTAGTCGGGCATAAAAGAGCCAGCTAGAAGAGGCATAAAAACAAAGGGTTGAACAGCAGAGAAAGCCCCAAATCATTGCCAGGTGGCTGTTTGGAGGGAAGGTAAAGAACTGCATCAACAGGGCATTTTTCTGAAGGCTTCCAGTGTGCTGGAGCACTTAAACTTTGACAAGAAAGATAAAGGCTTTCACAGAACTACAGATCTATTCAAAAGTTCCTGGTGCCTTATTCAGATTCATTATGAATAGTTTTGCATATTCCTCTTAATTTGCATAGAAATTAACTCTACCTGCAAAAAAAAATAATTCTGAGTACTTTAGTGAAGTGAAAATGAGCTTCCCTCACCCATTCCCCTGCCATTCTTGGTCGGATTGAGTAGATTTCCTCTGAGGATAAGAGGATGTTGGTCCAGCCTCATGAGTAAATCAGCTTTTCAGCTGTGTGTCCAAAGGGGTGAAAAGAGCCATGAAGTGAAACGCTTTGTGTTTAGTGGATAAAAGCCTTACTGACAGAATAGGAGGTGTTGATGTTCACCACCAAGGGTGAAGCCTGAATTCCAGAGACCTCAGTTTGGAAAATGTCTTTGTGAACATCCCATGGAACAGGTATTGCATCAAAGCACTGAAAACACAGCAGCAGGAAAATAGCAGTAACACAGAATGGTCTAGTGACTAAAAATGGAGGATGTTACCAAAGGCCTGGCTTTATTCTGGGACCACATGACTCTTCAGAGCTCTTTTGCCTCAGCAGTTGAAGAGCTGTGGGGAATCAGTACCACACTGGCATTTCATTGTAGAGCAAAATCAGGAAGTCTGTAGTCTTAGTGAGCTTGGAGAGATCTCATCTTGTTCCCCTTTTCCTTTCTCTCTGTGTGACTGATGATTGTTGTATCCTTTCAGAAAGATAGGAAATAGGGATTTTAAAAGTCTATGAGATGCACAGAAATATTGAGCCTTGGCACAGGATGTGGAATGAGAGCTCTGAAGCCGTCACCTTGTCCATCACAGGACATTGCTTTGGGGGTCTGTGAGCACAGAGGATGCTGCTACAATTTCCAGGCTGTGTGTTGATAGATCTGCTATAGCAGTCCTAAGAAACCCAAGACACAATGTTGACATTGTCCCTCTCAGAGCAATCTTCAGCTAGTAGGGTTTTTCCTCTGCCTCTTATATTTCTGTGATGTTACAAATATGCAGGAATGAAAGTACGTGTGCAGTGAAGGGAGCATGACCAGTTTTGGGATAAAAAATCAAAATTATGTGATTAATTTTAATATTAAATGGTGAAAAAGTGGGAGGAAGATAAGAGGACATGGTAAAGGACTTCCCTAGAATGAGAATGATGAGAAAGATGAGGGATGCATTTTGTAGGTGAGAGGTTTTGTGTCATTGTAGTCCCTGCTGGGAAAACTTCTTGAGTTTGATATTCTAGTATTATGAAGATGTGTCTAAACCATGTAAATTTTACAAAAGTGCTGAGGTAAGATGTATAAACTTAACCAGATTTGTAATTTTATTTTAGTTGCTTTTATGTGAATGCATTTCTTCTCTAAGTTCTTGCTAATCTTCTAATTATATGAATTGAAAGCCTCACACAACAGAATGCTAATAGTATTACATAATCATTAGTCCAGAAATAATAATTCTTTAAATATTAAATATATCCATTAAATTTCATGCACATGTTCATTTAGACTCAGCTCAAGGAAATCTGTGATTCAAACCAAACATTTCTTGTTTAAATGCTTACTGTTGCTCTGTGTTTGTGTGTTACAAATTTCCATGCTCCTCTTTACCAGGTAAGCAAAGAGGCTCTGCTCCTATGAGAGAAAAATAACAGCAGCAACCTGTAGCTTTGTAAATGCTGAAAGCAGCATGTTCTCTCCTACCATTTAGGCTGAAATTATCCTAAATTTCCGATCTGAGTGTTTATAATCTTTGCAGAGGAGCTAAGGCTGGGAAAATCTCCCTTTGTTTTCCAAGACCGCAGCTGGTGTCTCTCCTGTGCTGAAATCCTTTTGATGTCTCATCTGGCCAACTAAATAATCAGTGCTGGGCAGCAGCTCCTTGTTGTTCCTGAATCTGGTGAAGTGTCAGGCCATGATCAGAGTTGAGGGTCTGCATGCTGTCTTGGAGCTGGCAGAGCAGTGAGGAACAGTGAGGAATACGTGAAGGCAGCTGCCAGTTCACGTGCAGCAGACAAAGTCCTTCCTGGCGAGGCACGGCCGCGGGTAATGACGCACTTCAGAGAGAAACTCTCTGGGCTGGCAAATCCTTCTCAGGTAAAGCAACAAATGAGCAGTTCACGGGAACGAAAGAAAGTGACGAGACAAAAAAGCAGCTCCCTGCAAGGGCTTACAAGGCAACTTCCTTCCTTTCCTCCCTCACATGATGCAAGTTACATAAATATTCAAAATAAACATCTGCCGTGGACGTTGTACCCAGCCCTGGCTATAAATTAAAAATAAAACCCAGAACAGAGCTGGTAGGGAATAAAGGGCCAGCACAACACAGGTGGCACCTTTTCCTTAAAACTGAGTAAATATTTGTCATGATGTATCCTTTCCCCTTTTGATCTCTGAGAAAAGAGCACATTTAAAGCCCCTGAAACCAAACATTTCAGGGAGACCCATGGCAATTACTCCATCAATTGCTGTGAGGGTTCCTCAGGCACAAGGTTCTTCAGCTTTCCTCTTGTGGGTGACTCAGGAAGGTTTGGGAGATAAGCAAGATGTGTCCTTGTCCTCCTAAAGGGAAGAGTATGCAGTAGCTTGTCTACATTTGGAAATTATCTGAATTGCTGTTGCAAAATAAATTATTCCACAGTAGCTGACCTTACACAAGCATTATTGTGAAATATTTATTGCATTTTGTGACTAAGTTTTCAAAGAAAAAACAATTTTGTGGAGGTAGAATAACTGCACAGGGAGTTAAGGAGTTAATTCTTTAGTCATTGTTCCTGTGAGGTGAGCTAGACAGATGCTTTCTTAGCAATGTTACAAGTGAAGGAAAGGGTTTCACTTTTACCTTCTTGTAAAAGGGCACACTAAGTTATACTGATCCAGTTTCACATTCATTTAGTGATCCAGCACTGCATGAGATGTAATTTCTGTTGACAATTCAAGGAAATAAATATGTTTCGTGATCAACACCGCTGAGTTACTCATAAATGAATAAAACATAAATGAAGCCCATGTGTATTTAACACTGCATGCTCAATGAATAGATCATAGACATCCTGTTCAATTGTGCAATTAATTTCATCTTTTCCCTTATAGCATATGTTTGTGGGTGGGGGGAAAGAAAGGAAGTGGTTTCTTGCTTTGGAATTGCACACCAGTCAGTTTAGTTCTCTTTTACATGGGCAATACTGATGGAGTTAATTGAGCTGCAACTTGTAATGGAAATAGAATTTTGGTCTCCCAGTGTTTACTTTCCAGCTACCCTGTACTTCTCATTTATTAGTAATTTAGTTCAAAATCTGTGTCTCTGCTTCTTTTCTATTCGTATTAATTAAACAGATCCCTTACAAGCAAAATTCTTTCAAGTTTAATAGTTTTAGCATTCAAACTTACGTCTTTTTTGTAAGTTAAAATGTGAGGCTTTAAAAATACATTGGGGAAATGTAGTAGGGGGCCAAATGAGTCATCAGAACTCATTCTGGCTCTCATTTACTAGTCTGTTTTCCTCAGGATGTGCTATAATGATGCTCAAATTGTTATCTGCATTTGCTAAGTTAAGAGAGGCTGTTCTGTAGGATGAAAAATAAATGCAGATTGGAAATATCTGAAGGGAGGGTGGAAACAAGACAGAGCCAGGCTCTTTTCACTGTTGCCCAGTGACAAGAAAAGAACTGATGAGCACACAACAGCACACAGGAGGGGCTGCCTGAACATTATAAAACACTTCTTTGCTGCGAGCCTGACCAAGCACAGGCACAGGTTGCCCAGAGAGGTGGGGTCTCCATCCTTGGAGATAAAAGCAGGCGGACATCAGAGGATGCAGAGGGTTTCTCTGGGCACCTCAGCTCCCTGCTGACAAAATCTTTAGCTTGCAGGAATAATTATATGGCAGGTGTGAGGTTTGTTTATTAGTTTTCATAAGGCAGCAGATTGCCATGTTGCCAGAGCTTGCTTTTCTCGCTGCTGCTGGTTAATTTTCACCCTCTGTACAAGGAGCTGATTTGCAGTTTCCCTTTGAGCATTAAAAGTCATCAGACCGAGCCAAAGTCAGGAAACTGTTCAACAGAGGCTCTTCCCTCATCTCCTGTTCAACAGGAGATGAGAGAAAAAATGTTAGGTCCACAGTTTGAAAGTACCTGCTATCTTTTCCAGAATGCATAGTTTTTTTTACTAATTTCATGTTTCTGAACAGGTGAAACTGTACCATGTAGATACAAAAACATTCTTACAATAGGTTAAAAAAAATTCTCTTTTTTTAAATTTTCCTCCTTGGCATATTGATTTATAATATCTGTCTTCTTCAGGGATGTAAAGGAGCATAAATTGTGATGCTGTTTACTTAGCTTTGAGAGTCTACCTTTCCTATTTCACTATTACTTCCTACCTAATCAGGTTTGTTTCCTGTAATCCTTTACAAGGAAATACCCAAGTTGAGTTGAGATTAAATTCCAACTAAAAAATTCCGTGTCCTTTCACAGTAAGAGAACTGTATCTTTGATAGAGAATCTTCTTTTAGGCAATGAAAAAGTCATACCTCTTATTTAAAAAAAATAAAAGAAAGAATTACTGTTTTATGTTTCTTCTGTGTAGTAACTCAAAAATTGCTGATGTCTCTATTCAGTTTAAAACTGGGTTAGCTATTGATGTCAGGGAAAGGAAAAAAATAAGTAATTTAATTCATACTTGACTGTTTGACCTAACTCAACATGCCCATATCTGCCACAACATACATCTGCCAGAAAAGAAAGCAAATGATTTCTGGAAATTAGGGCATGTTCCCAGTGTTTCAGCAGCTAAACTGAGAAGTTTATTTACTGTCAGCTGCAGCAGGAATTGAGAGTGGCACAACAAGCAAAGACCAGGCCAGGCCACAAAAAAGGGTTTGTGTGGCACCAATTCTAGAGCATGTCTGATACCATTTAAAATCACTACTATGTGGAAAGTTATTCATGTCCTTTTAAAATGTGCTGTGGGTTATGGACCAGTCTATGCAAAGAGAAGAATTCTCTGCTTTAAGCAGGATGAAGACTACTGGACAGCTTCAGTCTGTCACAAGCAGCTGAGCAATTTTATATTACTTGAACTCATATAATGTGTTTTTATAGGCAGGAGACAGAACTGGGGCTTCCCTGAGCTCCTGTTCTTTCAGACTGCATGAAAATCTGCCCATATTTAACCTGCACAAATATCCAGGTACCTGGAGTGTCCCAGGAGTTATAAAAAGCTGATTATTTAGAGGACAGCATGAACTCTTCAGGAAAAAAAGAAAGCTTATTTACCACACCTGGATACACATAGTTCAATTATTTAGTTTTAAAATTGTCACAGCCAGTTTCCAAAGCTGTGGATCCCATTTCCAATAAAGATTTTTACTGGGCTTTTTTTCTGCCCAGCTCCCTAGAGAATGCACCTGCAGCAGATGCCATATGGTTGGTGCATCCCCATGTTGTCCACTGATCAGTCTTCATTCACTTCTAAATGTTTGTGCTGCAAGCTGTGCTTGTCTCAGGTTTGCAGATCAATGGAAAAGCTGAGGGTCTGAGGCATGAGGCAGGAGAGATTTCACTTGCAATGACACCACAAAGCTCCAAAACCCTGTTTAAAATCTGACCCTGCTTTATACTCCCTTCCCCACTCTCTGGCAGCTAAGGCTGCACTTCTGAGCTGATCTAAAAGCTTTGAGTGAAGCAGTTACATTTTTACTCCTGTTTCTTTCTAGATCCAGTAAAGTACATGTTAAGAACTATTTAAAACAGTTAACAACTGATGAGTCTAAGTAGTTTTTTTAATATAGATGCATTTTAGGACTTTGGTTTTAAAAAAAAACAACCCACAATGCATTAGCTATAAACAGAATAGAAAATAATCACATATATGTGTGCAACATAGATTGAACTGTTTGGCATTGCCTAAAGAGATAAAACTTGATAAATACTTCTGCATTCCCATCCATATTTTCTTTTACTTCAGTAATAAAATGGATGGACAGACCAAATTAACTTCAGGAAGGAATTTCAGACACCCATCGTCTGCTAAAGATGTGCCCAGATAGTACTGTGAAAGACTGTGGCCAAATTCTATTCCTGTCTAGGATTTAAGACTCCTGTTCCTGTTTAGGATTTTTATTCTGCTGGAAAAATTAATTCCTGACAAACTCGAGTCCTGGTGTCAGTGGGAAGCCTGACAAGGCAAGAGCGTCAGTGTGCTTTGAAACCCTCATGAGAAGAACATCAGAGAGTCACTCTAATGTGGCTTGTTTATTTTTTTTGTATGTCACCTACAATACAAATAAGGCAAATAGGGTGGATTTTGCTGCTGCTAAATGACCTTTATTTTTATAAACACTTCAGTGCCGTTTTAGTAATCACTAGCAGAAGCAAGTTATTGTTTTGTACATTGGTGCACTGTTAAAGCCATTCCCAAGACAATTTCTCAAGTATTTCTGATAAAGTAAAATGAAATCTTTGCTGCCATGCCCACAGAATGATACATACTGAAGATACAGAGCAAAAATAATGAGAAAAATGTCAAGAGCTAAATTGCCTAAGACAGAAGGCTAAATTGATAGAGTCTTTATGTTATGCCTCAACCACTTGGACAGAATTTCTAGTTTATATCTTAAAATGCTCCAGGAGGGAGGCATGGGGCTTTTTTGTTAAATGCAGAGCTGGTGGTTCAGGATGATTGTCTTCAAGCATTACCTTGACTTTCAGATGTTTATTTTGATATGCTGTTAGTCAATACTGCAATCATGACATTTTATGCTGGAAGCTGCTATGTCAATAAGCCCCTTATTCTCTACAGGCAGTGCAGTGGCATTTGCTAACATTTTGTATAAGATCTTCATTGAGCTGTTACAGTGTGAATGTCACTAACTGAAGTAAATTTTAAATTAAAAAAAAAAAGGAAGGAAAATACCTGTGGTTTTGCTTCCATAATATATGACTTGAGATATCTCTGATTTCTATAAACTTATTTTCTTGATGCAATCTTCCTGTTCAAAATGTGTTCTTAATTAAATGCACACCAAATGCCATGCAAAGGTGAGATGCATGTAGGGCTATATCCTCCTTGACTTGAAAACATTTTTATTATCTTTGGGGTTTGTGCTGTCTGTAGAATATGTTTTTCTATCTTGAATTATACAGTCTTAATCGTTGTTTAATACCTGAAGCAAAAGAAATGTTTTAAGTGCATTTTTAATCTAGGTCCTATTCTGACATGCCATCCAAATAGTACTTTTTATCCTTCTCATCCTGTAGTTGATAAAAAATGATAAAAAACTCCTAACTTCAGATGCTTTTGAGCTTCTTCTTGCCAATCAGCCAGAGCACCTATTCCCCATCCTCCCCCTCAGCTGGATGTACTGCTGTGTGCTTTCTCTGCTTGTTGTCTTCCGCTAATTTTCCTTTGTCTCGAGCTTCCCTGCTCTTCCCTTTTCATCTCAGCATGTGGTGTGTCAGCATTTCATGCTTTTTAGCCCCAAACCTGCCTTCACACACAGTGCCTAGGTCACCAGAGAATATGTGTGCCATGGCTCTGTTGATGTTTGGGTCTTTTCTTAGATCTGTGCTTCTGAAGACTGAATCTGTTTCTCTTTTAACAAAGGAAGGGGGTTCTTAAGACACACAAATGAGAATGAAAAATCATGGTATTCTTTTGTAATTCCCAATATCAACTATTCCAATTCCACCCATTTCAGCAGTGGGTGAAATTGATTATATCGAGGCACGAAATAAGGCTCTGGTGTTAAAACTGGTATTTTCAGAACTTGGGAAGAATGGGTGATGTGTGGTACTGGTTTAGCATGCCATAAACTCATGGATTATGATTTTTTTTCTTCTGTATTATGGAATGGAAATGTTAGGACACACTATCACAGTGTAGATTTCTCTATGCCAAAGGCAGCTTATGTGTTTCAATAAACTTAACTTCTAAATCCTTGCCTTTTTTTTCTTTTCTTCTGTTAAATGTAGAAATTAATTCTCACACAGACAATTTTGACACTCCATCTTGGTATTACATTTATGGACTCCTAGAGTGGGATCGTGACTTTTTAGAGCCAACAGAAATTCAATCTGGGACCGCGTTGGTTCAAGATAAGAAATATTGAATTACTTCCTATTCACTGCATATGATTCATCCCATTCAGTAACTGAAGTGGTGGAATAATGGATTCATGCATGTGATTAAGGATAATATCATGGTTTAAATGCATAGTGTTTAATTGGTTAATGGCCAGTCATAATTCTAAACTCTTTTAAATTTTGAATGCTTTACACTGCAATCTTACCTCTAAACCTAATTTAATATATGGTTACCTGTGATAGTAGTATGTATATAACTTTACCAACTTATTAGGTTTTATCATAATTGCTCAAATAATATAGTCACAAGATACTTTAGATCACATTAGATAGCTATAAGTCATCTGATTCAAGCTCAAATCAAAACATGTCAAATAAGATCAGGTTGCTCAAGGCCTTTCATATTTGAGTTTTGAATGTCTCCAAGAATTCTCCACAGTCCCTCCAGACAACCTGTTGCACTCTTCGACCATTTAAATGGTGAAAAGCTATATTCCTTTATCTCTTCCAAAAATTGAAGGGCTGTAACTTTTACTTGTTATCCTTTTGCTGTTCAACTCTGAGAATAGTCCAGCTTCATCTCTAAACCATCCTGTGTGGCACTTACAGACAATAACACCTCCCTGAGCCATCCCAGGTTTTAGCAGCTCTTTCCCTCCATGTATCAGCCACTCCTGCAGATTTGGTGATGTCCACAAATTTGGTGAGAGTTTATTTCATCCCATTACCTGCATTTATAATGAAGACATTCAGTCCAATATGGCCCAATCAATAAAATAACAGTATCAGACTGTGTATGTATAAACCAGTGCACTACACCACATCATGTCACAGAGCTAAGCAAAAGCTATCATTAGAGGATTGGTCACGTGCACCTGAGGTGCACTTGCTGTGATCAGCTGCTTTAGTTACAGCTCACCAAAGGTTGAGATGACTCTAGAGACCTCTGTGATTTTAGCTTAACTCGAAGTGTAGGCTGTCACAGGCAGCATCATATTTACTGAACTGTTGAGATAGACTTGAACCTAAATCTGGACTATTCAGACAATTTATCTTTTCTCCAAAGTGCTCCTGACGTGTTTTCTGATCAGTAGAGGTTTTTAATCATACCTAGTTAATCAGCCAGACATCTCCTCCCACCTAAGGATTTAATCTTTATTCTAGGCAACCTGTGTGTGGTGAGAAATGTGCCATAGGGAAAGAGTCTGAGGCACCTCCAAGACATCCAGGATGACACATGACCATAATCTGAAACTCTCCAGGCTGTGCCTTCATGTTTTCACTGTTTCACTCCCAGGTCAAAGAAAGGCAAAGCTCCTGCCACGAGGAACACTTTGGAGAGAGGCTAAAACAGCCAACAGACTTGGAGGTGAAAGTCAGTGTGAAAAACTTACCTGAATCAATGACCGCAGATGTAATCAAATCCTAGCAGTGCTGCTTAAATATTTGGGGTTGTTTTTTAAGAAATTGCATGATTCTTAATCAATCTCTTTTCCCAGAGAGTTGATTTATGGTTTCTTGGCTGATAGGTTTAGCAGTGCTTAACTCCTTTATTCAACTGGGCTGTCGAGCACTCAGGAAATTTTAGGACCAAATTAAAAGTGGTTGGGTGGCAGTTTTGGACAGAAATGCATCTTTAGATCACTTGATTTTCTTACTGAGACTAAGATTTCTGTTAATCCCATCTGTTTAAATACTTTTCTTTACACTGAGAAACAGAATGAACAAAACATGGGCAAAGAGCCCAGCTCCAGATGATGTGAAAAAACTAAACCTCATAGTTTCAACTACTGAGTTGTTATAACTTTTCTCTGTGTATAGTGATGGAAAACCTAAGCTCATTACAGATATTTGCTAAGTCTGTGGTATACTTTCATTAACAATCAATAATCATTCACCTCTGTACTTATTAGATTAACTAACATAATTTAGCATATTTAAGGGGATGCTTTAGTGCTAATGTATTGTTACAATTGGCTGTGATGTAGATTTTAGACAGTTCTGTCATTTTTTGTGAGTTTCTGTCCAGCAGAACACCTGGTTCTGAGAACAGTAAACCTAGAGAAGCCCCATCTGCTGTGGTTTCAGGTCTCAGACACTTCTGTGTGGATTGTCTGGTGTTTCATGAGGGCTGAGAGCAGTCTTTTGTTCAGTGAAGGATGGTAAAAAATGTTTTCTAATCTGCTGAAATACTTAATACTTGTGGAAACTTGACGCCCTGCAGATTTCTATCCTATCATGGGAAATGCTCAAAACTTGTTGAACAAAGCTTGAATCTTACTGGCCTCTGCTTTGAGCTGAAGATTGGACCAGATGCCCTCCAAAGTCCTTTCCATCCCAAATTTTTCCCAGTTTCTGTCTCCAGCTTGATTGGGATTGACCATCAGGTCAGAAGTTCTTGAGGAGAAGCTGACAAGATATATATGGCAGACCACGGAGGCCTTTTTTTTTTTTTCCCCCTAAAATCTGATGCTAACAATAATCCTAAAGAGGGTTATCCAAATACCCTAAATTTAGGTGGAAGTAGCAAGCATCTGCAAGATGCATTTTTACAATAAAACAAGAAAGAACACCCTATTTGAACGAGCTATTTTGCTTGCATTTGACTTGTGGCTCATGTAAATAGAATTTGCAATTTGATTTTACAGACCACTGATGAAATGCTAAAATATGCAATAAGATC
>JAYDZK010000001.1:3817575-3830782 GCA_034509185.1 Euphonia xanthogaster
AATGCTAAAATATGCAATAAAATCTATGGGCTTAATTAGACTGATTACCAGAGTTTTTTCACAAACATCTGGTACATATTTCTACTATAGGAGTAGGAGGATCCCAAAACATTCTGGTCTATAAGCAGAAGAGGAATGAGTAGTTCTTAGTTACAGCATTTCTAAAGGATTTTTGCTTTCAGACTTAGGTTTAAATAGAGAAGTAAAGATTTCGAAATAGGTCAAATGTAAACCTGAGAACAATTTTAAAAATTACCGTGAGCTCCATACCTGGAAAATGTTCATTGCAGTAAGTACAAGAGGTCTGTATCCTTTATGTAGAGAGGAAGAGCCCATTTAGGGGAGTAATTTGTAGCTGAGGTTGTTGAAACCATCACTTTTCTAGATTTGGTGGGTAAAGAGGATTTCCTGGCTCTGACAGGAAATAAAAGATCATGCAAGCATAACATGATTTTAGGGCATTCTTCTGACCTCTCAGAAAGAAAGCATCATTCCCCCTCCTTGGTCACTTTGTGATTTCCAAGCATCAGTGTTCACATGAGGGCAGAGCTAAATTATGTATTTTCTTCTGCATTGCACATTGTGTTTGTAGATTTTTATCATGTGGCTGTCATGGTTTTGAAAAAAGCACTTCACATTTGTTTTTCTATGCACTTGCTAATGACAGAAAGAGAAACTGGGGCATTTCTAAGTCCTCTTCAAATGCATGAAGATTTTTGAAGGTGTTGCCTTGGCAAAAGCCAAGATTTTTGAAGAAGCTCTTTAACCAGCAGCTCATCAAAACCAGTAAATATTCTATTGTTTGCCTCTGTTGACCACATTCAGTTGAATAAGATTGCTGCCAGATTTGGAGAAACAGGACACCATCAGCCATGCTCTGAAATGCCCTTCTCTGCTTAGTAATAACAGAGAGAATTGACAACAGGATGGTGTAGTTCAACACCACATTTACTCTACATTGCGTGGTGGAGTGAAAAAATCTCATTTCAAAGGCTACCTGATTTTTTTCCTAGCTGCAAAAAAGTCTTTTGATGAAAAAAACTACTCATATTCTTCAAAGTAAGGCTTTCCCCCAACTTCCTCTTCAAACAGCAATAGAAGATCGTAAATATTGTAGGAAAATCTAAAAGAAAAGCTTCAGAGACAGGTTTCTTTTACTAGCACTAACTGTATTTTATAGATTGACTCTCCATTTTGTCTCCATCTTAAAGCTCTAAAACAGCCCAGGCTGTAAAAATATATGATTGTATACTGTTCTAGAAGGACTAGAGAGGTTTAGGGATGGTCTCATGAATTAATGCCATTAATCTTTCAAGGCTAATCTCTAACATCAGTCATTATAAGTCCACTTTCTAATACCACTTCAGACGTCCTCTTTCTCTGAAATGCCTTTCTTTTTTCTTTTGAATTTGACTTTCTCCTCAAATAAACCTTCTTTCTCACTGATGAGATTTTAAAAAAAGAAACAAAAGCTCCTCAGTTCTCAGTCTCTTGAAGAATTATCCAGGAGTAATCCAGTTCCACCACGCTTTGTTTAACGTTTTTATGTGAGTAGTGCTGCAATAAAAACAGTTATGCTAATAATCCATGGCTAGGCTCTATTTTAATTAAAAAGACTTTTAAACCTAAATAAAACCAGCGATTATAGATAACAGAAGAATCATTGTATTCACTAGAACAACAAGGGGTTTCCCACTTGGTGATTATCCTGTTTTACTTACAGGTACCTGTCATTATTCAACTGGCTGGTCCAAGGTGTTCCATTTCAGAAAAAAAATCAGGAAAAAAAAAATAACATTTAGTACATTAGAGGAAATGAAATGCCCTAGGTTTAGTTCATGATGATGCACACTGAAATGTAATACAGGGGCTACTCTTATTTTCTACTTTTGGGCACCTCTGTTCTGCCAGCCACTGTCAGCTTCCCACACAGCCTGGGAATGAGAGGCCAACTCCATCAGGACATGCTCAAGTTAGGTCTGCCCAGTGTCTTCATGCCACAGCTGTGAATTTCACAGGAAAATACTGGGTTTTGTCAACAAAAGGGTCAACAGCTGGCTCAGGGCACATTTCAAAAGCAGTGATGATTTCTAAGCCTTTTTTTTTCCTCCTCTGATTAAAACTTTCAATAAGCTGGCAGGAAAAATATATCAAATTCGAAGGAAAATTTTTATAACATGAAATTCTGAAGATAATGTTGATGAACTAATCCCAAGAATACAGTAAAAACTTCTTGGAAATGTGCTGTTTCATTATTCCCCTGCTTCAGTCTCTGAAAACAAGATGTGTAATAACTTTATTGTTGAGAGGGAATTCAGTCTTGAAAATTAATCTCTAGTGTCTTTCAGGTATTGTAGACTTTGAAAATCCTGCTATTAAAAAGACATGGGTGGCTGGCACTAGCAGTTCAGTGTGATTGACCTCACAGCACTTCATCTGCACAGCTATTGATTTTTCTTTTTCTCTTCATTTTGACATTTCACATTATTCAATCCAAGAGTCATCATTTTGGAAATGTCAGGTTTTAAGGTAGTGGTTTTTATTGTTTGGAAAGAGTGATCTTTGAAGTGTTTTTTTCCTAACTTTTTTCAGAAACATCAGCACTGAATCAACTCAGAATTGAGTGGTTTGGTTTGTTGTTGTTTTTTTTTTTTCTTGCCTAGTGTATTGCAATGTGCCTTTTTACTGAGTAGCTGGTTGTATCAAAGTCAAAGATAGCAGCACTGTTTTGGATAGATTTACAGTGTCTCAGCACTTTTCCTGAGAAAGCTCTCTGGGGATAAAAGCCTTTATGCAGCACCACGCTGTGTGATGGGAAAGCAACAGAAAGCGAGTGTGGCACATACTAATGCAGTGTATATTACAGAAATATCAGATAGCATTTCGTGACATTTATTCAGCACCTAATAATTACAGTTATACTCACCAGTTGCATGGGGCATGAGAGCAGTGGGAACCTGAATGGAAGCTGTCTGAGCTGAACAGAAAATTCTGAGCAGCACCATAAACTTGAACTTGATGATGTGGAGCTGGTGCAGCTGCACAGTTCCACTTCACTCCTGTTTGCTCTCCAGATACAGCACTTGACTGAAAGCCAAAGAGTCTCCAAAACATGGTGCAGCCTTGAATATCCTTCTAATGGGTGCTGGAACACACATTTAAAGTGTTGAATGGCTGCTGAAAATACAACTTAGGATGTTTGCTCACTGCATCAGTGTCTCATGAAACCCTGAGAGCCACAGACCAGACTGCGTGTCTGATCAGGAGCCATGAGCTGTGCGCCACATGTCAGAGAGCAGAGGAGCTGGCCACCAGGAAATTCCAGAGGCTCCAGGTTTTGGATTTCATTTTGACACAGGACTGGAATCAGAAGACACCTGGTTGCCAGGAGAGCCTGTAGGTGTGAGGAAGTTGCCTGTAGGCGTCTCCCTTTGTCTGCATAGCTGTGGGTCTGTGTTATCCAGCAGCCCTTGTGGTAGCCCTGCTCATTTGCCAGGCTGGAGATGCAGCAGCCCATGAACCATGGGGGAACTGATTTCTGGCTTTCTGAAAAGGCCTAAAAGCCCTTCAGGGACTGCTCACTCCTCTGGAAACCCACATGTGCCCTGGTGCTGCTCCAGCGGAAGCAGGCTGTGGTTGATCACTGGCCCATGGTAATTTTCTCTCTTTACAGATCTGATCCAAGGAGTGCTTTTCATTTCTCAATTTTATCACTCCTTCTCTCATCTCTTTTTACTGACTTTTCTCCATCTGACAGAGTTTAATTGCTTAGTCTGGTCTCTCTTTACATCACAGGTCCCAGTAGTGTAGACCACTCTTGCTTGTCTCTCCCTCTCCTTCCCAGTGTGTTCCTCCCTAATGGGTGCCATTATTTTCACACTGCTCAGAAACTTTCCCCTCAGGTTGGTGAGGGAGGAGTAATAGGACTGTTCTGCTCATGCAGAGCAGTCCTGAGTTTTAAATATCCTGGTGGAATGTATATAGGCAAGATGAAAATGGAGTCGGGAAAATGTCTTCTGAAAGAGTGAAGTGCCGTGGGGTAGCTGAAATTAAGGTGATGATTTGTGCAAGTAGAAGCTTTCAAAAAAACCATGCTAAAACATTTGAAAGAAGGTATTATCTCAGTGGTGTGAAGGTTGATTAATTAATTTTTGAAAGACTTCTCTGATCTTTGTTCCTTATGAATTTAGCATTACCTGGGCATGGTAGTAGCTGCATAAAGCTTTGTCCTGTTCTATGTCCTCATCATCTTATTATTCAATACACCTGCCAGCATTCAATTTTCTTCAGTGGTAGTGATTCAAAATTTCTTCTATTAACCCCTACTAACATTCTTATGATACTAAAGAGATGCCCCTAAGCAAATAAGAATTTGATATTCTGTAAAAGAAGTTAATCTAAATTTAAAATACAAGGTTTTATGAACTGTGGGCTGCAGTACACCTAAAATCCAGCCCTTTGCTGAGTTATTTGGTTTCTTACCTTGAAGTTTTATGGGTACCGAATGTTTTTCTCTACTCTTTGTAAAAAAACCCTTTCATTGTACTCAGAGCTGCATCAATTTTATTCAAGCTGTATAGCTATTTATTTAGTGATTGTCCGTAGACAAATTGAGCTACCCATGTCAATTTTCCATTAATATCGGTAGTCCTCCATGTTCTGAGTATTATTTGGGTAAAAGTGGAACCAAAGTTATAAATAACTGAATAATCTGCATACATTTTAAAGCAAAATAATATATTTATTGAAGACAATTCAGTAGTAGTTGTAGTAGTACCACTGCATTGGTAAAGGCTTCTTTGTAAAATCCCAGAAAAGCCTTTCCTCCCCCAATTCTTGCAAGTAGATACAATAGCAAGTCCATTCAAAGTGAGACTTAGAACATGATTTATTTTTTTCATAAACTATTGATATCTTCCCAAATTGGAATTGACAAGGTAGAGTAGAAATTCAAGAGCATTAAAAAAACCTATAATCAATAACCAGTAGAAATAATATTTCATTTACTCACTTGCTAATGTAGGAGACTTTTCTCTTTATAAAAAATATTGTTAATTTATTGCTTTTTTAAGATTAGAGGTATCAGAGCTTGAGGCTGAACTCACATCAGGGTGGAAAATAAGGGCAGTGCAAGGGTCAGCACTTTAAGTTCTGGCTGATCCATCAGCACAGTTTGACTTCAATGCCAGTGGACCATTTCTGGAAGTGTTTTGTCTTCATCCATGGCATCCTACCTAATCTAGTGGAAGATGTCCCTGAGTAGAACCTAAATGATCTTTAAAGGTCCCTCAACCCAAATCATTCTTGGGTTCTGTGATTTCTGACAGACCTGGTGCCTTATTGGTAACATTTAGGGTGTCTCTCTATTAAAAAGAAATTAAGTTACAGTACTAACATCTACAATTTTACTGTCTGTTTTTAATTTGCAATAATTTCATATTTTCCTTTAATTTGAGAAATATTTAATGCCTTTTTGTGAAGTGCATGGCGTGTGCTCTCTGAAAAACAAAGCAAATCAAAGCAGAAGTTTTTTATCTTTATAAATGATTCTAAGTCTTGTACAGGAACATTATCAATGATCATAGATTCAAAGTATTTCCCATTCAGATGGTTTCTTCTTGCAGTACTTTGCTACCACTGTTTCTAGCCATTTCTTGAGCAGAGTGCTTCTTACAACCCAAAAGCTGAGGTATTGTTTTGAGAGCCACAGGAGCAGATGCCTTTTGAAATGATTGCAGGTTGGATTTTTGGGGAGGGGAACAAGAAGTACTTCTGCACTGTGAAATTAGCATTTTTCAGAAAAACATGGGTATTAGAAGTTGTATTTGTCAACTACAAAAACTAGGTGTTGCAAGAAAGAGATAAACAATGACAGAGAATGAGGGTAGAAAAACAGAATAAGGCTGGATTTGTCCAGCATTGAGGAGCTCTTATCAGTTGTGACAGCTGTGCAGTCTGTGGCACTATGTGCCATTTTTAAAAACAATAAAACCTCCAGTGAGTGTCTCTGCTGACTGATTGATACTCCTGAAGGCTCTGTAGCACTTGAATTTAGTAAAGGTGGGGTAGCACAGTGATGTGCACAGCACAGCGATAAAAATAGTTTGTTAAACAAACATGTTATCTCAGCACTTTAGGTTATAAGAAGCAGTTCTTATCATTAGAGTTATAGGTGACCACTCATAAATAAATATATTTTCTGGCAGATCTTGGAGAAACAGGAAGACAAGAAAGTGAACAAGAGAATGAACAAGAGACATTTACTCTATTCTGGGTGTTCTGCAGACATTCAGAATAAGGGTTATCAGTTACCTTATTAAATGTACCCAGTAAATCATTTTCTTAGTGGGTTTTTTTGGTTTTTTGTTTTGTTTTGTTTTGTTTTGTTTTGTTTTGTTTTGTTTTTCTTGTGTTTGCCAGGACAATTAATGAGCATGTTTAAAAGCTATTGGACAATATTTCAAACTATAGCAACCTGATTCAATTTTCTTGATGTATTCCTGATTCCTGAAAAAAAGGTTGATATTCTCTTCTGATAGTGCTTGCAAATAACAACATTGCTACTGATCTCCCGTTCAGCTTTATCTTTTTTATTGCGTGGCATTTTTTTAGATTAGCAGTTTTGAGGCTGTAGATTGAAGGTGATATGGAGTCATAGTTTTCCTATATGTAAATATGGTATTCATTCTGTTCCTTTATCAGCAACTCTACACCAAATCCCAGCTCAAAAGTACAAGGTGAAGGGCTCTAATGTACCTATTTTCTGAGATATTTTTTGACCAATACAGTAAAATATAGTTAGTATTTTTATTTTTATATATGTATTTATAGTTAATAATTTTTTAAACTATTGACAGTAACTTTTCATGCAAAGAGAATTTGGAAGGGAGGCATGAAGGTGTCAGAAAAGCATCCTCTGAAGGGGTGACAGGAGGACATGTGGCCCTTCCTCCCTGTAAGAGTTCAGTGAGGGCCATGGTGCAAGGCAGCCTTGCAGAAAGCTGAGCTAATTGCTGGCATTTTCTTCTGCTTTAGGCAGGGACTCTTTGGATAGGAAATCTGAATTTCTATTAAATGAAATTTGAAGAGGTCTTGGAGTAAGCATTCCTTAATGAATATCTTGTTAACTCCATCTCACCCATGCCTTCTCTATAGGCAGGGCAATGCTTCCCTTCCAGCTCACTGGGAAATCACTTGAAAAGTGTGAAGGTTCTGATGTTGGCTCTTTGGGAGGCAGCAGTCAATAAAAAAGATCATGAACTATCTCCAGTAAAATATTGCTGATTCCCAGAAGAACGAGCAAAGTTGTGCTCCACTTGACTGTCTCCGTCTAATACTTGTCTCTGTGAATGCCAGGAAAGATCATCAAGAAAAAGCTCCAATGCTGCCAAATCCTATAAACTGTTAAGCAAGGTATGGGATATTTTTTTCTTGACAAATATTGTCAGGCTGTAGCTCAACGAGGAGCTATGAGAGTAAAAGATAAATGAAAATCAAATGCAAATGTGATTTAAAACTAAACAAGGCATCTGTCTTTCATCAGTCTGTCAAATGGGGCAGAAACACAGGTCTGTGAAGAGACAAACTGTTGTGTGCAATTTGTAGCAATCACCTTTCTCAGAATGAATGGGAGCAGCAGGAGCAGCCTTGTGTGTGTGAATTGCATTAGGGGCGGCAATTGAGTCATTGTAACTTAAGGCAGCAGGTTCTAATTGGGAAATGCTATCCGTAAAGAAAACAAAGATGGCCTTTGGGATGAAACTGAAAGATGAGATGTCAGAGAAAGAGCTCCATCCTGGCATATTCTGTAGATTCTCCTCATGGGTGGTAATTTGAAGTAATGAGTAGTCCTTGTTGAATGACCTTGTACAGCTGCTGTACTGCCTGTTCAATCTGTAACTCACTTTCCATCAATTGCACTTTTATTACAATTAAATTTGCCATCATAAAGCCCTAAAAATGAGCAGCACAATCTCTGCATGCGTTCACAGCCATTTAGCTTGGGACTGGGAGGGTGGCAGAAGTCCATCCTAAACCTTTTGTTCATGCCAAAGTGCAATTTGTTGATTGAAAGATGCTGGGTGATGGAGCTGGAGAGGATGGCAGGCTTTGTTCAGCATGCATAGAAGCACTCACAAAACGATTTGAGATTGGAATGCCTGCTTGAGCCAACCTGCTTCTAAGAGGCCACCTGGACTAGGGCAGGAGGAATAAACTGCCCTTTCTCTCCTCACCCTCAACACCCCATCCTAGGCAATACAAAACATGAACAAAATTGTTCATGCATGTTGCCATTTTGACAGCAGAGGCATTCCTGTCAATGTCAGGAATGTCAAGATAATGATAGCAAGGTGAGAATGTGGTTGACAGGTTTTGGTTCTGCTTTTAGTTATAGGGGAGAAACACTCATTCCAGTTTTTCACACTACAATATTTAGACAGTACACTGCTTTTAGTTACTGCTGAAGAGAGATAGAAGGAATGGATGTTAGTGGTTCCCAAGTTATTGTTAATATCTTTAAAGATTCAATTTAGGATTAGTTTCAGCATTTTGTTGAGACAAACTCTGCTTAGCTTCTGTGTTCAGAATTTTTAAAATGGGTAGTAGGTAGTTGTGATTGTGTGAAGGCCAGATTCTGCTGTGTAAAAACAGCATTGCTTTATTGCATTTGCCTTCACACATTGAGACATCCTTTTCTGGATCAGTGAGTAAACAAATGCAATTGAGTGAAATATTTGTGCTGAATACAATGTACAGTGAAGAACTGTATTAAAGTTTCATTTAAATTATCTTGTCCTTTAGTGTGTTTTAATGTGGTTTGCTAAATTTGAAGCTGTTACAGGATGAGGTTTTTTTGTTCTTGGTCAAAGCATAAAACCAAAATTTTGTGTCCATATAATTTTCTTCATTGTGGTAGGAGAACATGGAGATTTTAAGTGCAAATAAAATATCTATTTCAAGTCATCTTTCAAAAGAATGGCTGTAAGGATAAATTGTCCACTTTTGTAACAGAAATCTTAGAAATTTTAATATAATTGTGTGAGCTGCTCTGAAACAATTCATTTAAAGATCATATGCATTTCTTTCTATAGGTAGCTTTAAACAAAGCTGACTCCATACAGGCCCTTGAACATTTCTGAAGCTGAGTCAGTCCAAAATGATTCCAACAGTAACCAGCACTGCTTTTGCATTATTTAGGATACAAATGCTCTCAGATAATTTCAAGTAATTTTACTGAATTTGTTACATATTCCAAACATTGGGGCAGCCTGCTAGAAGTGACAGGAAAATACAATTTATATCCTCATTTAGGAAATCATCTCTTACTTCCCCTTCTGTTTTTAATCCTTCATCTCTCATACTGAAGCCTTTGAGACAGGGACCTTTCCCTCCTACCCACAGTTTTCATGTTAGATCATAAATAATGGATCATAATCAAGCACTTTGAAGTACTTTTATTGGCTGCCAGTGTCATCTCCAGTATTTATCTTGTCTACACTCCAGTGTTTCCAAATGCAGTAAATCTGAGACTTCAGTCTGGTAACAGTCCTATCTCTTTATGATTTCATTGACTAGGAATTCAGATGTACACTTTTCCCATCTGTCATATCTTAAGAGCTTTTACCACATTGTAAATTGTGCAAGACTAGACTCACTCTGTCTCAGGAATATGATTCTTAGCCTGGTCTGATTTTGAAAATTCCCCTCCCTCCTTCAATGTCTCTTTTGCCATGCTTGTGGTGAAAGCCAGCCCATAGAGTTCTGGGATTAATTTGCATTCACCTGACCATTGTGGTGTATAAATTCTGTAAGATTTTAATGCATCATTTTGATCAGATGAGTTTTTAATTCCTTTAAAAAATATACTCTGTCTGTCTCTCACATATATAATCCCAAGAATCCTGTGTGCTCCAGGATGAACATATGTGCTCATTAACATCCAAATTTTTTGTCCTTTTGACATATATATATATATATATGTAAGTATATCCTACAGGGAGCAATCAAAAAGCTTAGAGATATAAATGTAGACCAACTGGTTAAAGTTTTTTCCTTTAAAATTATCCTTTTAATTGTGCAAAGTATGCTTTTATTGGAAAGGTTTTGCTTTCAGAAACAAAAGTTGGAAAACTGAAGTTTGGCTGTGATCAGAGCTGTAATTTGCTCATGTCACCATCTTCTGTCTCCTTGAGGCAGTTTCTCACATCCATCACAATGGCCTGGTGTCCCAGGGATCAGTTGCCTAAAAAAAGATCTAGTTACAACAAAAATCTAGTTACAACTAGAAGAGGAATGGTGCATATAGGAAATCAGGTAAAGGAACAAAGTCATGATGTACCTGAATAAAACTCAAAATGAAACACCCCTGGCATTCCCAAATTAATGTGTTCAGAGTTATGGACTGAATTATATGACCTTTGCATTCTATTTACACAAATACTGCAATGGATAATTATAATATAGACAATCTTTATTTTCTGCCAGGATTTTCTCTGGCTGGGAAAACACCCTTTTCTTCAGTGATAAGACAGAAAGGGAAGCAGGATGGCTTCTAAGTAGGAAACCAAAGTAGAGAAATGATTTCTGTGTGTTTACTGACCACTTTGACAGCATGCCTTCTTTAAACAGCATGCACTAAGAGCAGAAATAAGCCATGTGGAAAGAAAAATAACTAGACTTTTATGTCTAAATCAGTTGTATTGCCATTGGTTGCTCACCCTGTTGATCCCAAGTAGCATATGTTTGCTCACAAGGCTAAGCCATAGAATTGTGTACTGTTGATGGAAAGAGTGAGAGAAATAACCACTGTCTTTTATATGCACTTATTTATCAAGTAAAAAATGTCTAGTGCAGTTGCTAGGTCATAATAACAGATTCTGATCTCTACCTGTTTTATTTAAAGCAAAAATAATTCTCAGAAAATTATGTTCAAAGGAGTAACTGAGTTACCGTAATTGTTAGGGATAGATATGCTTCTAATACAAAATGTCTTATGAAAATGAAAGAAAAAGGTGAAAAAAGAACCTACCGTAGTGCTGCAAACTGAAGAGAAAATACATTCTTAACATGGACAACAAAAATGCTCTCTCGAAAAGCATGCAGGGTTTGATATTTTTTGTGGGATGTCTGTTTTTCATCTTGTGTTTTTTTTTCTTGCATCACTGTGATTTCTTCACACCTCCTAAGTAATGCATACAGACTTTCATAAGTATGCAGTGTACTTCAAGTTTAGAATATACATGTTCTCTGCCTAAAAACTTTTCAGTAAAATAGTAAAACCTGACTAAAGCCATCTGGCATATCTCTGTATTCATACTGTTGTTTCTTGCCACTGGAGAAGAAAATTCAGTTTAAGCTTCCAAAGAAGTTTGTGTTTTTCCTCATTTTTCATTGCATGATAACAGCATAATCATAAGTAGAAAATGTGGGAGCAGAAGGGATGTTTTGGTTTGGTTTTTCACATGCTGAGGCATCTTTCTTTTTTAAAACCAGTTTGCAGTGACACAATGACAGAAAATGTAATGCCCTATAAAGCCTCCCAGAAGCAGCCTGGTTTTATGCATATTGAAGTTCACATGCCAGGCAGACTTAAAAACAATCCCTGCAGAGCCTTGCTTCCTGGACAGTTTAGATAAAGAGCCAGTTTGTGTGTTGGTGATCCATTGGACTGGTGTGGCACAGCATGCAAATGTCTGTAGGTAATGACATATCCATCAGGATGTGACTGACAGCCTGAAGTGCCACCCTGGTCCCTGAGCCTGCAGATGCTCCTCCACCTGCAGCTGAAGGGGCTGTGGGGGGCTTGCAGGGCACAGGCAGGGCAGGACTCAGCTCACATCTCTGATTCAGACACAACGTGCCTCAGTCCTTCTGCTGCCAGCACACAGATGGGGCAGCTTCAATCTCCACATATGTTCAGTTTGATCAGTAGCCAAAGTGTGCTTATTATTTTTTGACCTGTGGAAGGGGAGTAGATATTCCTTATTTTATGTACTGCAGGATATAAGCACTGAACATCGAAGGTTTATGAATTACATCCAGATTAAACATGCAATGCAAACTTTATGAAGTAATAAATCTCTCCACATGACTTTTCCCATCCATTTACATCTTTACTGAATTAAATGGTTGCTATTTTGATAGTGATGATACTTAAGACAGTGCTTGAGCTCTTAAACCAAGAAATTCATGTTAAGGAATAAAGCTCATACTTTAAAGAAATTCATGTCTGAGCCACTCTGAGGCTTATGAAAAAAGATCAATCCAGTGGTGTGTGAATTTCAGCACCTACTTCGTGTGGTTATAAAAATCCACAGGCAATGCAGATGTCTCTTGGATAATCCACTCACAGATGGACTAATATTTTAGCTTACCCCACTTTTGGTACCACTAACTCCCTGTAGATATTCCAGTAAGTTTCATTGCAGTGCTTCCCTGCAACAGGATCTTTTCTTCCTTTGCTGCTGCAGCAGGCCTGATGTCTTGAAGTGTCTTTGCTCCTGCATTTCTCTTCACTCAATGCATATCCTGCAGCCTTTGCTCATCTTCAGACCCAATGCATGGATAACAAATGGTGCTGAGGGAATTCTTCCCATTCCTGACCATCCCAGAGGAGTTTGTCCTCTGTTGAGTCTGCCCCAGGCCAAAGACACAAAATCTGTCTCCCCCAGAGTCAGCCAAATGCATGTACCTGTTGTTAAGAAATTCCCACGTTTCTCTGGCCTGTGTGCCTGGCAGATTCCCTTCTGGAAGACTGGCTGGCTGTCCAAAGAGCAGATGTGCAGGGTTTTGGGAACTGCCTGACTGTGGGGGTAGCACCCAGTGCCTCAGCCTCCAAATGAGCTGAAGAATTCCTTGGTGTGTTGTCCATAGGATCTTGTGGGAGTGCTCTGCATTTTAGGTTTACTTGTGTATTTCACTCCTCTGACTTCAGGCATGGTCAGCACTTCCCAGTTTGTGATAAACTGTTGCTCTCCTCACAAAAAATACGTGCAGGTGGACTTGGTGATGAATGACTGCAGTGAGTCTGAGATATAGCAGAGGTGCCAGATCCACTGCAATATGCAAGATGCAAGCAGTTTCTCCATGGAAGTGCAGCAGATTCATTGAGAAGACTCCAGGCTTCTCACTACCATGCTTACATACAGAGAGATGAAAAAAAAAAAAAAAGAAAAAAAAAAAAAAAAAAAAACCAAAAAAAAAAAAC
>JAYDZK010000001.1:3832278-3869649 GCA_034509185.1 Euphonia xanthogaster
TGACTATTATTATTATTATTATTATTATTATTATTATTACTATTATTATTATTATTAATTTTATTCTATCAGACTCTGAGGTTCCATGTTTGTATTTCTGCCTATTTTAAAAGGAAGCAAACAGCCTCTTTGAACTTGGCAATATAGCAGGATTATACCTGATGGGAGGTTCAGATGCAAAAGATTGCATTATGAAATGTTTATTACATAATTTAAAATATTTTTCTTGGTGTTATGAACGTTTATAGAATGGAATAGGGTTAGAGTGATTGTTATCTTAAAAACAAAACCATTAAGGTGCTTCTGTGAGTGTATATTAAAGGTAACATATTTCACTGATTGAGGAAAGAGAACTCAGTGTCTTCCCAGTGTAGGCACTGAGGAGAGATGCAGAGCATGGACCAGACAGGCTGAGGTAATAATATTTTTAAGATGTGCCATCTTAAAGACTTCAGAAGAAATAGAATTGCTACATTTCTTCTGCTAAATGGGTCGTGATGCTCCTAACTTTAGGTGTTCCCATGGAATTAGATGCTTAAAGTAACTGAGAGTAGATGGTGTAAATTTAATGGGACCTGACCAGCAAATGGAGACACTAAAACAAACACTGACAAACTCAAAGAGTTCAAAGAATTTGAAGAGTTCTTGTCAGCCAGAGCCAATGAATTAATTATCAATATAGCCTTTCTTCCTCAAAACTTTCTGCATGTGGAATTTTTTGGAAGGACATTTTAGGGGAAGATCACCTTGCATAACATAAGCAGTTGCAAACACAATCACGATATATCTGACCAACCGTGTCATGAGTAGTTAAGTCAACACTACAAATACTTTGTGATCATGATCACTTATGAAATATGGAAAATTCTGATTTATTGCAGAGTTAGCATGATGGCTCAGCAAATTCATGGTATTGATGCAGGACCATCAAAATGATAACCAGTATATTTTAGAACAAAAAGTTATAAATAGTCCTTCTGTTTCCAGTAATTATTTTCCACAAATTTATTGGCACAGAATTAATCTGTGCAAGCAGATTGGTGTTTTTAGAAGGTATTACAAAGCTATGCTGTATTATTTATTTTGTTTGTATTTTTAAACTTTCTTTTCAACCAGTTTTTATTAACCGTTATTTTCTGAACAGTATAAAGAGCTAGAAGATCCAGAATTGACACATTTGAGTGTGTCAAGACCCATTCATAGCCATGAGATGTTAGTGTCCTCTAGATGGCATTCAAGGAATTGCTGCATGTGTGGAGGATTTTTTTTTCCTCTGTCAAAGATTTCCTTAGCTGCTGTTTTTTTGGTGGGGTTTTCCTTGCCCAGGTTTCACCATATGTTCGAGTACACAGGGATTTGAGATGATTGTCTGCTGGAGAAATTTTAAGATAAAGGTCACAGAAACAGAGACCACTGCCAAGCACTGAGACATTGGTCTGAATTAGCAGGTCTTACTGTTTGATTTTGTTTGTGTGCCAAAAACTTTAAATATCCTGTGTGGACACACTGATTTCTCAGACCTTCCAAACTGCAGACTCACAACTGAATCACACATCAAAGTATGATATTGGACAAAGAGAATTACTTAGACTACCTAAGGAGGATTCAAAGAAGGAAGATTTTCTTCACAATAAAAATAAAAGAGGCTGAGCAAACTTTTGCTACTGAGGTCATTATTTTGGGGGTTTTTCCAATGTAACAATATTGCAATACCAATGTCTAACCTTGGTGTTTAACCTGAGCTGTCAAACGGAAAGTTGTCTAAATTGTCAAGCTCTGATTTTGTGCATGCTCTGATTTCTTCTGCCTTTGACAGTGTTAAGGAGCATAGTGGACAGAGAACATAATTTAACTCTGAATATCATTCTGAGGATCAGGCACTTGGAAGTTAGACCCCAAAGCACTCAGCTGCATGTCACTAATGTACTGTGTGGATATGAGCCATTAGTTCTTACAAGCAACTCCCAGAGCTGCAAGAGCAGGGTGTTTTCTCTCTGTAAAATTTCTGCAGTGCAGAAGGCTCTTTGGGGATAGATAATAGGTTGTTCCAGAAGGAAGCTGTATGTAGCCAGCTTGCCTTTGGACTGAGCTAAACAGAAAGCTTTGTAACCAGATAGTGTATCTGAATTTCAGAAGGCTCATCTAATCCATTATTTTTTTTTCTCTGACAATAAGCTATGGGATGTGCTGATGGAAGAAGATCAGGGAAGTGCCAAATAATGCTTCTCCATATGTGGTCTTCCAGTTCCCAGCAGCATTCAGTAGCATCTTAGTTAATAAGGAATGTTTTCTCTGTTTTTTACTTCAGTGTCTGTCAACTCCCTAACTTTTTGGGCACCACAGATTTTTTTTATGGTCCTTTTTAAAAAAGAACCAGTCCAAACTCTTCATGTGTCAGTAGATCCCCTAGACTTCATGCCTGGGACAAGAAGAGATTGTGCAGGACAGCAGCGCTCAGCTTTCCACCTCAAACTTTCCCTTTCTTTTTTTCTGTAGGAAGCACATTTGTTATGCTACTAGAGATAGGAAATGAAAAATAGACCTGGGAAGAAAATCTCCAAGGGCAGAGTTCAGCACACAGAATGTTGAAGAACACTAAAACCTCATTAAGTGTCAAGAAAACAACAGTAATACCAAAGGGGCAAAATGGAAGAGTTCTGACAGTTCAGAGGCTCTTGCTTGGAGGGCATTCCTTGGATGATTAATTTCTTGGAAAGAAAAGGCAGGTTCCTTAAGCTAAGTGATGTTCTGACCTGGAGGTGTGGATGCTCAGGCTTCCTTCTCACAGGAGTGGCTGTCAGGGGAAGATCACCTTGCTTGTGAATGAAGTATTAAACCACAAGCTGCAGGGCGTGAGCTAACTAGCAGCAAATAGTTGAAGAGGCTTCCCTTTTGAAAGGTTATTCCATAATTACCAGCCTTCCACAAACCTCTCTTGGAAATATATTTTACTGCCTATCATCTCATCTAATTTCTACACTTCTCCTCTTTCTTGCTGGTTGAGTGAGAGAACAGAAGTTCTCAGATGCATTTCCTGAGTACTCAGATGCATTTCCTGAGTACTCAACCAACAAGTTGCACTTTTTGGGAGACATCCCTGCCCAGTAAAATTTAACAACTTATTACTAAACACATAGTATTTAAAATCTACTGCATTAATTTGCAGAAAAATGTTTTAATTTGTCAGAAAGATGAAAACTCTTTATATCCCAGTCAGAAAGATGAAAACTCTTTAGATCCCAGTGGTTTTTCAACTCAGCAGAGTTTTGTCTTTGTGAGTAAAAGCAACTCAATTTTCTTGAAAGAGGAAAACACACAAAAAAAGGCATTTATTTTTCAAATGCATTTAATATTAGTGTGATATGTTTTAAGAATATGAGTACTGTAGTCCAGAAAGAGCCACTGGCCTCTTCTAAAGTTCACATTTTAGACATAACAGAAGTTAAAGGCCAGCAGTTCTTTGCTTTGAGAGTGGATTTGCCCTGATACCTTCAGGTGTCATTGCTTCTATCCATCACCTTGAGAGCCTGCCCTCAGACTCAGAGGTGTGTAAACATCCCCAGTGAGCTAACTAAAAGAACACATAAATGATCTTTCACTGCAGAGCATGTGCCTTGATATTTTGTCCACGTTTTTTTGGTAGCTTAAACATGCTATTTCATGTAGAAGTATTGTATAGATACACCCAACTAAAAAAAAGAAAATAGTATAAATTTATTTAGGATCTTGACATATCTAAAATTACTCCTGCATTGCTCTAGAGATCACCTTTAAAAAAGATCCATGACTGATTTTGCAATGAGCTTCTGTGCTGATGGTAGTGATGCATGTGTTAAATAATGTGGCCAAAACATTCGATCTACCAGCACCCAAAGCAGGTTGAGCATCTCATCTCCCGACTACAGAGGGGCTTAAGACAACTTGCCAAAACGAATCCCCAGTTTTTTATCTTACTTGAATGAAGTCAGATTCTACCCTACTTGACTAGAAATTGAGCACCTAAGCTACATTTGACAGCAGCAGTGCTTTTCAGTGATTCGTGTGCATCAAGTACAAACCATTGACTTCCTGGCCTCTTAGAAGTGTTTCTTGTCTGTATGCCAGAGTTTAAAAGGGTCTGCTTTTTTGTGCATAGGTTTCCACATCAAAGATTTAAAAGATATTTGATTCTCAATGAAACAGAGCTAGATGAAACCTTCGGAATATTTTTAGCATTTATGAAATATATAATAAGTTACATAATTTTGTTTGTAACATAATTCTGGGAATTAATTTATAAGGGCATATTAATTGAGCATTGTTGTAGTTTATGGAATGCTTTGTTAAAATCAGCATTTTTGGGGCAATCATTTGAAGTCAGTACTGGATGTGTCTCTATGCACTTACACACATTCACTCAAAATATTGAAGTACAGTAGCTCTGACATTCTCTGCACATGCCAACAAACACAGCTTTTACAGAAGGTTCACAGAAGATGTTCACATAAAATATTCATTATATTCTTGCTAAAAGAAAAACCTCTTTCAGACCTGTAAAGTACTGTTTGACAGAAAATGACTTACAATCTGATCTAGCCTCGTATTTGGATATAAACAAGAGCAGGAAAGATTTGCTGAAATGAGTGTACATTTTATGTTTGCCTTTGTTACATCGCAAGACGAGTGGCAATTAATGGAGTGAAAAGATGGCAGATTTCCTAGTGCTTTTTAACCTGCTTATTTCATTTTCCAAGTTCTGAGATCAATTTAGCAGCAGGAAGTTCTGCAGAGCAATTTGGTTGCAGTTGACCCTGGAGGGGTTGTTGCTGAATGAGACTTAGTTACAGCTCTGTTTCCATAATGACGCCTCGCTGCAATGGATGACGCCTTCTTAACCTCAAGTTGTATTTCCAATCAATTTATAGCAATACCCAAGTTACACCAGGAGGCTGGAAACAAAGTTCTCTGAAGAAATGTGTCACCACAGGTTGTCCCCACATCACAGGGCACCTAGCAGTGCTGGAATGATATTTTTAACTTATATATAACACGGGCTGGAACACATCTTTCTTCACGCTGATTAATATCATTATAGTAGCAATCATAATCTGCTGATAAACCAATTTCTCCTGCCTCCTTCTCTTTTAACACAGTTTTCCTTGAAAGGGAAACCCCATAAGCCACTCTGCCTTCCTTTTTAAAGAACTCCTGTGTGTCAGGAATAGTAGCCCAGGAAAGCACACACACCAATTGCAAACGTGCCACCAGCCGACAGTCAGTGGCTCACCACAATGTCTGAGTCAGGAGGAACAGTGAGCAGCACAACACAGAACATTTTAGGTTGTGAAAGCAGAAAATATGCTGGTTAGGGACATAATGTTCTGTTACTTCTCCTCTAGGTGCCACAGCACGGTTTATAATCGTCATAAGGAGTAATAGGAAGGGAATGGACTTCCCTGGAGTGGCCTCTTGCACCCTTCCCTGGTTTTTGATCCAGAACAACATGCCCAGAAGGAGCCAATGAAGAGAAGGGCCTTTTTTCCCCAGTAATCACATTTTTATTGTGCCATTCAGCCACAGAAGTTGTTGCCCCCTTTTGTGAGCTGATGTACCAGCCCCACCCAACCTCAGTTTTGCCTTCTGCCAAACACGAAGAGGGCAGCTCTGGTTTTCAGGGAGCTGTTCCCTCAGGAATCCCCATGGACTATTAGATCTCTCATTGCCTTCTGCTCCTCCAGCCCTAAGAGGCAATTGAAAGGATCCAAGAATCGGCTTATTCTGATGCAAATCCCTTTGGTTGCCAGAGACCTGTTGATTTGACATGATTTCCATTTATGTGACTGGCAACCTGGTTTAGTTTTGCAAATTTTTATTTTTTTTTTGTTTGCATCTGATTCCTGGACTCACACCCTCCCTCTGTGCTTTTTTGAACTGAATTTATTCCTCTTGCTTTAGACATACAGAGCATATAAAGAAACTCCTTAAAACATACATTTAGGTAATGCATTTGTGTGATTTTTTAAGGGATACGATTTTTTAAAAAAAACTTTTAACTAAGATATTTTTAATCATTCATTGTGCTATAAATTGTGTCAAATATCCCACAATACTTTTTACCTTTGAGGCTTTGCTCTTACACGTCATCAGAGAGAGCAGAACAGCCACACAGTCTGACTGACAGCTGAGAAGCCTTTATCTTGTACTGTTGTTTTAAGTATCTCTTACTAAAATCCCCTTCAAAGTAGCAGAAGCTGAGTAGGTCCTGTAAGAAGTGAAGATTTAGGAGTGCTTCTGTCTGAAGTTCGAAAAATGGAGAATGGCAGCATGTTCGTGGAAGCAAAAGAAAATCTGTAGTGTTGCAAAATCGTGTGGATGAATAATTACTGTCTCTTTACATAAGATCAACAATAGATGAAAGAGAAATTAGGCAGCAAGGAAGAAAGAATTGCATTATGGATCACAAAAAAAAAAGCCATGTCGAATCTGCATTTACCCTGGAGGAAATCTGGGGGTTGTGTCTATCATGACCTTTAGCCCACAACACTGTAAGCAGAATCCAGTTTTTGACAAGGGCATTGGGTTCACTTGGCTTCCATCCACCATTTCTGAGCAAGCAAAGGAGATCTGCAAGGGGAAAGATTTTAAGATGGAGGGAGAGATGATAATTATAACTTGCTGGAGGCCTATTTTCAGTAAATGAAGTGCTTCAAAAGAAGCACACTGCTCTGCTGTCTTTTGAGTGCAAACCTTTAGGGACCTAGTGTAAGAAAATGAAGTAAAAAGTACTTTTTTAAACCCCAAACTTGTTAATTTGCAAGCTGTAATGCTTTGTCAGGGAAACACCAAACTCAACTTTGAACTCCAAGGTTAGTGTCACTAATAGTATCCCCTCCAAGCATTGTAACTGTGAATTACTACTTAAATGATTAGGAAGATAAGAGACTATATTATGGGAAGAATCAAATATCTTATCTAGTCACTGTACTAATTGAAAGCAAGCTTGTGTGGTAAGAAAACAAATTCTTGCTGAATTCAGTATAAACCTGAAGATGTTTCATCCATGTGAACCCACAGAGGTGGGTTATGAACTGGGGATTTTTTTAATAAAAGTTTAATTTCTGTTCATATTTCAGTGGTTTGTTTCCCATGTCAGCTTGTGCTTAGGTTTTAGTCTTTTATATTCACACACTCACACTCCTAACAAGGAAGTGCTCACGTATTGCAAATAAAGGAACTTATTGACATTCACATTGTATGTTAAGATAGCTCAGTCAAAAGATTAGAGAAAATCTCTGAAGCACAACCAGAAAAGAATATAAACCGAGGTCTCCTGGATCCCTATCACAACCCTTGTTCATAAGATACTCCTTCCCTTATCCTACAAAGATAGCAACAGAAAGATGAACAAACAAACACAAAAGAAAGAAAGGATGAGCTGCATCTCTGCTGGAGATTAATAACCCTAGGAGTGAAGACTGCTCTGGATGATAGACGGCACAACTGCATCCTTCAAATGACTGATCATATGCTTCACATATGGCATTAGTAATGCAGGATCAAGGCTCCAGGCCTCTTAACTTCCCTGGAAAATCCTTGGCAAATAGCTCAAATGAGTAAAATACTGGAGGCACTATCATTGATCAGGAAGTGTTATTTCATTACTTCCAGTTCTGTTACTGTAGTAAAATGTCTGCTCTAAGACAGCATCTTCCTACTGCTTGTTACCTTTCTAATAGTCTTCCTAGAATCAGAAGTAAAAGCAATATTTTTCTTACTGTGCCCTGAAATAATGTTTTTGGTTTTGGTTTTTTGTTTTTTTTTTCAGATGTGGCATTGTGAATGAAATCTCAATGCTCTTTTTATTGACATTTATAATATAAAATCATACTTAGCATCCAATAGTATAGGAATATTAATATAGTTACAGAACGTAGGCTGGTGAAACACTGTGAAATTATAATAGCATTTTCTGGTATAGAAGAAGTGCAAAGAGTGTTTTTACCATCTGGAAGAACACTTCAGATTTGGACCTTGATACATCTCTATTCTGTTTCATTGATTCCCTAACATTTTTGTTGAATGGGGTTGAAATTATTAGATAACTATAAGTTCTATAGTGTTAAGCAAAGTTTACTGTTGGTTTAATTTGTGCCATTAACCTGTAATTTTAGCTTGAAGAAGCCCTTTCCTTTTCATGACTAAGAAAACTGTTTTCTTTTGTTTTCTGATCCAACACAGTCAATGTAAAGTAGTCATTACAGCACTGGTATGTCTTCCACCCTCAACTACCCTTCTCTTACTGAAAGAGCTTGTTCCCCAACAGGAGGAATGCAGGCTCCCTGCAGGATGTTAAAAGCAGTGTCATCCTCTGTAGGGTGAATCCAGGAGGGATTAATGAGTTTTAAAAGAGAAGCAAGGGCTTTGAGTAGAGTTTAGTCAGTATTGTCCCATAACTGCAGTTGAGAAGTGACTGAGATAAAAGAGGAGGAAGAGGCAGGGAGAGAGGTGGACTCCCTCCTCTGAAGGGAACCCCTGCTCAGAAAACAAGTGACAAAGCCCTATATTTTGGTAAGTGTGATCTCTCCTGTACCTTGAAGCAGGCAGACGTCTCAAGGAAAGAATAACATTTAATTATGCAATTTGTGTAATTGTTGATAATGGTAGAGATACAGAAACAACAAACTGAATTAAACATGTGATCCCAAAGGGCATTAAATTACATGTTGAGACCCCCAATATTTTACATACTGACACCCCCAGCCTTCTTATGAGATTGGTGTCCAAAGGAATGAAGATCATCTATTTTGAAATCAGACAGTTATGGATAATGGAAGTCAGCATCAGGAAAAGAAATTTTCTAGGGAGAGGACACTTAGATCCGGTCATTGTTTAATATACACATTTTCTCTCCTGTATGTATCGCATGAGGAAAATAGGATTGTAAAAAAGAGAAGCCAAAGGAATTTAGCATAAAATCAGCTCACTCCAAAATTAAGAATGCATTTCCGTTATTCAAGAAAAATTTGAAAAGACCAAGAAGCTTATAGGACTAAATTAAATGAGGAGCTCACCACATTGTAGATGACTCATTGTAATTCAAGAAATTTATAACAGTGTAGAAGATGTAACAGATGTTGCAAAGAATCCTCTGTACAAAACACAGATTGGTGCTGAGCTCAAGAGCCAGAAATCACCCTTCATCCTAGGGTGAAGGCAAGAAAATGCTGAATGGCAAGAAAATGCTGCCCTTAAAGTGATTAAAACCCATGCTGCTCTTCTATGCATTTCTTTTTTCAAATGGTTTCATTGGGTAACCATTTTAGAGTTCTCCTGCAGCTACTGGGTTTGAAACAACTAATTAAAAGAACTTCCCATTGATTCATCATAGGGACATTAGAGCAGCCTTTGGGAATGGGAAAATAGGATTTACCTATCTTACAATCTTCTGGTTAAAAAGAGCTTTAACAATAAGTGGATAGGATCTCTAAGGTCTAATTGACTTCTGCTCTGGTGAGCAACAGTTATAAGGAGCTGAAATTTCTCCCAAAGAAATGAGTGCTCTTTAGTAGCACTTCACAGCAAAATAAATAGAAGCTCAGCTAGCTGTGCTTTCAATTACTTGGTTTTATTTGTCTGTTTCTTCCTATAATAAATTTCTGACTGGAATCCTATTTCCCAAAACCAGGATCATCCTTTTGCACATACAGGAAATGGTCAATGGCAGTTCTTCTGTGCCTTTTTGTTAAAAAGTACACTCTTTTTTTTCTTTTTTCTTTTTTTTTTTTACTTGTTGCAAACACAAATACACTTCTCATATTCACAGCTTAACGTGCACATCTCTGTATTTGGATTTAGAGGATTCATTGCTGGCACAGTGCCACAGGTGTGATGTGAGCCTTGCTGTATGGGCTTGTTGGTTTCAAGCACAGGTCAGTCACAGGCGGTTTTAGGGGAGATCTAAAGCAATTTTGTTCCATTAATTTCTGACTGACTTCTTTCCCAGGAAGAGAACTGGGATTATTTCATATACTGAAGTTGTGAGAGGATCTTCCAGTGCACCATGACTGTGCTTTTGAAATGCAGTTCATCAAATGGATGAATTACTGTGTTGAGTTCAGGCTGAAAACATGCATGAATTGCTGTATAAATTTAGAAGTTAGAACACAAAGAAAAATCCCCATCATGCAGTACATATGAAATACTTGTAAAGTTGAGGCTACAATTTGAAGATGTGTTACATCAGCAGTGTATATTTTATAGGCCTAAAAGAGCCAAGATTATAATTTTATCTACAGCTTAACCTGGTGGTTTCTGTCATCAAGCTTAACAATTTTGCAAGGATTGGTTTTTCTGAGCAGAGAGCTCCCAGATGCTGTGGGATGAAGCTGCAATGTGCTGGGAAGGGGGCCCAGCTGATGCTCATCACCTCTAAGCAGGCACACAGGAGGTACCAGATGTATCTGACAGGTTGCTATAGCTCCCTCAGACCCACCTGTAAATCACAGCACAATGCCAGCGAATGACTCAAAATAACAAATAGTAAAACTATTTATGTGAGCAGTGCCTTCCTAGGCCCTTGATCAGTGTTTAGCAATTACAAATCCATGTTTGCTAGCTCCTGCTTTCCTTTAAACAGACCTGTCGTTGTATCTTGCTTGGAGAAGTTGATTGTACCCCAGAGAAATATTGTGAGAGTTCAACTTCACCCTCAGTTTCAAGAATAAAAATTTCATTTTAGCTGAGGGAGTAGTTATACCTACCCAGGGATAACATTTTGGTTCAAATCCTGTGAATGCTTTTTATTTATTATTTTGTGGTTTATTTTGTTCAGTTATTTACATTATGCTGTTTAAGGACTTCCTGAAAACCAGGTTAATCCTTTATTCTGCATGGCAAGGATTTTTTTTTTTTCTCTGACACCCTTGCATCAGACCTGTGGTTAAAGTGGCAAAGGTGTAGAAGTTTCCTATGTAAGCTCTTACCCTTTGGCATGGTATTTTCTGGTGTTATGTGTTGAGTTGGGTTTTTTTTTCACATCAGAGAGGACAAAACTTATTATCCCACAGAATAGTTACACAAAGGTAAGGCTGAATGGAAGTTAATTTTCTCTTAGATAAATGCATTATCACAAAGAAAAATACACACATCTCTATGTTGAGTTTGCCTTCGTTTTGTTTTCTTTAGTGTTTGTTTGCATTCTAGAATTTATTCTTTTCATTTCTTAAACCTCATGAAGTGTTTACAGGAAAGAAAACTAATTCATGAAATTTTGTGACTAGAAGCAGATTCTCTTTTCATTTCCTAGGGAGATTCTTTTGTTTAAAAGATAAAACCAGAAGTCATAAAAATGTGTTATTTTTAGGAGACAACTCCATGAAAACTTAGAAGAAGTTAAGTAAGATTGAGAAGAGAGATGAATGGGGGAGGGTGTGCAATAAACGAATATATTTTATTGGCAAGACAAATAATTAAATCTTTGAACCACTTATGGTAGCTGGACTGTTGATCTTAGTTGTGTTCAAGGCTGTTGCATATTATGACTGTATTTGCTTTAACATTTGGGAAAGCTGCACGTCAATACTATTAAAACCACATAAGTGTCTGGAGAATATTTTTAAATGCTTGACCAGATGAATAAAACAAGCAAAGATTGTTTTCTAGAGCACAATCTTTGCACCATTTGAAATCATTGCATAGATAACCGTGCACCTTCTTTTCTGAAAGGGCAGAAAAACTGGTTCTTAAAATTGGTTAACCCCAGAGTGAGATAACTTGGCTCCTGGGTGCATCCATGTATGTTGGGTCCCTTCCAGGAGCTGCTTTTTGCCCCCAGTTTGCCCATACTCCAGTCCCTTCCAGGGGCTCCTGCAGGAGCTGGCTCTTGGTGCACAGAGACACCTCACCAAGGGCTTGCCAGAAAAGGGATTCATTGCCTCTGGTTTGAGCTCTGTCACTTTATTTTACCCCAGAGAGTAAACTGAGTGTACATCCTAAACACCTGAATCATAACATTTAATGAAGATTAAGCTGCATGCAGAATTTGCTGTGTCTGCAGTGTGGTTCTGCTCTGGACACGGTGTCCCTGGAGCCAGCACTGCTGCCCGGTTGGGGCAGAGCCCACTCAGCCCAGCTTCTTTCTGTACTTTTGCACACAGCCATTTTCCAGAAGCTGCTCTGCACTTCAGCAGAGGAGTTACCAGCGTGTACTTGAGACATGAATTCCAGGTTATATGGTTTCCCTGAGAATTGCCATCTGTCATGCTTTTCTGTCTGGAGGTCACTCCAAGTTGCCTCGGGTTGGTATCCTCAGACAGGAGGTTGGAAGGATAAACCGTGTGCTTCGTCTTTAACCCTTAGTTATCCTTTTCCCTTTCAGCACCCACCTTGATAGGTATGGTAAGGAAGGACTGGGCTTCCCAAAACAGCATTGCCCTCTCCTGGCAAGAGCCGGACTTTCCCCATGGAGCAATTCTGGACTACGAGATCAAGTACTATGAGAAAGTAGGTTTCACTTACAGCATCACCCACACTCAGATCCTAAAGAACAATGTGTTTTATACTTTTAATAGCATTTTAAAAAATCTTTTCACTTGACCCAACATACAGTGCTGTGTGTGTATGCCAGACGTTTGATTTCGCGCTGATTTTTTGTTGTTTTGCTCCCAACTTGTTAATGACTGTCTTGTTTCACATCAGAATTGAGTAGAGCAGCAAGCAGATTGTACATTTACTCATCTCATAGCAACTACATTTGAAAACGTGGATAAACTGATCACATGCTTCAACATATTTTGATTTATGGACAGTAAAAACTTCACATTAGAGTGACACACAGCAGAATTAAAGTGAATGCCAACATTATTTCATTTTGAGGCAAAAGATGTATTTATTTATTTATTTATTATTGCTAAATAAAGCAATAACATGTGCTTAAAGGATAGGTGCACCAGCATTGTTTAGAGGGTTAGAAAAGGGTTACAAGAGAGGAACTTGGATTTCTGGTGCTCTGTCTAAATTAGGCAATTTCACACAGAAGAGAGCTACAACATGCACTACAAGTAAAGGTAAAAGGTGCACACACAGCATGTGTTGGAAAAGCATAATTTGAAGTCTCCTTCTCCATAAGCACAAAACATATTTGGTCATTTCCAGTCGCTACAGGGCCTGGTACCAGTAAAAAATTCTGCGCTGACCAGTGCCTTAAATCCTGAAGACATAGACAGGAAATTTTTGGTGTCTGTACCTTAAACAGTTCCCTGCTCAGTCAGTTCTTGTGTTTCCCTGCCCCCATCTGAAGTCACAGTGGAACTGATGTATATGAAGATCACAAAGAACAGAAATACAAACCAAGTCATGGAAGAAAGTATTAGGGATATTAGGCTCTGTAAATATCTGAGAATTTTATTCCTTGACTGCACTTCTCTGTTGAGATTATGCAGCTTTAATGATGCAGAAGAAAGGGTAAACTGGGAAAAAAATCCAAACAATTTAAATAGGACAGCTAGAAGGAGAAGACAGATTGCTTAAAATATTTGGTAAGCCAAAGCAAGGAACCCTATATTCCTACTCTAATGGGAGTCCTCAGGTTCTGATCCATTATCACAGCAAGCCCCATTATAACTTGAACTTCTTGTCTTCATTGATATTAAAGAGATGAATTAAACACAACAAAATGTGAGATTTTATTCTCTGGAATTGGAACAGTTCTGAAGATCTGTAGCCATTGGTATGGATGTTAAATTATAAACCTTCAATATGTATGTAACAAAATCCTTTCTCAATGGATTATGTGCCAAGACCAGTCACTGCTGAGTGACAAGGCAAATAATTTTTCTTAGAGGTCTACTTATTCCTGAGCCTTGACCATTGTGCAGCAAGACTACATGCACAGGCTTTAGGACCCTTTGCTAGACACAGTTTAAAACACTCTTATCTGTTTTTACGGAAAAAAAGAACAATTTTCGTTTTTTTTTTTTTTTTCTTTTAAAATATATAAGGAGCATCTTCTATCTATAAACTCTTTCTTCTGAGGTCAGGGGAGATAAAATTCACTGCTAGCACCTTCCAGTGCTGTGGCACAGGTGTAATTTGCATGACCTCTCTTGGAGACCAGGTTCTAGATCACAGAGATGAATAATCCATTACTGCAAGTCAGTCTGCTTATTTACACCATTAAATTGGAAAATGTTATTTCACACCACTTTAATAATATTTAAATCTTGCTTTAATCATATTTAAATCAAGAAGCATACATTACAACTCTGGCTAAGTGTAGTGACCAAATGCAAATGAAATCTTATATTGTGAAAGAAAAAGGGATGGTTCCTACCTCAAAGCCAGAAAATATTAATATGCACAAGTAATTTTATGTTTCAATTAGTTTTTTCTTCTTCACTGTGGAGCTCTGTATATTAAAAAGCATAGTTTGTGTTACGACAGGTCTAGATGTAGCCAGTGACATGGTAATCTCTCAGCCTTCCCAGGAACTCTGAAACAGGGGAATATCAGCATTCCCTTTCTCAGCAGAAGTGACAAAATAGGGATGTTGCGGCATGCCCACAGGAAACATGATAAGAGTGAGATAATTTTCTACTGGATCTAGTATGAATTTATCACAAAGACATCCCTCTAGCAGAGAGTAAAAAATGCAGGTAAAGTTGAAGAACATGTTAAATATGAAAAGGTCAGAAATTTTATTAATGTCTTACGGAGTCAAGAAAAGGGCAGAAAACAGAAGTCTTACCTACTAATAAACACAGTAGGTAGAAAAATGGAACAACTTTTGCAGTCCATCTTTATGCCTTTCTAGCTGTCATTTGCATTTAATAAAGAAAGGTTTTGTTTTGATAAACAATGTAAGAAATGGAATGTCTCCATCAAATACAACCACTCAATCCCTCAAATTCAGCTGATTATATAAGTTTCTTAACTTCTTGAAGCTCTGAGGAATTATGCAATATTCTAAACTTTTACAGTTATTTCTGCTATTTCTTTTAAGGTTCCTTGTTGACATTTGAAAAACTGTCAGTACATCATTGGTGAGCACCTTAGGGGAGCAGCCTTCTTTTAACTATCACCAGCAGGAATTCTGTGGCTCACAAATGGAAGTTGTATCTTGTCATGGGCTCCCAAGGTTCCTTGGAAGAAATGTAAACTTCAGAAATCAAATAGCTGCCCAATAAACTGTAAGCAGTCTACAAAATGGGGCAGTTTCCAACAATTTCATAAGGAAGACAAATAAATGATGATGAGCATGGAACATAAAGATCCATCTTTCCATCCATTTCCAGGAGCAGCAAAAGGAGGCTACACTGCCAATTATGCAAGAAACTTGCATTTATACTCTTGTAAAATACAAATCACTCACAGCGAACTATCAAAAGATCAAGTCCTCTCTGTGAAAAATATTCTTCTGATAAAGACTACCAAGTTATAAAGAAATAAAGTAGAGAGAAGGAGAGTTATCCAGAGGTCTCAATAAGTTCCAAATAGGGAATCATACATTCATTTCAAAGTACAATAAAGCAGTTCAATAATTTTTCTGCTTTATAGTACCTTTTCCTATATGACCTTCATTTCTCCAGGGAATTGCTGTAAAACACTCAGAACTTCAGGAGATACTGTCTCTAAAAATGAAAATCTTGTGACAATAACAAAATTTCATCGTGAGCCAGTTGTACAGATTAGTAGTTTCTTATTTGGGAGTGCACTGGTACATTTTTATGTGGTTTTCTGACAAGAGGTCATTTTGTTCTGCAGCCTTTCAGCCAAAAATGCAGTGAACAAAATCTAACCTGGGCTATAATTAGACAGCTGATTTGACCTGGGAGAACAAAAATTGCTCAACGTTCAGTCCAAGATTCTCTGAGTTCTGTCACAGCAAAGAGAAAGGGTTTTCCACTGTTTGAGTAGTTGTGTGATATAACCCGGGAGAGAACATCATGATCCTGAAATAATTGCCTTGTTGAGGCTTGGTAGTTGAAATACCTGATTTCAGGTAGATTATGAATCATTCTGAAAACTATGCCTTGGTTAATACGTGAGTCTTTACAGCAACACACAGAAGATCAGTTAAATGTTTGCTCTTGGAGATCTAGGACATGCTCATAAAAGCATTTCTTCATAGACCTTTTTTGGGGTCTTGAGATACTAAACATTGCCAATTATCTCCGTTGATACAGGGTGTCTGCCCTATTCTGCACTCTGTCCATTGTGTTCTGTGATCCCTTAATATCATCCACAAACACTATTTCTAAAAGAAAAAAAATGTCTCGTGTGCCATAGTGTCTTTCCCTTTAAAAATCAAAATCATTAATATAATCGCCTTGCCATTGCTAATTGCAATTAATTTTTCTTTTACAGTTTAAACTGTTACTCAGACACGGACCAAAGCTTGCACTATTTGCAAGATTCCAGGGCATCATAATCTCTCTACCTCTTATTAAAAGGGTTTCATGTTTGAGGCAGATGAAGGAGTGGGGCCTTGTTAGAGCCTTGTAATGACAATTCCTCCCTCTGTAGCAATTCCCTCATGGTAAAGGGAACACAACACACAGCGGATATAAACCTCACCAGCTGCACTCTGGGCTGTGCAGCTGAACTGGAAAACTTATTCCTCCCCTTTCCATCCAAACCTAGAAAGTTAATCATCAAAAATTAATGCTCCCTAAGACCTGTATTAGGCATACCAAGCTGTGCACGTATCAGCAACTGTATTAAGTTGTTATTTGTTCTCCCACGTGGCTCAAGCACACCAGCTGGATTACATTTCCTGTTACACACAAGATAACATATAATTAGTTAAAGAAGCCTGTCTGTAGAGAAGGGATTTTAATGGAATGTACCCAAGCAGTAACCTGAGGCATTGCAGTGAAATCTCTAAATAGAGAATTCAGAGAATATCTTTAGAATCAGGATTTGGAGGAGAGGGCCGATATTTCTTTGCTTTCTTGTCTTTTGATGAAATTTAAAGCCGAATCCCTTTGCCAAAATACTTCATTTTGTTGGGGGATTCAATTTGCAGCTCACAGGCAGTTTTCACATTAAAAAATTAACCCACCTCCATAGGACAGTGAGTGGACAGGATATGTAGGATGTCAGATATCACTTTTCCTTATCCCAGTATTATTTAGAATTGAATTAATAAATAGAAGTGAGAAAATAACTGAGCAGTAGAGGCAAGGGGGAAATTAGTTTTCCAATGAGATTTGAAAAAGAGGTGAGGAGCTGATGAGGCAGAGAGATAGAGAAAAGTACCAGATTTAAAGAATTGGAAAACAGCATGACCTTGTTAATTTTTCTATCAGTCTACAGCTGTCTTCACTTAACTTATACAAGAAATTATGGGCAGTCTTAAAATCTAATATTAAACCAAAGACTGCTATTTCTTTGAGCAATCATTAATATGAATTAAAATGAGACATCCTGAGTTTGAGTGACAGGCCTTTAGGTAAATTACATTATAGGAATAATGAGAAATTTGAAGACTCTCAGTGCATAATGTTTTGAATGACAGAATTATTTTTATAAGCATTAATATGGAAAATTATAAGCACCATGAGACTCATCCCAGATTAGAGGATACCAGATGTTCCTCTGTGTCTTCTCCAGCTAAGGAGATATTGCATTTTGATCTTCTCACATTAATTAACCTGACCCTGCTTGAGTATGGGCTGGAATCAGCCTCAGTAAACAGGAGCCACGTGTGTTCTCAGTAGATAAAATAAGGACATTTCTCATAAGAAGCCATCTCATGTAGATCACATTCAGTCCTCAGAATTTCTGGGTGGAACTTTGAAATGTGCAGTAAAATCAGTCATTTCTCTTGTAAATTTCTCTACCTTTCTGTGAGTTCTGCATGGCATGGGTGAAGCTCATTGACCCTCAACTCCCCACTACTTAAAGAGCCAAAAGTCTCCATTCTCTCCACCTCTTTAGTCACCACTTTTAATTTTAAAATTTGTCTATCAGTCTACAGCTGTCTTCAGTTAACTTATGCAAGAAATGATGTGTTTAACTAAGAAGTAACATATTCTTTCGGACATGGCTGTTACAACTCCCCTATTTCCTTTAAGCACCAGCTGTTAATTTTTTGGTTCAGATTTTTCTTTTCTGGTAGATTTTTATATCCTAAAGAACCATATATGCAGCAGCTCCCAGTGGCATGAGGCTGAAGGAAGCCCTGGGTCTGTGTGACATTATCCATGGCCAGAAGTATTTGTTTGGTACTGGTGTGGCTGGGTTCTTGGCATGTGCTGGTTCTTTCTTCTGGGTGTGTTCCTTTACTGTTGCTATCCCTGTTGCTAAATTTTAAAGTCAACATCAGTGATGGAATTTGGGACAGGTACAGAGTGACAACAGTAGGGATAAGCACCTGAGCACTTCAGGTATCTGGCTATTTATTGAGTATACACAGTGTAAAAAGCTGTTTGCTTCAAAGGATCAACTGGGGAATTTTTAACCTTCATGATAATAATAATTTTTTTAATAAACAGTTTTCTTCTGTAATATTTTTCAAATTATTCAAATCATTTAAGGCATAAATAGCCATCTGCTGCCTGCAAGTAAAATGTTTCTGATATGACTGGAATCAAGAAGCTTGGGACTCATGCAATAATACTTTCTCATTACATTTTCAACAATTCTCATCAAAACAAAAGTGCTGAGTATTTGGGATGTACTAGAGATTTTGGACAGCAGTTTTAGGCAGTTCTTAGTGTTTGTTCATAGCATGTCACAGGGAGGCACCAGGGCTCTGAGCAGCACCTCAGGCATTCTCAGCCCTTTGTAGCTCCTGGGAAATGAACCATGTCTGCTGAATGTTTTTAAAAAATAATCACTACAAATATGCTTTGGGATATAATCATTAAAATGAAATCTTCTAGATTATTTTAGCATAGTAAGTGGTGTTAAACAAGCTTCTCAGTTTTTCTGTTCTGCTGTTATTAACCCATTTTCCCAAGGGAAAAAATGTAAAAGCCTCAGATTCTAAAAAGAGGAAAAAAAAAAATAAGGTCTCAGAACTGTTGAAAATGAGAGTGACTAATTACCAGACTCTCTCACCAGATAAAATTTATAAAATTTTTGCCTTGGAGGAAAGAACTAAGGACCTTGCAGCAGCCATTATTAATGATACCAATGTAATTACTATTAGGAGAAAAAGAAATCTGGCATCTAAATATCAATTACATGCAGCAAAGGTTTATCAAAGAAGTTCTAAGCTAGACCTCTATTAGATGCCTGGTTTGGCTTGTCTACTAATCATTGTTGTCAATTATTTAGAAACAGTTTCTGAACTTTAGTATTTAATAATAAAGTAGCCCATTAAGGTATTGCTGTTGTTCCTGCTTAACCAGAAACTCTCAGTGAGAAGTATAATGCTGTTTAAGAAAGCCTGGTAGATTTGATATTAAAAAAGAAAAAAACATAGTTAAGTCTTTGCTGATCTTGTGTTCTTGCCTGCAGCCAATACCATTTTCTCCAAGGAAAATTACATGTACAGTGCTTATTCCAGTAACTGCTTGAAGAGCTGCACAAATTCAGAAAAAGTGTATTAATGGTTTTGGATAAGAGGTTTTGAAATGCTTTCAAGGGCATAGGAATAAGCATAGGAGGTATGCAAACTATTATAAGACAGCAAACACAATTAGTTCCATACCTCAAATAAAGAGAAGCTAAATCCATTGATGACAAAGATTGGTTGCTAATAAAAGGAATAATTAATTTTTTTCTATCCTCTAAAGCCTTTGAATGTCAGGAAAAATAGTTTTCAGAATTGTGCACTGACACAGCAACAATGATAATAATAATAATGTTAACCTCAGGAATCAGTGTTAATCTTAAGTATGTTTTTAGGTGGGGTCAAAAATCAGAAGCAGCTGCTTTATAGAGCAGAAAGTTTCAGTTAAGGCAACATTGAGATGATTTTGATGAACATACTGTAAAAAATAAATGTTTTCTCATCAGAGATAATGTATCACTTGCACAAAAGGAAGTGGTAAGGAGTTGAACATGTTTAATCCTGGATGAAGAAAATAGAGAATGTACTCCCAAAGCATTTTGGTTTTGTTGTTTCTGTTATTATCAACTGCCTGCAGTGTTTTCACCTTTGAGTTTAGGTGCAGTAAGTTTTATTTACATATGATAATAGAGTTGGAGTTCCCTTAGATACCTTAACACAAATTCAGGAGTCAAACTTTGGGTTTGAAAGTTTCACAGATTTTTACCAAAAAAAAAGGCAAGTTTTGTGAACAATGACCTAAATATAACAAGCATACCTGCCAAAAGATGGTCATCTAAATGAAAGTGATTTTCTTTTTTAAAAATTAAATACAATGTCTACATCTCCATGAGTCTGACTCTAAAATGAGTCAGAATATTTCCTTTAGACCCTCTTAAAATACAAAGTAGCTTTCAAATTCAAAAAAAATCATCTGTGAGCCCAGACTCTTCAAAACTGAAGCTAGCACAGTGATTTTTGCAATGCACGGATGGCTTACTGTTCATAAATGGTTGATTTGCAGCCATAAAGGTGGATTCACAGATTAAATCAAGATGCATACCTTGAGACATGAGTTATATCTTTGTCTAAATGAAGGAGTGTTCAGATATTGTTTCATTTACAGTTTCTTCCTGCAATATTCAATGCATCCAAGAGATACCTGGAGAGGTACAAAGGTGTGAGAGTAAAACAAAAAAAAGTTCTTTTTTTTTCTGTCTGTTTTTTTCTAAGACTGCATTTCAGTTGTACTTTAAGCACAGAAAAGGACAGGATATTAGTTTTCCTCTTTGAATGGTTTCTTTTTCACATTAAATGAAGCCACTGACTGTGTAATATTAGTAACCTCTTTTTTATTAAGTAGCAGTGTCCCCAGAGCAGTTATTCTGGGAGAAGGGAGACATATCCAAAGGGAAAGAGGAAGCCCCTTTAGGGAGAGCCCCTCCATTTTAATGCACTAAACCACTGCTTTCTTGTTTAATATTAGTATAATCACTTTACTGTGTACTAAACAAAAGCTGTGGGTTTGGTGTGGGGATGTGGTTGTTGGAATCAAAATGAACATTAGAGGAGCTTTTAATTTAAATTAATATTTTCATCAGCCAATTTGAATTCATAAAAATTGCACCTCATTTAGTAATTCCAATGAAGTTTTTTTGTTGTCCCCGAATAAACCCACAGATATTTATTTGATTGATTGAAACAAGCAAAATCTTACAAGTCTCTCCTTTTCTTTTGAGTTGTATAATGTATTTGCATTATTAGTTTCAAAGTGCCCTTTCTTGATGTGCTTGTTGGGATGGCTGAGTTAACAACCTATTATTATGTACTCCTTACCGAGCTGTTAATAGCTTTAGAGTCTTTTGCAGGAATTCACCTGCTGCTCATAAACACATTTATGTTGCTGTATGAACTTCACCAGGTTGATGCATCTTGTATTTGCAATGACCTTGTACAAACTACCTGGTTTTCATGCACGTACAAGTATTTATATTATAGTAACAAAAGTCTTTAGTGGCTCAAGCAGCTCTTTTTAAAAAGGTATAGACATCCATCTGTGAATTTCGTTAACGTTTTCTCAGATTTTTTCATGTTGTTGTTTTTACCACCACCAGAAATGATATTTCTACTCAAGTTAGCTGTATCAGAAATGGGCACTTCCCAAAGAAAAAATGAACAAAAACTTGCTGTGTCAGTTTTGAAAGTGCAAAATCAGCTTTTTTATTTTCTTGCTGGTTTGTTTACTTTGCCCTTGAAATTCATGTTCAATTAATTGGAAAAAAGATTGCTGTTTTTGCTTTACACGCCATTAATTCACTGAGATGTTTGAAGAAGACATAAACTTGAGGAATATGCTGTGTTTAGTGTTGATGTATTGCACTACAGTCATGACACCAGAGGTGAATTCAGCCCTTCTGAGTTAGCATTACAAGACAGATGTTTGCTGTTTGCCTGCATGGAGACACAAGAAGATTTTTGCATGTGCTCACTAATACACCAAAAAAATGTGATATTTCAGTGACTTCAATAGCTACTGTATGTTTATGTCAGAAGAGGCTTGCATCGTGAAAAGCAATACACAATCTCTGTACAGAGATCAGCAGGTTCCCCCTTGCCTCTGATTTATTATTTGTATTGCAGTGATTAAAGTCAAACCTTAGTTAGTGTCAGACTTTGTGTTTTAGGGCCAAAATTCTTCCCCCAAAATTGATTTTTGTTGGATGGATGAAATCTGTCTTAACATTGTCAACATTATTTTATGCTCATAAATCCCAATTTTCTTTGAAAAGGGAAGTGTTTGTCCCAAAGACACGTATTCATAGTTAGCATATGAAAGACTTGTTGCCATTTAACATTCATATGGTCTGAAATTAATCTTAATGACTTCAGTAATTTTTTTTCCAGAATAGAAAATCTGAATAGCAATCTGAATCAATTCAGTCTATAAAAGTAGATATTTTGCTTACTCAAATAAAAGTGATAGCTTTATTAATACCACTGAATTTGTTTTCAAGCTGTTGTGGATCAATAAGGATCTTTTCTGGATTTGCCAGGCAGCAAACATTCAGTAGCAAATGAAAAGAGAAAATTCTGCATTAGTCTGCTCTTCTAATATTAAAAGTTATTTATGTAGAAGATTCAAACTGAGCTGAAACCAATCTTAAAATAAGCCCAGGGAGTCTACATGTCCTAACATCCTAAAAGGCTGCACCACATCTTAGAAGGGACTTGTAAAGACATGATTCCACAAGAGATTTTTAGTACAGAATGTGGTTTTAGTACAGAATGTGGTTTTAGTACAGAATGTGGTTTTTACGAGGGTGTTTGTAGAGCTGAAAGCATCGCACAGGAGTTGAGATTTCCCAGCAGGGTGTTACAAACCTGACAAAATATTCAGCACTGAAAGGAAGCCCTAATCCAAATCCTGGCCCTATCTGCCTGTGAATATGGAGGGATTCTGAAATGAAGTGAATTAAGGCCATTTGTCAGCAGCACTATTAGAGCTGAGTTCTGTGTAGCTGACTCAGTGCTGTACTATATTTTTGGATTGGTAGCATCATTTGATTTTCACAGCTTTGAACATATGTTGTGGGCTGTTGGGATTTTTTTGGTGGGGAGGGGGAAGGGTTGTTTGGGGTTTTTAGGGGATTTTTTTGTTTATTTTGTAGTGTTTTTTGCTGGGGGGTTGTTAGAGTGCTGGTTGCTCTGTACTGTAGCAAGTCACCTCCCTGTAGAAGTTTTCTGAAAAATTGGATGATTGCTCTTGTATTGAAATTCCACTTCCCTTGTTAGATGCTTCTCTGCATTTAAGTTGCCTTCACACTTCAGTAGGAAATAGGATCCACAATTTTGAGTTCTGCCATGAAGGGACACAGCATTTCTGTGTGCACAGCTGTGATGTTACCCATGCTGGTAATGCTGGCTGTGAGAAGATTGCCTGCCCCATGGCTCAGCAACTTGGAGACCTTCAGGTGTTTGGACTGTGACTTTTTCCACATCACACAAGTTGTTCTTTTTTTGTTATCTTTCTTCCAGGGTATTGCATTTTCAATTTAAATATTTCATTATCCAGTGACCTACTTCCCATCTGTAACTAGTAGTACTGTTGCTCTGATATACACAGATATTTTGAAATTGGCTGAACATATTACTGATATTGATTATTATTCACTATTTCTTATAGATAAGAAACTAAAGTATATTCAATAAAATAGTCAGAAAGTTAATTTTTTTTTTAAATCCTCGCAGTATTTTTTAAACAGAGTTTGTAATTAAACTTGTTGCCTAGGGATGTTTTGGAGGCCACAAGCAAAATTGGTTGAAGGACTAATTAACGAAATTCCTGGAAGAAAAGTCTATAAGCTGTAAGACACAATGAAGCAAATTTAGTTAATTCAGAAAGCCACTGATCTGCAGATTGCTGGGCTCTGGGGGAGTGTTAAGGGTAAGAATGGGGGGAAGGAACCTGCAGTGGCACCTGGACCTCGTTCAGAATTGTGAACCATGAACCTCATACACCAAAGGAATGACTTGGGAATCAGCCCACTGTATTTCCATGATTCTCTGGGCTTGTTTCACAGCAAAGAAAGTCACAGAAGCCTTCCAATCTTCATATTTTCAGGACTGCTTCTGTTTTCTGTTGCACTGTATTTGTCAGCAGGTTTATTACATCATTATGAAGTAAACCTTAGCAATAGATATCCCCGGAGAAACTGTACTTTACTGTCCTAAAGTGAATTTTGAGTACTACTTGAGTTGAATTTTTTACCTTAGAAATTTAGTTCCTGCTTGCAGTAGCTTCCTGCTTCTTTCCAACTGGAAAATAAACTTAAAATGAGTGAAAAGATAAGAAAAATCTTCAAGGCAGCTAGAGAAGCTGGCACTTTTATATTCAGAAGTTAGAGAGACTTCTGGATGTCCTGGTGCCGAGGTTTTCACTGGTAAATGTTTTTAATTAACAAACAACCATTATCAGAGTAGCTTATTACTGCCAGAAAAGTGGGATTTAATGTCTGTGCTCATCTGACAACCCAGGCCATGTTCTCCAGCTGCCTTTGTTATCTGCTGCATTGCACCTGTTCCATCCCTAACTTAAGGCCTGGTTTTATTTCATTCTGATCTCCTTACTGGGACAGTCAGCTCCCTCCTGTCTGCTGCCTTCACCCCTGGCAGTCCCACTTGGCCCAGCATGTGAACCACACAATTTTTGCTCTGCCCAGCCCTCACCTCCCTGTTCTGGTGAGAATTCTAACATTGTTTTAAAGGCTCCCTGTCCTCATCTCTCTCCTCATTTAATTTTCTGCTTTTCATGGTTCACCTCACATCAACTCATTTCTGCCTTTCCAAGAATATAATCCAATTAAAATGCATTTTGTCTGGGGTTTGACCTTTCTGTGTTTTCTTTATGATTGGTTATCTGTTCTTCCCCTTTTCATGTTGACAGCTTCACTTTTATATATGGAAACAGCGATGAGCTGACTGACAGGCAATCAAAATATAAAATATTGAATGGCCAAACAAGTAAAGGACACTTGAGTGTTTCAGCTCCCCAGACTGTTACATCTCAGATTAATCAGGACGGAGGCCAAGGAGGGAAGAGACAGGGTTACAGCCTGAAGGGGCTGATGCCTTTAAGTGCTGCAGATTTCTCCTCTGAAGCAAACACTAGAGCCACTGGCAATTTTCTGTCTGGCCCTGATTTTTTGCTGCCACAGTTTTCAACTTAGTTTAGATTGGTCCTCAGATCTTTGCAATCACTTTTCTAAATTTACTTCAAGTTTGTGGTTCAGCTGAAAACCAGAGGTACAGGGGTTTTTAGGAAGAGTGTTTTTTAAATAATCTTAATTGTATTGTTTACTTCTAGTTCTCTTATTGTATTTTTTCCTACCGCTCTATGGTTCATTAAAAATTTACCTAATCCTGTTGATCAGATTGTAATCAGTAATTAATGTTAGAAGCCCATTTAAGTATTTTCTAAAATCTTCTGCCAGCATTCCTCTTAATTGATATACTGTAGGTCAAAATAATTTTCTAGGAGAAAATCACACACAAAATTAGTAAATATAAAGAAACATTTCCAAAGGCAGACACCAAGTTCCACATGTGTAGTGAATTTTATTGCTTTCAGTGTAATTAGTCCTTATCTACAACAATCTGTGTAAGGTGACAAAGGTGCTGTGACTAGAGGCGACAGATATTCAGAAATTGTGTTACGAAAATATTATATTTTAAAGAAAGAAAATACTTTTTGAGACTCATTGGGGGAAAATTAGTTGTGAGAGAAGTATAGGCTCTATAAATCAGAGGCATTTTCCATAAATTAGAACTGTGGGGACTCTGTTTTTATTCATCACAGAGAGTAAGTACAAACTCCACAACTTGATGTTATTTATCTTTAATAGATTTGATTTGAACTGATTAATCAATTAATGACTATACCTCATAATTAACTACTGTGTTATCCTAATGGGCAGCACAGCACTAAAGCTTAGGTGACTATGGAGTTCCAGCATAGCTGATCCCATGGGAAAAGTAAGGAAGAATTGGGAGATTTCCATGCACAGTGGACTAGAGCTATGATCAGTAAACATTGGTGTCTTCCAGAATCATGGTTATTCCTTTAAAATAATGATGCTTCCTCTGTAGGTCACATTGTGTGCGTTCCTCAGACTGATGTATCTAGGAAAGAGGAAAGATGTGACCAAATGGTCTCATAAAAAATTCTTTTTTATTATTGGTGCTTTTATTTAAACATTTATAGCACCTGAATCATGAAACTCCAAATCTTCTTTACTTTAATGTGGTACTTATTCAGCTTTGACATTGTGCTTCAGTGTACAGGATAAAGACCTGGTCCCTGTGGTATATAGATTTAATCTCTATTAGTTCTTCTTTCAGTTAAATAGCAGTGCTCTAAAAAGGCCAGGCAGGATTATGTGGCTTAATACAGAATTTTCCTGTTGCAGGACAAGAGATATAGACTAGAAAATGTGTTTACAAACAGCTGATAGTAAATTCAGTTACTCGCATTGGATTCTTCCTGCACACACACACTTGAAAGTTGTGGATACAATAAGTCTCTTTTAGCTGGCAGGAGGTGGAAATCCCTTTCCCTAGGGTCTAAGATTTTTGTTACTCATGGCACTCAGCGAGCTGAATACCTCCACTGTCATTCAAAAAATAAGCTAGACTAAGAGTATATAGCTCCTATTATATATTCTAAATCATAGCAAAATAGAAATATATTATATTTCTCTTTTTAAATTGCTAAACTAAAGACTGATACTATTTTTATTAGAGCCATGTCTCCTCCAGCCACTCAAATATTAATGGTGACAGATCTTGTATGCCTGAAAGTGCCAGGATTTTATCAGTGCTTTACTGGTAAAGTTAATCTTTTAAAGGTTATTTCAGCACTACAAGCAAAATTCAGCATTTCAGCTTTAATTTCTATTGTTTTGTTGTTTTTTTTTCACTAAAAATTTTGAGATAAATAATCTTTTTCTCACCTACAACATCAACATGTGCACTCTTTGATTGTCATAGGAGTCCAAAGTGATTAAAGGTCTTCACATTTTGGTTAGCATTTATCAATATTTTTCTTATATGTGCCCACAAAGTCTTCATTTCTGTTTTCTTTTCCTCTGTACTAAGGTGGGGATAAAATTAGAGAGCAATTTTTTCACACAGGTGTGGCATGTGATAGTTTGTCTATTTAATATAGTTATCTATTCATTTAAAATTGTTAATGTTTTTGGGGAAATCCCCTTTATTTTAAGTATATGAGAAAAATGGGGCTAATCATCACAATAATAGAACATCTGGATATTGACTGCTACTCTGCTGCACTGCAGAAGCAGAAGGCATTTCAGTAACATTTATCCTCTGATGGTGCTACTCCATTAAATGAGGTTGTCTAGTCTTAGACCATTAGCACCATTGTGCCTTCCACTCAGCCAGTCTTTCTCTTTAGATATGAAAAAAATGCCTTATCTATAAAGCCAAGTATAAAATTAGGATAGATACAGATCGAGATTAGTAGAGGTGGCTGCAGGAAAGAATTTGATTCTGAAAGGTTTTCCTGTTCATGCACAGAGTAAACTGTCATGGATTTGTGAACACTGTCCCTCATAATCAGAACAGACTCCATTTACAAGAAGAATCACACAAATAATAAGAAAAATACAATTTCCTTAGAAACAGAGATAGCATTTTCAAAGTTCATAATATAATTCTGTTTAACTTGGATAGGCAGTCATATAGTTAGTATTACATTGTGTAATAACATTGGCATAGCTTGTATTTGGGTTATATTTATGTTTTAATTACAGATTCTCACCAAGATAAATTTGCAGTAGGCTATGGAAGAGGTCTTATGAATTTCCTCATATCAGATTGTGTCTCGTAGTTATATGAATATATTATATTAGATAGACTCCTTTAACTCATGTTTAACCCCTCAGCCCCTGTGTTCTCAGAGGTGCTTCTTGTGAGTCCTTTGCCATCTTAAGATCACAAATGCTGCTCTGATACTGATGTAAAGCATCAGAGCATTTCTTGTGTCCCTTCTCTTTTTGTGAATGCTGAACCATACACAGTGGCCAACTGTATATTATCTTACTTCTTATGTGCCATAGGAGGAGGTACAGTCATATCAGTTAAACTTATGTTTTATTTTGCAGATTTTGCAGTCTGTAGTTATCAAGTGCAGAATAAATGTAGTGGCCTTTCCAACTGATTCTGGCCCTGTCACTGTCTAGGTCAGAAATCTATCACAAGAGATAGATAGATCCTTCTAGCACACAAAATCATGCTTCCTTTTGATGGAAAATAGGGTGTATGATAAGTGAGTCGATATATATCTGTATTTTGCCACAACATGAAAGCAGGATCTGGGAAAAGCATGCACTAACATCCAAAAAGTACAGTCAGGTCCTTCAGTTTAAAATTGACTTTTTGAACACAGAATCCCTGCAGGAGTGCATATGGTCTGTAGCATGAATAATACAAAGCATCCCATACTTCTGTGCAGACTAGAATTGTATTTTTTTTGTTCTGAGTCCATCTTCAGCCTTCCTAGGAAAGATCATGGCAGAAGGAGTGGCCAGCCTTGAGAACCACCTCCATGTGTTTCTGTAGAAAGCACTGGCTTTCCAGGTAGGCTGCAGATCAGTTGTCAAGAGAATGGAGCAATGGCAAAGCATCCACTCTTTGGAGAGTTCTCTGTATGAAGCCAGTCCTAAAAGGCTGGATTCTTTGTGCAAAACATTCCAGCCCTGGGAAGTTTCCAGCTATGAATCATTTTGTCTGGAGTTTGAGCAAACTTTTCCTCAAGCTCCTGAAGCTTGTTCTCAAACCAAGGTGACAGGTTCCCTTTCCACTATTTCACATGCAGTAACAAATCTTGCCCCCTTCCCCGTATGACAGCACTATTACTTTTAAGGTTGGGTACTCCCAGACATCACTTTTCAGTCTGTGGGATGGATGGCATGAGAGGCTGCAGAAAGAAAGGACAGGGGAGGGCATGAAGAAGGGACACTTCAGGGCTTCCTGCAGGCAATCCCAGGCAGGTGGTGAGGAATCAACAAGCCAGACAACAAGCCCTGGAGGTAGCCAGAATACCTTCAGAAGGGACAGGCAGTGATGGCTGCCCCTCAGGAGCCATTTTGCCCCTCAGGACTCATTTTGTTATTAATTGTCCCCATCACAGCCCTTGTCACACTCATTGTCTTTGACCAACAACAAACAATGAATTATATTTGCTGCCTGCCTGTCCACACCCCTGGCTATGCAGGCAGTGTATCCCAAATGTATTTTTTACACAAGCACTACTTAGCTTGTAATAATATATAATTTATTGTTTCTTTTCCAAAAGTCATTTTGGAAACTGGAAAAGAAACAATTTGGAAAAGAAACAATCTTTCTCGGATTCTTTTCCAGAAGTTATTCCCACTTTTTGCTGCTGCTGGCTTTTTTCTGCAGGCTTCAGGGAGTAAATCTTGTCAATGGACCTTGGGGAATCTCCACTGATTTTTTTTTTTTTTAAATCCAATTCCATCCTCCTCTTAAAGACCCTATTGCTTTTTACAATTCCATCAGTTTTCTCTGCAATCTCTCCAGCAGGTCAGAAGAAGCAGTACACTGTTAAATGCTAGGACTTGATTTGAAGCAGTAAGGTAGTCGAGGGAAAAGAAATAGCTTGCAATTATGACAGTGTACAGTGAAATCCCTTAGGTGCTGGTCTCTTCCTTGGCTTACAGAGTCTAAATAAAAATTTACAGAGCATTCCAAAGTATAAAGTCACTGCCCATCTATGGGCCATGACAGAATCCTGCTAATACCTGTATAAAACAAGCCTTTGCTTTTTACATCATCTGCAGTGAAGATTTCCAAGGTCTTTTCTTCACAGGAAGTCATGTAAGCTTAATCAGAAAAAAAAAAAAAGCACCTATCACTCAAACAAGTAGACTTTCTGTCAGAAAAACATAGGCTGTTTCTGAAATGCATTAAAGCATGTCTAAAATCCACTATATCTGTTCAAAGTGAAGTTACAACATTTCAAGTAGTTGAGAGAAGTCTTATATTTAAAGAAGTAATTAGATGGTGTCTTAATTATAGTCTCTATCCATAAGATTACATGTACATTTCATCCTACTGTTTCAATTTAAATATATGTTCCTCACAGCTTCAAATTTTGGTAACAGATTGTGGAAAAAAATCAATACTTCCTCTTACTGTATTTTCTCAAATTATTTCCACTGTTTGAAGTGCAAGTTAAATGCAGTTATTTTTAATATTGATCATTGTTACCTTCCTCTTACTCCTTCCCTTAACAGAATCATGGGGCTGCTTCTGTGTGTTTGTTTTTTAATCTGGTTTTCTCAGCCATCTCCCTGCATACTGGGGGACTAGTGATCCACCTGCTGCCCTGTGCTAATGTGATTTGTTACGCATGGCTGAAGTTAACTCAGAGTGTTTTATAAATACTGTTTGTTTTATGTAAAAAGTGCATGCATACTGCTGAGAAGAGATTAAAAGTCCAACAGAATCTGACTGAAACCTAATCCTCTCCTGGTTATATCTCTTCAGTGAGCTAGATTTCTTTCTGAACAGGCTGGAAGCACCCTTTGAATAACTTACACCTGCTCTAATACCACTGCATGATATAATAAACCTGTATGGTGCCCTGTGGGTGTCACAGTTGGACTGTTAAGCACATGCCAAGGACATTCCTGCTCAGTCTAGGGACAAATCCTGCTCCAAGGGAGCAAACCTAGCCTTAGAGCAGCACATGAAATATTACAGATCAATTTTATCAAGTAACTAATGACAGGGAATAAATGTTCTTCTTCCAAGTCATCCTCTCATGTAAAAGCATCATCCAAGACCTGTCTACCAAAGCAGCACTCAGTTAAAGCACAGATATTGATGTTTCTAGTCTCCATACTGGAGCAGCTGGTCTGCAGTGGTAATTCCCAGTGCCCATAATTCTTAGGGATCTCTGTGAGACTCAGGAGATCGGCTGCCAGGAGATTAACAGGGGACTTGTGCACAGAGCATTTCTCCTTATAGAGTTTCAAAGTGAATTTCATGTATGACTACATTACAGCTACCTGGAAAGAGACATTGAGCTCAGCAGCAGTGAAGCAGTTGAACCATGCTCACAGTTGACAGGCTTTAAAGAAAAAGTTAATTCCTATTTTCTTTTACCCACAGGTCTACCCACGGATAGCGCCGGCATTTTGGCACTACCTGCGGGTAGAAGTGAGTAGCGGGTATTTGAATACTCCCACATCTTTATTTTGCAGCTTGGTAGTGTTTCCTGACCTCCTAGTTTGTCCATTGTGCAAAAATAATGAGCTTCCATTCTAGTTGCCATTCTTCTGTGAATGTAGTCTTGTAGAAATTGATGTTGGCTTGACTACGGTTGGGTTGGTTGCTAATCCAAGTCACAAAAACATGTCTGTGTGCAAGGTTAGAGACAAAAAAAACTGAAATCTAGAAGTCAAGGCCATATCATACATTCTGACTGTAGCACAGAACCAAAGTACAGAAATCCATACCTGCACCTCCTTTTATAAACACATTTTACATTCATGAGAAGAATACGGAGCTTCAGTTCTGCTATGTAATTTTTGCAAAGATTGTTCAACTCAACTTGATATCATTTCTTCCCTCTTTTGTCCCTCAGGAGCATGAGCAGCTCAGCTATTCCTCCACAAGGTCCAAGGCTCCAAGTGCTATCATCACAGGTCTCAAGCCAGCCACCAAGTACATATTTCATATCAGAGTCAGGACGGCAGCAGGATACAGCGGCTATAGCCAGAAGTTTGAATTTGAAACTGGAGATGAAAGTAAGTTTCACTGAAAGGAAAAATAAATAAATAAATAAATACAACAGAAGTAGCATCTAATTCTAAACCAATGAGACGTTGGGAGTTTGAATGGCTGAACCCATACCATTTGTTTATCACAAAATGAGCAGTGCTATGTGATAAAAAACAAGCCTCACACTCACAGTTCTGGATTTACAACAACACAGAAATGTTAGCCCAGTGCTGCAGCTGAAGGAGTGTTCTCTTCCATAAAATTTCCTTGTGGGTCCCTTCCAAGCTAAGATGCTCTATGATTCTCTGATCCTTTCTTTCCTTACAGAAGTCTTGCCTCTTGACATCTAGAAATACCCTTAGTCAGGCTTTCCCTAAGTTTAGCAGCTTCATGCAAGCTCCCAGTGGTGGACTCTTCACCCTGCAGTTGTCAGTGCTCCCAGACTCCATAAATAAAAAACTGAAAACTTTTATATGCATTTCCATCCACCAGTAAACCTACTAAATTTGACACTAAGAAGCAAGAAGCCTTCCTATTCCTACAAAATATGCAAAAGGGCTTCATGTGTGATGTTCACACTCTGAACGATTTTGTACTTGTCATGTGTTGCCTTCCATGTTCAAAGAAACATAGAAAAAGATATTTACGTGAATTTGAGAGAAAATTAGTGTAGTAGATACAACATTAAAACACTCACTAATTAAATTACTTTAATTAGCCAATTCTGTATACCATGTTTTTCATTAGTGTTTTTGAATTGAAGTTGTTTAAGCTAATGTACAGACTCAGAGCTGTGTAAGTGCTTCCAAGAGCATCCAGGGATTTGTGCTCCATTTTTATTGCTTCTTAACTTCTATTTCAAAAATCAATCAGGGATAGATTTCCAAGTGCTTAATGCCTAATTGGACTTTTTAAAATTTGCTGGGTACTTAAGCCAATTGGTTTGAATAGGAGTTGAGCACTTGGGTGCTTTCAAGAATTTCAGTAGGTCTTGTCTGTATCTTCTGGTGCAATAAATAGAAGGCTTAATTCATGTAAAAAGAAAATAGTATTTAAGCCTCTATGAGGTTTCACATTGTGAAAATGCCACTTGCCCATCTAAATCAGGAAGACTGTGGATCCAGTGACATTTCCACTCATTGATATTGAGGGAATCCCCATGGGAGTAACATTCCCCTTACTCCATCCTGGCCCCATCTCTCTTTCTCAATGCACTGATGCAGCTGGCCCTTGGGCTGCATGGTAAGCTTAATTTTAACATCCTTTTTGAGTATAACATCGAAGCTGAACCTGATACTGAAATAAACTGGAAAAATAAATCTGTTTATGATGCCATAAACAGACCTAAAAGGTTTATCTTTCAATAATTCTGTTTTCTTTCACTTCTATGTCTAAGCACTTGCTGCCTAAACTAGTACATGGTTTCACATAGCTGAATAAATAGAATACAGCAATGGTTTTGTCAGTATTTCAAGATACTGAGTAACATTTACACAGAGAGATTTGGGGGAGCTGTGTTGAGATTTGGGCTGCTTGGTTCTGTCAGTATCCATTAATGTTAATTTGCCCTTGCTGGCCTGCATCTGTCTTGCAAACCAGTCCTACTCCAGCTGTGTAGGAATCTCTCTTCATTATTTACTATTCTGGCAGTGTGCAGCTCAGCTGAAAATTTTCTGATTTTTTTAATGTACATTTTTCTCAATTTTTCTGAAAGATAGCAAATAATATTAGGCCAAGGCAGCCTAGTGTAGCTCCCTCCACCCCTCTCACTAAAAACAAGGTGGTGAAAATTTCACTTTTGCAATTACTTTTTGTGGACTCTCAATTAGATCTGAATTAACTCAAAAGTAGCATTTTCATGAGAAGGCTGAGAAGAATAGAGTGTTTTAAAAGTCTGTGTTGTGAAAAGAGAATTTATCAACCAACAGTCTCATGAAAATAACAAAACCTATTTTAAGTCCTGTGTTTGATAAAAATCCTCTTTAATTGGCCTTAGATTGTAACGTCCTCCAGCTCTCTGCCAGTTGAACATGTTACAGTGGAGAAGAATTAATTCCCAGACCAGATGCAAGCAAACATCCAAGGTTATTCCATTTACCCTCCTTGAATGTTGACAATATTTGTTAATAGATGGTGCTAAAGTGAGCATTCAAAAATTAAGGTTTTTCTTTAATAGCCTAATTGTAGAAAATTAATGATTCATCAGCTGTGAGATGTGTGTGTCAGTGTCCTAAAACACACTGTCCTTTGGCAGGGCAGTGTCCTGCCTTCTCTGATGTACTGGGTGAAACACTACCTGTGTCACTTCAGTTATAAAGGATAAAATAGGAACCCCCATCATTATCAGGAATCCTAAAACATTTTGGTGGGACTGCTCAAGGTGGTGCATGAAGGAGAGAGAAGAGGAAATCTGCAGTAGTAGTGGAAGAAGTTAGTTATTAATGCTGCTGTGTTTTTTGGGAAGCACCCTCACTGACCCACAAACTGAGGCAGCCACAGCCTGGGGAGCTCTGTTGTGAACTCTTCTCCCTGCTGCAAGGACAAACAAGTGGAGCATCCAAAAGAGTAAAATTTGTATTTTCTGTTTGATAAGAAATGGAGCTACCTAGGATAGTCAGAAAAATTCTCCTCAAGGGAGGATGGATGAATGGATGCTAACAGACATTTCTCCCCCTTTTAAAGCCCAGAGGCTGCACCTGGGAAATGTGAAACCTTTCCAAAACACAGCAGCCACCACTTGTGACTTTGTTTCTTGTTGCCATTTTATTCAGTCTCTGTTTCAGCACCTTACAGGGAAAACACTCGTAGCAAAGCTGGCAGGTTTTCATACACTCCAGCACACACACAGCTGCCACTGCTGGGGCTTTAAATGGGAGCATAAACCTCACTTGTAGCTCCTGCTTTTATCTGTCAGAATTACCAGCTATCTGAGTCACCACAGAAACACTCTGGTCCTTTCTAACAGAGAATAAAATGTGTTCTGACAATTAAGAAAAACATTTTTCCTAGGGCAGAGATGCTTTAATCTCTGTTACCCTCTCTGTTTTTTTTTCCCCCTCTCTTCTAACCAGCTGGTTTTGGAATACCTTTTTTGGTTGGTTGGTTTTGTTGGGTTCTTTTTTTAATTAATGATTCAAACTTTTTTTTTTTTTTCTAGAAAAGTTTTTTATTTACACTACCTGAGAGGTCCTTGTGCCTTAGATGAATTTGTAAAATATTGGACAATTTACAGTTTTTAGGCAGTTTTCGTGCCAAAGCAGGGCTTGTTCTAAAACCAAGGGTATTTTCCTTCTTGGCCTTCTCATCATTAGGAAAAAATAATCTGCAAGAGGAATGGTTGGCTTGTTCTGGAAGGGACCTAAGGGACAAAGTAGCATTTACACAAGCACTGTGTACTTGTGCTTGGGCTGAACAGAGCAATAAATGTGAGCACATTATGATATTTAATCCAAAAGCAATGCAGACTTTGTGTACTTTAAATTATTAACAGTAAAACCCTAAACATTTCAGAAATGCTAATGGAATATCTGATTAGGTGTTTTATAAACTTGAAGACTGTGAAAAAATAATTGGCTGAAACTGCAGTCTTGATGTATTAATCACTTTAATTTCTTTACCATAGTCTCAGATGGTAATTTTTGTGTATTGCCAGAAAATTCTGCTGAATTTTCACATTCTTCTCCCTCTTCCTACATCCACAAAATCTATCTTGAACTTTTCATCCTCAAATCAATTTTGGGTTTGCCACTAGATGTGCCTCCATTCTTTCCAGAATTCCAAAGCTCAAGAAAAGGGTCCTGAAACACTGATTCCAGTGCAGGTCCATTACTGGTTTAAGCACATGCCCTGGTTCATGCCATGACAGAGAAGCCATCACAAGAATTTTTAGAAAACCTATTACATTACAAATGCAAAATAGAATTTTCTTGGATTTTTAAAGATTTTTTAATATTTTTACAGTAGTATGCAATTCCTTGTTGAAACAAAACAAATCAGATGACACATGTCTCATATTTAGAAACTTCTTGTTGGATCTCTCCCCACCTCTGCCATGTCCTGCTGTTCATTCAGTATTAGTCAGCTCTGGATACTAAATGAATGTCTTATTTAGTCTTTAATTATTTCATTGCTGAGTTTAATACTTTCAGCCATTTGTTCTTCACATTTGATTTTGGTCTGTCTGATTGCACCACTGCATGTGTCCAGAAAACCCAGACTTCCCTTCTCCTCTGCATTTCCTAAACAAGAGCAACATCCTCATTCAGATCTCAAATTTCCTGCACAAGCTTTCCATGTATCCACTGGCCAGGACGTGGATATTAGGGGAAAACACTTGGAAGAAAGCTTTTCAAGTGAATAGACACCAAAAAGTTTTACATTCTTATGCTAGTGACAGTCCCTTTTAAGTTCACCTTTGCCTTCTCATGTCCTCTTTGACTGGAGCCCATCTGCTCACAGGAACTGCACAGGATAGGCATTTGCATTTGTGAAAATGTAAAGATTGCCCTAATGAGACTTTGTGTTTTTCTTACCTACTGTTCTTAGGCACTGTTGTTTACAATGCCTTGTAAATCCCCCTGACAGCCTGTTCCTGTCTATTAGAGCTCCAGTGCTCACTGTCCACACTTATCTGTCTTACAACTGCCCACTGTTATCAGTCTGGCTGTCTTCCTGTCACTTTTTTATCTTTCAGTCTCCTGGAGGGTCTGCTGCCTGATAGATGTCAAATTGAAGTAAGCAAGGGATGTAGCTGAGAGACAGAATTGAGCTGTCATTAGGGCTTCTAGCTCTTTTTTATACCAAATACACAAACTTGTAAAATGTTTTGGAAAAATTTGCTCAAAGAAAATCAGAGCTGAAAGATTCTCTCTGGTTTTCAGCCTCTTGCACTGTGAATAAAACATCTGCGCAATTTCTTCCAGTGTGCCCAGTGAGGACAAGAGGAAGCCTCAGGCTATTTCCCTCCAGCCCAGAAGGGAGGGAAAGTGCAGCTCCTCCTCCATACATTTGGATGAAGAAGGTAGAAAGAAGATGAGACAGGGCATGGATGTAAAAAGTAGATTGTAGGGGCAGAATTGACACCAGGCTGGATGCAGAAAGGATTTCTGGGCATGGTGTTGAGCAAGGAAGCTGGAACAATGCAATTAGAAACTTCGAGCATCATTTCAGACATATAGCACGAGCTAAGCATGAAGAGCAATGGCAGTGAGGAATTTATCTGCATATATGCTCCTGGGTGCATTTATAATCCATGCTGCAGTTTTAAAATCTCTTGGACCAATCATATCAGTAGCAGGTGAAATGTGCTTGAAGAGTTTTGCCACCCAAACATTGCAGTATACTACTGAAACATCTTGGATAAGTCATAAATTCTCCCTTTTTCTCATCTTAACTACTCATTTTTTAAGTGTTTTCTGTCCAAGTGAACTCACTTAGCAGACAGGTAGACAGAATGAAAAACAGAACCAGACTAAGCAGACAGCCCAGTTACAGGGGTGCTAATATCCCTTAGCTCTGCTCATGGTTTGTGATAAAGTTCAGGTGCCTTGGACAGTGCAGAGTCAGCA
>JAYDZK010000001.1:3869749-3881673 GCA_034509185.1 Euphonia xanthogaster
GGCAGTGCAGAGTCAGCAAAGTATTGATTTTAGCTATAGGAATGCTGGCCATGTCCAACATGAGATTCTGTAAAAAATGCTGTGTACTTCTGTGATTAGATGCAGCACTCTCATATGTTCACTCAAAGGGATGAAATGAGGTTGCAGGAACTTTCTTGGCTTTGCAACCTGACAGAGTTGTTTTTTAAAATGTGTTTTTCTGCCTTGCATAACCAAGAAGTTCTGAGGAGAAACACAGGGTCATAGACTAATATACACAGAAAAAAAATGAGAAAGGAAAACCAGGAAGTGACAAAAAATATTCAAGAGTATGCACAACAGAAACAAATGCTGCTCTTAGTATTTACAACTTCACCATAAGAGAAAGCTGGAGAAATGAGAAAAGAGCAGAGAGGTTGAGAGACACATAGAATTTAATTTAGAATGGTAAAATGCTGTAAAAAATTTGAGGTATTGAGAGTCCCTGATTACTGTCTTCTCACTGCTTGAATAGTTTTTTTGTGGAACCTTTTACTTGTATGTGATAAGTCTGTGTATTAATATTCCATCATTTTTCCTTACCAGCCTCTTTGTCAATTTTTAACAAATTCACATTTTCCAGTTATTCTTGTCTGTCATTTGACATTTTTATCTGGCAGGTAAATTAAGGTCATGAGGAAGTTTCAGGCTCGAAAACTCCTTGTAGTGATTTAACTACATGAAGAAAAACATCCTAATGTATTCAACTCTGGCCTCTAAAATACAAACAAGAGAAACAGAATTATCACTTTTCAAGTAGGCACAGTCTCAGCTAAAAATCTGTATTGTTTAAAGGCAGGAAGAACATAAATCTGTCTGAATTTCTCCCCTTCGTTAATGTGAGTTTGGTTCCTCATAGAAAAATGTGTGTTATTAAATGGGTAGATTGGATTCTGTTTTAGCTAGAACACCAAAAAATAGCAGCTCCATCCAGAAATTATCCAGGGCACATCTTCATCTTGATGGGTGCAGGTGCTTCTTTGGGCCATGGAATTAGCCCCTACATTTGCACCAGGAAGGTTCCTGGGTTGTGGCTTTGGCAGTGAATGTCTGTTGAAAAAAATCACAGTTAATTTATCTTTTGACAAATAAATTTTACTGCTAATTTTGAGTTTATGTTTTGCTTTCCTCCTGCCAAATTCACTATTTTTGCACACATCTTCTTCCTACTAAAACCAAAAGGAGAGCTGCAGTTTGTCCTCTCCACTGCAGAGATGGGCAGGAAAGACTCCTCTGAAACCTCCTCCATGTACAACTTCAAACCATGCCTCACTTTAATCATCTTTGCTGCATTTAGCACAGCTCCCACTAGTCTGAAAATTGTATTCAGCATTTGCATTGTTTCTTGTGAGGCATGATATTTCTTATGTTGCATTTTTCCAACTAAACCTGAGCCTGTGGTAGGTAACACAGAGCCAGAATCCCCTGCCATAACATCACCAGATATCATTTTACTATTCAGTCAATATTTGCTCCATCATTTCTTGGAAGATGTGTATATTTAACTTGTCTGGCCACAGGTACTGAATCCCTTGTAATTTACTGCCTGTGCATGCTTCCATCAAATTATTTGGACAGAAACCTAATGGCAGAAACCTAAACAGTTGGTTTTGCTGAAAATTACTCTTATAAAGACAGTTTACGCCATGAGTTTTTAAGCCACACACAAACACTGTTCAAAAGCCAAATGCTTTTCAAGGAAACAGTTTTATGAGGCTTTGGATAGCAATGTGAGCGTTGCATTGAGCTTCATCTGCTGCAAAGGGAGAGAATATCATCTGCTGAGCTTTCCAGGCAGCAGCCTGGGTGATTTCCCTAAGCTTTAATCACCTGGTGCCTAAAGAAAGCTGAAGATTTTGTTTAGTGAACAGTTTGCAAGTTTAGCAAATCAAAGTTGCTTCCCTGATATACAAATTATTCCCTTTTCTGTATTTACTCCTGTTTTCAGAAGTCATCGAATTGAATTATTTATTCTTCTTTCAATACAATGTTTTATTTCCCATGGAAATAGTAAGAATTGGGTAAATGTCATGTGGTGTAAATGTTCAAATGGAACAGTGTTTAACAAATGAAACTTTGGAGTCACAAGACAGGAGACTTTTCTTTTTCTGCTCATGTAGTATTTGGACAGTGAGGATCACCTGGACTGTAAGTAGGTAAATACTCAATGTAAAAATTTAATATTATACACAATAAATTAACAAAATTAGGAAGTCTCCAGCAACTGGATAATTTCAGGTGATCTTTTTAAACTCCTAAACTCCTACAAAAAGCAGAGAGAAAAACAAGAGGCATAAGAATTTTATTTTTTGTCAACTACAGAGTTGCTAATCACCAAAGCATGGTATGGTAAACTATATGTATTTTGTGACAATGAAACTGAGCACCAGACATGCTGAAGAATGTGTGAAGCTACAAATTAGGTGTGGGGGTTTTGCTTTTGCTTTCTCCTGAACCCAGTTTAGTATCTTCACATACCTAGCACAGCTGCTGACTTCACTGGGACAGGGGGATGGAGAGAAATTCTGAATTAGGTGCAGGACTGAGATAAAGCTAAGGAAGAACATACAATTTTTTGTCCAAAATCCTGCCATATTCAAATTTTAGTGAATTGCAAGTGTCTGATAGTGACAAATCCTCCTTTTAGAAACCTGCAAACATCTTCTCCCCTCCATCGTAGTTGGGATATGGATTATGGTTTCTCACTTCACAGGCACATTTGCATCTGATGCCCTTGCTAAACACTGAGGAAAACATTAAAAACAAATCGCAACATTTGACTCTTGAAATTATTTCAGCCATTCTCCAAAATCCCTGGGTGATGGATGGAGCATCAACCCCTTTTCTCTGTGCTTCTCTTTCAGCTTCTGATATGGCTGCAGAGCAGGGACAGATTCTTGTAATTGCCACTGCTGCTGTGGGTGGATTCACTCTGCTGGTCATCCTCACTTTGTTCTTCCTCATCACTGGCAGGTAATTAAAACACTGTTCTCATATAGTCCCATCTAAAATTAAGAATTTAAGAATAATATTCAAGTCATTAAACCACATTTTCAGAGTTAAAATTAGGGTTAGACAAAGTGGAATATCCTCTTTGTTCAGCACTGGTCATACAGTTCTTTTGTAAGTGTGGTTTTTCATAAAGACACAGTTTGGGGAGATAAGAAATTATGTGAAACCAGGAAATAGTTTGAATATTTAAAAATAAGTTTCTCAACCTCTTGCCTACAGAGTGATAATTTAAAAATGCAATATACCTGCTGCATCTTCAAGGCTCTGACATTACAAGGAAAAGAAAAAAAAAAAAGAAGAAAAAAAATCCTTGCAGTGTATTTTACAAAATCTCATAACTGTTAATTGCAAAACTTTAGGGAGTGCACTACTCAGATATCAACAGGGGGTGCTGCACTTTTAGATTTGTAATTACACATCTGTTTTGTTGGTATAGCATTAGCTCTGATTTGAACACAAAGTGAAGTTCTATCAGTGCAGGCCAGAGGTTTTTTTTTGCAACACCCCAGCAATACCCTGAATATGGCACTGCAGTAGCTGCCATTATGTGAATTAATGCTCTCTCTGCTAAATAATAAAACCAGTTAAATCTAATATTCTGGTGAAGGTAATGAGAGCAGTACACCTTGGAACATATTGCAGCCTTAGATAGTCTTAGAGGCTGAGTAAATATTACTGCAATTACTACAGAAGGTGACAAGCAGTAAGATCTTCTAGAAGAGAGAGGAATTATTTAGACAGAGACAAATTTCCAGAGAAAATGATTGTGTGGAATCCATATGTGAAATCCTGAAAGAGCTCAAACACTTCCTTTAGAAAAAAAATCACTAAACTTGGGAATGAAAAAAAATATGGCAATGTGTTTCTTCCTCCTGTTTTCTACTGTTAAGAATATCAGAGATTCTCTTAGCTTTCTACTGCCTTACTCAATGGGACCATTTCAATTATGTAAGATAGGAATTCATTTTGAAGAGCTGCTTAAATGCAGTGATAAGAGCATGTTCCAGAGAAGACAGAGCAAGGAAATTTTGAATAAATACTCAATTTACTCTAGGACTGGAGGCAAATTTCAGCATGAAAAATGGCACGGGTACCCTACGGATGTGCTCTGCTTCACTGTTTAGAATTAACAATTTGATGAGCTGTCGAGTCTCAGGGCTGCTGATGAGCCTATTCAGAGTGGAGAGGCTGGGTGAAATGAGCACCTGCCTCTGCACTGTGCTGGGTCATTATCCACCAGGAGCAAGCAGGAAGCAGGGCTGTCAATTGCAGATAGGAATATGAAAGCAACAGAGGCTTCAAGACACAGGACTGGGGTCTTGGCTCAGTTTCAGGACATGGGATGTTAAAGCTCCGTGTGATTTAGCCTTACCTCCGATTGTTCTGCAGCCAGCAGGAGCAGAGAATGAGGAGACTCCTCCACTGGTGATTAATCACTGGCTTCTGTAGTCAAACTCTGGGGCCACGTGGAAGTTTAGGAGGGTTGGGTAAGGTTAAAGTCTTGTTTATTTGCCTGTTCCCTTGGGCAAGCACTTGCCGTGCAAGAACTTGTGCTTAGGGAGGTGCCACCTCTGGACAGGTGGCACCCTACAGACCACTTGTTCAGGTCCTAAAAGTGGCACTGGCATGCTTAGGGAGTCCCAGCAACTGGTGTTCAGTCTCAAGGTTTCCACAGTCTAGAGAATCCAGTGGTTTGCATTCCCTCCTCAAGGGCACGTTGGCTTCAGGAGGTTCTGCCCTCAGTTTCCTCCTCATCACCTGTGTAGCGGTGAATGAACTTGTGACTGTTCCTGCTGTGTTTCAGCAGTTTAAACAAACCATTGAAATGAGGTGGGTGTGTTCACCTATTCCTCATGGATCTCCACTGTTAGTATGGATTTACTGGCTGTAATTAGTTTTATTTAATTTTATAATGCTGGTAATGTTCACACAGAGGACAGAGGGGTTTTTTCAAGCTCGTCTTGGAACTGCATGTCTGTACTCCAGAGCACACGTCCACAGGCACTGCTGTTCTCCACAGGCATCACAGCCTCAACAACCCTTTGCTATCCCTTAAACCAAAATATTTCCTTCTAAATAGTAATTTTTAGGCTGCTCAGTGAGTGAGAAAGAGCTGTAAGACCAAGAGCAAATATTTTGGGTTTTTTTGACTGTAACAGTTGGTCCTGCCATGTGACCCCCTAAATCAGCATTATCAGACCTGCAGGTAGGCAGTGTTCAGCAGCTCAAACTACACAGAGCCACTCAGCAAAAGAGAAAAAAGGGGTCCTGATGTGAAAAAATATTTTCTTTTTCCATGAAACATGGTGAAGTCATTATAATTCTGTTATGAAGAAAATGAGAGTGTATTTTGCCCACTGTATATGAAAGTTAATGGGATAAGGTTTAAGTACTACACGCCTATGTATACAAACAGGAATTCAGGAAAGTAATAATTTATTGAAGTACCAGAATTCTTTGGAGGAGTAAAAAAAAAAATATTACATCAAACTTAAACTCAGGTAGTTATTGTCAGGCTAATCATTCAACCATGATCTGTCTTTCTTTGTATATAATCTATTTCTAGTTCATCATGCATATTTCCCTCTTTAGATTTATAAGTAAATATATATTCCAAGTGCAAAGAACTTGGCTTTCATAAAATTGCAGATAAAACAAGGTGTACATCTGTTTTATTCATGGCAAGTATTTTATTTAAAACCTCACTTGTTTTTCTTGAAAGATGCCAGTGGTACATAAAGGCCAAAATGAAATCTGAGGAGAAAAGAAGGGCTCATTTGCAAAATGGACACTGTAAGTAGTTCAACACTATACAATATCTATATCACCTTTTAAATGAAGAAAGTTCACAGTTGTTTCCTGAACAACTTTTGCCCTTGATGTTTTAATCTGGTTATTTGAGTAGATCCTTATTGTCTGCATCATCAGTGGTCTTTATTTTTGTTTGCAATTTCACTAAATCTATTCTTATGAAATCTGTTATTAAAGGGGTTTTTCGTATTCAGCTGATAATATTTAGCAGGTTTTCAGGTTTATTTCTTTGAACTCTCAGTTGTTCTGGGTATTGGATTTCTGCCTCCAAATTCCTCTCCTGGTGACTGTTTGACTTATTTGTATCTAGTTCTCTTTGGATTTAGGGATCTCTGTTTCCAGCCACCCAAGAAATAAGAAGTGGAATGGGTTGTCTTCCTTCATGTTCCTGCTCACTGATCAGTACAGTGAGAGAAAATCCTGGTGATCACTCATGGGCAGTAATTACTTTATGTAGCTTAGTTTAGCTACCTAGTTTAAATTAGTTGCTGTACTGCTTCCTGTTAGAGTAACAATTTAAATGTATTTTTTTTATTCGAAGGGTATTTTACAAAGGGTATCAGATTTTATTCTTTCATCATTTTGATAACATCTCTGGAAATGCTATGATCAAAACAGAAGTTACCAGAAGTAAAATATTTTTTCAGGTGACACCACTATATCGAGCCAAGTGTCTCTTTCTGTCAAGGAAAAGGGCACATTTGCCCATAAAGTATACTGCCTAGAAAGATGGTTTTGTCATTTGTTTCCAAGCATGGCCAGAAATAAAGGAAGACAAAACCCCTCCCCCTGGAGAGTTTGATATATGCCTCTGAGACTGTGACTGAATTTGGAAAAAGCCTCTCTCAGTGTCTTTCAGGCCAGGGTAAATGATAACTGTATTTCATGTTGACACAAAGCTTCATCTCAGAGCCTTCCATTCATTTGTAGTGATCTCAGCATCACGCTGAAGGGGCAAGTCTCTACTCATATATGTGCTCCACAGAACCAAGAATAAAGAGGAATTACTGTTTTAGACTCAGCTATTAACTGACAGGAGAAATAAGGCTGAGAAATGCTTCATTTTTTTAAAGGTTTTGTCTGGACCCAGCTGCAGATGCCTCTTTTTTGTCCTGATAAATTGATGGATTATTAGCATCAACTTCTGATAATTGATTGAAAGTTTTCCAGAACCTAATCACAATATGGCAGCAGCTAAAAAGAATTCCCACACAGATAGTCCAGAAGAAACAACACAAGTTCTTGAACATGCTATACTCAGGAGCACAAGGGTAATCAGCCATGCCAGAAAATGACAGCTTGTTGGAGCCTGCCAAAGCAATCTGGCACCAACCCACTACTGCCATGGCCATCTCCAAGGAAACAGACAGAAATTATCTTGAAAATGGATTTGGATATTTTTGTTGTCATCTTGCACCTGGCTCTCTGGCTGTTCCAGCTGATCAGAAGAGAACAAAGCAGCACAGCCCTCCAGGACTCATCCTGAGAGAAAAGGAACTCAAAGACTTGACTTGTTTGGCAAGACAGAATGTTCAGCCATCTACTCCTAAATGAAAGGAGTGAACTAGAAACAACTGTTTTCAAAGTAAAGGACAGATTGCCTCAATTGCCCAAGGAGCAGCAAAGGGGAAGATAAACTGCTTTGGCAATAATCACTGTTGTTTTGAGGCCACGCTTTTCTCCATATCATTGAGCCCTCACTTGGTGTCTCTGCAGATCCTTTTCCAAGTGACCAGCTCTCCTGTTGGGTTCTGAAATTTTAAACCTGGAAGATATTATTTTCAGTCCTTTCAATTATCTAGTCAAAAAAAAAAAAAAAAAAAAAAAAGGAAAGAACAAGAAAAGAAAAGAAAACTGTTGCTGGAATGCATGAATGTCAAAGAGTTCCTGATTCCTCTTATTCTCTCTTTCTTGCAGTACATTTCCCAGGACTCAAAACATACATAGATCCAGACACTTATGAAGATCCATCTCTTGCTGTCCATGAGTTTGCCAAGGAGATTGATCCTTCAAGAATTCGTATTGAAAGAGTCATTGGGGCAGGTAAAACTATCCTTACTGTAAAAAAAATCTCTAGGCATGGCAATACTGCTTTTCATAAGCTTTAGGAAATTAATTCATTATCAGTTTTTTGTGTAGGATGCATTTTTTTTTTTGCCTGGGTGGTTGGAGATTTCTTTGTTTTGTTCTGTATTGTTTTCCAGATGTATTCAAAACACTGTGTCACTCAGCATGTGCCATAGATATTGTCAAATATTCTCAGTCATTGAGGGTGAAATTAGATCAGAGTCTCTTTCTATGGGGGTAAAAATTCTGAATATAGAAGACTGAGAAAAACTTTTTCTCAAATAGAAAACCAGAGGAGTATGAGGGAGGAAGAGGAGAGGCTGGCTTGGGATAGGCTTTTCTATCTGGAGAAGGATCACTGGCAGCGAGGGAAAAGAGGAAGATCTGTTGATAAGATGTAGACAGTATAAAAGATGATGCCATGTAATACTTTTTTTTTTATATTGTTTCGTATATCTTAGTCACTCTAGAAAGGAAGGGTATTTTTCAGTTTAAACCCCTCGTTCAGTGATATGTTACTGCACTGATAACCATGGAAATATCCCCAGTGTTGCTAAGAAGTGTTTTATGCACTAGAAAATGTTGTGCAATAATCCTACAGAAAGAAAACCAGGTCTGGTAGCAGACAGGAGAGAGAAAGTAAAAGAGGAAATTTTGTTTCACATTGCTGTCCATAGTGCTGGAGTACCCCAATTTACCTGATTGCTTAGGCCACATCATCTGCAGCTGGAGCTGTGCACCTCAGGAATTATGAGCCTGGGAGAGCCCCCAGAGGGCTGACTTCTGCAGGGAACATTCAGTTTGCTTTCTTTTACTTCTTCCCTTTCTTCAGACACACTATAGATATTGATGTCTTAGACTGTAAAGCAGATTGAGCTACATTCCACATCTGTGTAACTGCTGATTTCAGTTGAATACAACAGACAAAGATTAATTGTTTTAGTTCAGATTAAAATTGTGTCCTTAATCTCAGTTTAATTAATTTATGAAAATTTTTTTCTCAGCTTCTCTCTCTGCGCTCTTGTATGCATGGAAGTGTATGCTTTGACATATTTTACTTTTCTGGGTTTTATTTTTATGGCTTTTATTTTCTAAAATTCCATGGGTAATTTGTCAACTTCAACAATACTCATCTAACAGGACTTGCAAACAGGTTGCAATGAAATTTAAACCCATTTCCATGCATACAAGATACAGGTTAAATACCTTGGCTGAGTCAGGGAGAGTGCAAATTCCCACACAGTTCTTCAGTAGCTGCTTAGGGACATAACGTATCAGTATAATTCTCAGCAGTCCTAAAGATCTCTGTGCATTCTCTCTAATTCTGTACTACACATTTCAATTGGATAAAAAATGGATTTCTTATCACAGGATAATTACTTTTAAAAGACGTTTACAATTTTCACCTAAGTGAAACCAAAAAAATCAACATCTTCTCTTTTAACAAGTCAATTAATAGTTTCACTTTTAAATTTGTTCTGTTTTAACATTTTATTTTGGCCAGTAATTATAATTTTTAATTTATGTAACTTCACTTTTTCAAACAAAAGATATTTCCATTCAAGACCCAAAAGATTTCATTCTGAAACTGCCAAAGTGTAAAATCAAAAATACTTGAAAAAAAAAAATTATAGCATTTCTGGTCATGACATTTTTAAAACTGTTCTTCTCCTGATAGTAGTTTCCAGTTTGTTTTTTCAGTGGAAAAAGTCAAGTCCAAAAGTTCTTGATAATTCACTACTTGCAGTTCTGATGGCTGTGACACTCAAGGCAAGTATTTTTAGTTAGTTTCTTTTTTCAGCTTAACTCCAACCTAACTCTGTACCCAAGTTATACTTTAAAATATTTGGCAATTATATCTCACCCATACACTTTTTTCTGCTCCATCTCTTCTTGCTATTTGGTTTAAGGGTTCAGCCCTTCTTCAAGAAATGAAGTCCCAGAGGTACTTTATCAAGTCTGTCTTAAAATTTACAATTATCCTTGTATTTTCTTTGTTAAAATGTTGAAACTCGAAAAAGATACCAACTCCTCAGTTTTTCCCGGAGCAGACAATATTCTTTGCATGATCTAACTCTCTTGCAAGTTCTCACACAAGTGTAAAGACTGAAATGGGGAAGTGAGTTGAGCTGTATTTGGTGCTGTGACCTTTCAGTTCTATCAGCAGCCACTATCTGTGCTGTAAGTCCTTTGTTCTGATCCCATGCACCAGGCTGCACATCAGACTTTTAAGGGACTGACTACTCCTGTTGCACTTTCAGTATCACATATGCCCTGCTGAATGCAAAAAAGGGATGTGTGGTTTGCACAGATTAAATTTCTAGACTGCTCAATTAGCTCCTTTTTGTATAATAAACAGTAAGGTGGGTGAGGTTTCTGTTATTAAACAAGAGATTATTTAATTTTATTAAAACTGAGCAGGCAGTGGACTCTATCTTTTTCTCTAGTTGTGATCAGCCTTTTCCCTGGAGCAAGGAAAAATGTTGACTTCATTGACATCTGGCTCTTAGCTTCAACTTTTTACACATGCAGTCATGAACCTCAGCTGCTGCAGGGTCAACATTTATCCTGTTTATCTTCAAACTCGAGCAGTGAGAATGAGATTCTTAGATGTGAAAAACCCTTTTGGTTGAATCCATTCCCCTTTGACTTTAAAAACATTGAAAATTCTTTGTCTGAACAGTAGTGTAGAAAAGCTGCTGTGGGATGTAATCTTGTCAAAGTCTCAGTGTAAATAACTCAATGCTTTAAATTTTACCATTGATCTCCATCTAGTCTAAAACAGAAAAAGAAGTTATTATACACCTTAGGTTTCTAAATGTAGGAACTGTCTGTTCTGTAGCTGATGATCTCAAGTCTGACATCATGTCACAAATAAACCTGCTGGTAATCTTTATCTTCACCAGTTTATCAATCCCAATATCCAAGGGGAGGGAAATTTCTTTCTAACTTTCCAAATCATGCATTTAAAAAAAATGTTGTACAGATAATAAAGCTTGGAATTGCAAGTTGCTCAGCTGCCTCCTTCAGTTTAATTCATTTTAAAGCACTTGGTACCAGCCTTTTACAGTCCCTGAGGGATGAATGTCATTATTTATGAAATTCTGAAGCTGTAATATTCTTGTATAATCTTGTAGTAGCAAAATGGTTTATTCTATAACCTATGCTTTCCAAATTAGTCTTAAAATGAGATTTTGCAATTCTGCAGATTTATTTGCCATAGAATTTCTTTAAAAATCTGGATATTAAGGCTCTAGTATTTTTGCTTCTCGCTGCTCATCAAGAGAACGGAATTGGAAAAAAATTCTCATTTTAGATATTTAAGCTTGAAAAACCAGCAAGATGCAACAAGGTTATGGCTTTAGAGCAGTGTTCTGGTCCTGCTCTAAAGGAGCATGTCACAGAACAGAAGACTGAAAGACTATGTCTCCTGCAAAACATTCAGGTTTCATCACTTCCTTTATGGGAACACTTCACAAGTCTGAATGATCTGCTGCTTTTTCAGTGCAAGTAGTCAGGCAAGCAGACTTTTAAGGAGAGTCTTCTAAAGGTGAAAGGGACAAAATCATATAGGAAAATCCTCACACAACCTCCCTTTTTGTCAAAAGATTCCTAGAGCATCACTCTAATGACATATATTTTCACATATCTTATATTTGCACACATTTTAATTTTTTTTTTTAATTAAGTAGAAATAAATTGGGAGGAACTGTACAAAGAAAACCTGGGACCACTTGATTTTTTTAGCTGTTTTGGAAGCTGCTAATTTATTCAGAGGTTATGTTCAGCATGTGCTAATTTTACTCCTGCACTTGATGATGCCTCTGTCATTAAAGTGAAAGACAAGCAATGAAATTGTTATTTTAATCTCACTCTTCCTGGATCTAAAGATAATAAAACTTTGCTTTGTTTTAGTGGAAGCAACAGAACCTAATAAAATAAAAGTCTTGTGACAATATCCATTCTAATCCTGTAACATCAGGGAGTTATAATTTTCTGAGGTGAAGGTTGTGCCT
>JAYDZK010000001.1:3890142-3909739 GCA_034509185.1 Euphonia xanthogaster
TCTGTAGAAACAAACCACTGTACTGTTGCTAGAATTCACATAATCAATTACCTTTCTTCCTGAAACAACAGAAACTTGTTAATATCTCCCTAGACTGAAAATAATTAATTTAGCCACTTTGGGAAAGAGTCTCCCCTCTTTTCTTTCTCTGCTTTTTTCTTCTACCCTGTAGTTGAGCACATTCTTCAGCGCACAAGTGTTTCAGGTAAATTTGGCAATTTACTTCCAATTTTCAATTAACACCTTTATAAGCATTGAAAACTGTGACTTTGTGGCCAGAGTAAACAAATGCTGGCCAACATCCATCCTGGCAGAGTCACCGTTGCCAAAACAAGCACAAGGAAGATGAAATGAGGGAGGTTTTACCACATGGCATTCACTGAACACCAAGGGCTCTTTGAGCTGCAGAGAAAATCCTCTGAATCCACTGGTATCAACCAGGAGATAATTAACAAGCACAGCTAATTCTCTTTGGTCAGCAGCATTTTTCAAAAAAGAAAGCCGAATTCCTGCCCATGTGCCTCAGTCTGTCAGAGAGCAAACACAACCTGTCTTGGTTTACCAGGTGAGGGCTGGGACACCTTCACTGAGCAGAGGCAAAGAGGATTTTCTGTCTGACTTAAAGATTTGTAAATCTAAACCAGCATTTAATCCACTTTTAATCAAAGAGTTCATTCCAGGCCACAATTCTGGTAATGACAGTGATTTTCCACTTCTAATCCTGGCATCTTTTATTTGAGGAAGTCACTTGGTGTTTGTTACAGGGAAGGAAATCAAACCTGTGGGCCTTATTTCACTGCTATTACTGCACAGTGAATCGTGAATGGATGAATGTGAAATAGCAAAAGGAATCCTCAATTTGTACCCTACATTTGTTCAGCAGAAAATCACTCAGCCCCAGGGGGGTTTCTTCAACTGAGCACAGTGAGGCTTTTTCAGTGATACTGATTATTGTCTAAAAGTGGGAGTGTTTGTCTGCTAGCCCTGGTTCATACCGTAACAGGGTAACAAGGCTAGAAGAGGACAAAATCAGAGCTTTAGTTGCAGAACTGCAGAGTGCACAGCAGCTTCATGAACACATTTGCCTTCAGATGTCACCCAGGAAAAGCTTCTTCACTCATTAAATTAAACCTCTCTGCAATTTCTAAACACTAGGTACAAAATTAGAACCAAATCTCTTTTTTTTTATGGAAATACCATGAAAATGGGCAACTGCAAATTTAAAAAGCCCCTGGAACTTCATAACCATCCCATTCACCCCATCAACATTTCACATGGGAGTTTCCTGTCTTAAAAGAACAAAGAATTCCAAATTATAGGAATGCTTAGATTTTTCATTCCAAAATAACAAAAAGTGGGTGATGAAAAGATAATTCAGATAATTATTAATGGATTCATAATTCCCTGAAATAATGATGTATACAAAATTAATCAGAAAGTTTTCAGCTGATATTACAGGCGTTGTTTTCTTCTATTATGAAAACTCATTTTAAAGTATTTTGTTTTCATCTAATAATGAATGCATGATAATGAAATCCAAATGTACAGCATACAGTACTTGTAGCAGTGTCCTGGGTATCATACATCCCTATAAACACATAAAGATTTCAGGTTCTTATTTAGCATTGTGCTAAAGCTATTTTCAGTTTAGCAGGGACTGAAAAACACTTATTTAGTAGACAGCTTAAGCATACACAGTTTTACCCCATAGAAGCTCAGTATTTCCATTTCTATTCCATTAAGGCTACAAAGATGATTCAACACAGCAGTTGTTATGGCTGTTAAAAGCCTTTATCATATTAATGTTGTCACACCAATCTTCCCAGCAACCAGAACTTCAGTGTGCATTGGCATTTAGCACATCACAAAATAAATGCCTGTAGTGTTTGTAGAACTCTTTTCAAGCAATTCCCTCATTCCCCCTCCCCAGATCACCTATTTGTCTAGAAGCAGCAAGGGAAATTAAATTAGATGTTAATATTCTCCCCAAATATTCTGTAACTTACATCAATTTCTCCTTAGGAACTGAAAGATTCTTTCAGCATTTGCTTTTTGTCCCAGAGAAGTCATAGGTAAAGCCAGAAGTTGTTATAATTGGAGTTTTCTAAAACAGTCTCATTCTGTGTAAATATTCCTACTTCTGGACTTATTCCCATCTGCCAGCCAAGAAATGAGAGTGCAGGTTTGTAGAGAAGTATTGTCTTCCACAAGGATCTCAAGCTTAAACTCATCAGGGATGGAGGTCAGATCTGAACAGAAGCATTGCCCTGCCCAGTGTTTGTCTTCTTCATGTTTCCAGACAGACCCTGTAAATTAAAATCTGGAGCAGAAATTAGGGAACTTGATATAGAAAAGTAGGACTTTGAAAATATGTTCCCCAAGAGCTGGGCTAGAAGGGTCAGTTCCTCAGGAATGAAGCCAAAGCATAGGGATGCTTCTTTATTTCCAAACCAGTAAACTGAAGGAAATTCAGAGTTAAAATATAACTGAAGAGTAAAAAAAGCATTGAAATAAATAATCCAGACACCAGGAAAAATCAGTCAAAGGACTCTATGAGTTCTTGAAAGTTCACTGAGGGATGACACAATTACTTGTGGGTGTGATGTCAGCTACTCTGGTGGAATCTGGGGAAACAAAATAGGACCACCCCTTTGAAAATCTGCTGCTGAACATGAGAGAATAAATTTCCCTCTGCACAGCACAATGCAGGTTTGGTTTTACTGGTTTAGGTATCCTAGAGCAGAATTCATCCTTCAGGAGTTTCACTGTGTTATTTGCAAGGTAATGGAAATCCCCCCATGATTCACTTGGACTTGGCAGCCTCCAGAGCTCCTTTCCAACCTCAGCTGTTCTCTGATTTCAGCCGGGCTTAAGCACAGTAATTTTTGTCAATTCTTGTTATGCTCTAATATTTTGTGATGTCTATTGAAAAATTCTATTTAGTGATCTTTAAAATTAGATTTTTCTAAGAGATATGAATTATTTGGGTAAGCATTTAGGCATACCCCTCTATCAGCCTTTGCTTTCATGAAAAAAAGCTCTAAAATAAATTAGGACCATATTCTAAATCTCCAGATTATTGCACTGAAAAAAGCTTATGTTTTCTAAATGTACCTAAAACATGATCCAACAAATTCATCAGGAATAAATTTTTTCCCTGCTTCTGATTTTTTTTTCCATTGCAAGTCAAGCCTTTTGAGTGCTCTAAAAATTGTAGTCTGACATCATAATTTCAAAGTTTTATATAGCCATTCCTTATAAAAACCTTCCATATGTTCCCTCATAAAAGATTATGAACTAATGTACCAGTCCTGGTGGTCTAGCAAGGATAAATCAATAAAAAATGTGAGAGAAAAGGCAAGTGGTTTTCAGTAGTTTCCATAATGGATGTATTTCAAATAATTTTGAAAAAATATGCTCATACCCTGCTTCTAACTTCCCCAAGGAAGCACTAGTTACAATAAAAATGAGGTTTTATTTTAGAATGGGAAGTGCTCCTAACAGAAGCCAGTCTTCTGTCAGAATTAAGTGATAAAATTAATCATTCCCCCATGCAGAAGCAGGAAAACTTTCTGCATTCTCTCCTCAGTATTTTTGTTAGTAAATGTTCAGCCCACCCTGCATGAAAATGCAGTTTGGAGTGAAAACAGCCTGTTGCTTCCAGCCAAACTGAATGCAAAAGCTCCTTACAGCCCTCACTTCCCCACAGCCTTCATCTGCAGAGTTTCTGAGCACTTTCTCTTAGCTGGGTTTTAACAATCCCTGCATGGAAAGCATCAAGAGAACTGACTATATAGAAACAAATAGCAATGGCGTTTTTTACATTAAATATACCACCTGTGCATTTTTCCTTATTTTTTCCAAACCATATCTGTGGGAAAGGAACAAGAGACTAAAGTCTTTTTTTGCTGGTGCCAATAAAGAGATGGTACTTGCAAAAACTAATAGAAGAAGGCAATTGTGACCTCTCTAGAACTTCTCTATCCAGTTTGGTAAATTCAGCAGCCAAAGAGCTGCTTTTGAATTTGTGGCTGTTAGATGCTCAGAAGTACACAGCACATGAAATGGTCAATTCCACCTGCAGAAAATATTGAATAAATACTTAATAATAGTAATAAATAAGGAAAACCAGCAGTGACAAAGAACAGGGAACAGTTTTGTTGCTGGTCATGGGATGTGGGCTGGGAGCAGTGGCTGTTCCTCCTGGCTGGCCATGCTGTGACCACACAGTGCCTATAAATGGGTGTGAATTAATGTCAGTGCTCTGGAGCTGAACTGTGTATGGATTTCCTTTGCCCAGCCACCTTCTCCTGCCCTTCTGCTCAGGAGAATAACATCCTGCTTAAACCCATGCCACTTTAGGATGCTGTACCAGTGACTTCCCTATCAAATTCCACAATTTGCGGGATGATATTCCCCCAGGAGCAACAGCTGAAGGTGGAAGGCAAGCTAATTGATTCAGCACTCCCCCACTGCCTCTGAGCTCAGGCACTTAGCTGTAATTATTTTGAAACAGAAGAATTTACACTGAGTTCTAAACTGGTATCACAAGGCTTAGAAAGTGGTGGATACTTCATGAACCATCTGCTATTCCACATATTTCTGCAGTTTCAACACACTTTTCCAACTAATATTGTGACTTTTATGGTTTCCCATGGTAAGGTGACACAATGTTCATAGTGCATAACTGTGGGGCAGGGAGAGCTTGGGGTTTTCTCCTCAGTAAATCCATGACTGTAAACTGCTAAATAACAACAGCATTTGATGGCACTGAGGAATCATGGCTTAATATTCTGGCCTCCTTTTCCCAGTTTAGAATCTCGTACTGAAAGATCTTTCCATCGGTGCGAGTGTACCCACTGCAAAAATTAGTGTTAGTTTTTGCAGAAAACAACAGAAGTGGTGGGAAACACGAGTCTCTGTGTGATGTGGACTGACAGAATGGTGTCATTTCTCAAGAAATCTGGTTAACTAGCTGACTCTAGGGGTCCTTTCCAACCTTACATATTCTGTGATTCTGTGTCATTCATTCGAATATTTAATGAATGTTTATGCAAACAAGTAAATGTTTGAGTAACTTCTAAACTACTGTAAATGCCCAAAGCTCCTATCAAAGCTCTGTCCATCTGGTGGTGATTGATGTGGCTTAGCAAGAATTAATTTGCTTTATCTGCAGTGATTATCACCTTCCCAACATTAAACCACACAATCAAGTCTCAAATCCTTTTCACATTGTGCACATGAGGAAAAAAGCACACCTGGGGCTGAAATAAAAATTCATCCTGGGGATGTATTTTAATTTAGAGCTGTGCATGTTTTAAGATGAATGAACTTTTCATCTCTCATTTGTCTGCATTTTTTTGTTGATGGATACTGGTCAGGGCTGAATGTCACCAACCTTGTCCTTTTCAGGAGGTGTTTGTGGACTGCTGAAAGAGACTAAATGAGGTCTTGTTCTAGTAACTCTGAGTTCTGCTTAGTCAGAGACATTTCTGAGGTGACAGGAGACTGGATGTGATTCAGTTGCCTAAAATGACACTCAGTGCCTCCTCTTAAATATCCAACTGCTGCTTTGCCTCTTACAGCCACTTTCAGAGTGGAAATCTCCTGCTGATCATGTCGTGTCTGCCACTCAGCTGAGAATGTCTCAGATATTTTAGAGCATCTCAAATGACACAAACCATTGACACTTAAGCAACTGAACCCTGACTTGTGAGTGTGAGAGAAAAGTGTTATTTATATGTATTCTTTTAGTTATTTGCTGCTTATAAACCCTCAATAATTTCAGCCCTCTAGTTCTTGTCTTGGTATTCATAGATTTACTTGCCCTAAAATTGACTGCTCCTTGTTTTTTGTTTCTTTTTTATTTCTGAATATGTACAGTAATTGAAATAAATTTGGGGCTGCCTTCATTACTTTCTATTACAAAGTAACTTGTTGTAAGACTGTTAGGAAACTGGAGTTATTTGCCATTTAACAGCATTTAAACAGAGGAAAATGTCAATGGTGCAGCTGAAGTTGTTTGGCTTTTCTGAAGGTCTATACATATGGTGTGTGACTCAGTGGCTGTACCTTATGGTTAGTATAATTCATATTTTGAAACAGGAGCAATTTTCTATTTGGGAAGTCTTCATATGTTCATTATTTAGCCTTTATGTTTTAAGATGCTGTTTAGTACCAAACATCTTGGAGTTAATGGAACAATTTCCATTTTAAAATTGAATTTCTGTGTACTGCATTCTGTACTGTCTGTCCAGGATCACTCTGCAAATATTTTTAAGTGAAAGAATGGAATGGAATATGGAAACACTTTTATAGGAATGCCAAAGACTTTTCTTGAGTGTCCAGAGGGAAAACTTACCTTTAGCCATCAGATATAAAAGTACTGCATCTAGATCACCAATTAAATTAATTCTTTTTCCCCAGACTGCAGCATGGCTAACTAACAAATTTAAAGGACAGATGGATTGAGGGGAAACATTAGAATTTTTCCTAGAAAGCAAAACTAAAAAACTCAAAGCTCTCCTAGGCTACTTTAAATTCAGCAAGTGCACGTGTGTTTTGAGGGTAAATTTTCCTTAATGTATTTTTATTAGTGGAAAAAAAAACCTCAACTGTTGAAGGCCATTTATTTCTCTCATTGTCTATAAAGATCAAGATGCTTTCTGTCTCTTAAAAGAACAAATAAGAAGTACCTGCAAGGTGAGGAAAAAAAACTTACCATTGCCTAACTTTTTGGATGGATGCTTACTTGATGCACTTCCAAAAATACCCAGATTATTCTGATTGTCAGTTTAGATTTATTGCCAGGTGGAAGTATCTTGACCCTGTGCTTTTAAGTGAGATGTGCAGAGCTGTCATTCTAGATCCATCTTTGATGCTGGCACTCACTGGGCACTAACATGAGGAAGTTGAATGCATACCTCTGTACAAATGCTGAAAGCTGAAACAGTGCATCAAATGCTAAGGCATTCACATTTCTTACCACTGCACTAGATATGTCACAAATACTTGTTTTAGGAGAGGTGGATGAGATAATCATTGTTTCCAGGATTAAAACCGTGCATGTAGGCAATTAGAAGAATATACAGTTTATTATAGTGAAAGCATAAAATGTGTTGAGCTTCTGGTGAGAGCAAAGCAGAAAGGGGCCATGTCCACATTGCCTAAAATCAAAAAGTTACAATGATATGAAAAATATATTAAAAAGCTAAAAGTCTTTAGGCATTATGCATACACCTGGTTCTTGCCTGTATCAATACTTTGACAGGTGTTGGGAGGTGTGACAGAAGCTCTGACTGCTGGAGCTGCCTGACACAGAATTCAGTATTTTAGCTGCAAATTCTGGTTCCCCTTTACCCCTTGCATGACATGACTTTTGTCAGGTGGCTTTAAAATACTGGTGTAAAACAGCTTTGCTGGTATAGCCTCACCTCTGCTGGTCCGTCTTTGATTTGAACACAAAATTGTAATGTGCCTCTATGGTGGAGTCATTTGGAATGCATTATGAATATCCCACAAGTGCAATTTGCTGTTGAAACACCAAATTTTTCTATTGCTCCTAGAAGTGCTGGAATTCTCCATTTGCAAACTATGCAGAAAACCTTTTTCTGGTTAAATCTGTTTTATTGTATGACTTGGTTAAAAAGCAAACAGAAGCTTTTAACTGCTTTTCATGAGATCTGTTCCCATGAAACCACTGTTAACTCTGCAGAGATTTGGTTGTTCTTTCTTTTAAACAGTCAACTTCTTTTGTCAGCCAGAGAAGAAGCCATTTGATTAATGTTCATTTCTATTTCTTTGCAAGGATCCTTTCCGACCATTGGGGTGAAGTCTCTTTCGAGATTCCTGAGGGCGGGATTTTTAAATAGCATCCTGGCCTCACATCCAGTGGCAGGGGGTGGATCTTTACCCCCCAGCATTTCCTCTGGTAGGTATTCCAGCCTGTTCCCACACATCAGTTTTTTTCTTTGATTCACTCTCTGCCCCATCTCTCCACACATCTCAGGGTAATCAAATTTGGTATTTGTCATACAGGGAGATCAGATGTCCTTTCCAATAAAAAGCCAAACCAAAAGGAAATGGAAAAGACAATAAATTCTTGGGAACAAGCCATTTTCCTGAATTAATGTACAGGAGAAAATTGTGAGAGAATCTGTTCTGCAGTTAAGTGGCCAGCCTAAATATTGGAAGAGAAGGCCTGGTATCCTCTAATCATCTATTTCATGAAGCATGTCCACGTGCACCTAAGAAGGAGAAATTTAAACATGCCACTGTAAAATCTTGGAATTTGTGTGACTCTGTGACTCTTCCCTAAAAATTTGTATTCCATCACTGAAACATGCAAGCAAAACAAATTTGGAAAGGGAAAACTTAATAATATATTAATTTGGTGTTTGAAACCTTTGTGTGCTTTGGTAGCTGCAAAACCAAAGCTCACAAACCTTTGTGTATCTCATGAAAACCACCTTTTTCATTTTCTTTTTTTTTTTTAATACCTTTTACCATGACCTGAACTCCTTTAATTCTCATTAAAAAAGTGAGGACAGGTTAGAGGGCTCCTTTCCAAGACAGGTTACTTGTGTTATCCATTCTCTTCTGGAGCCATTAAACACCATCTTCCAGCAAAAGTAATAAATGAAGAGTAAATACATACAACTATAGCTAAAAGTGAATCAAAGTTCCTTTCCAAACGACATATTTCTGTGTAAAAATGGACCTGTGAATGGGCTAATGTCAGACTGGTGTCTTTTCTGGACATCCTGTGTTATCTGTAGTGTTACTTAAAAGTTTTTCTTGAAAGAAAAAAAAAACATCTCTTCTGGTAAAAAAAAAAGGGAGAAAATTGGAAAATTGCATTATGTTATTGACATGCTATACAAAAGAAACTGTTGTAATTCTCTGTGCCCCATTTTATCTGCTGCAGTAATTCTAATTACAAGATTATTCTTTTTATTTCAAGTGCTATTATTTCTTTCTTTGCTTTCTTTGAATAGAAGCATCTCAGCAGCTTTGATGTCTTTTCTTATGACTGTTTGGGTTTCTTTTGTCGACAGTCTGTGAAACACTTCCCATATTTTTTTCTCCATGGGATATCTCAGAGTGTTTAATAGCCCTTAGGAATTGTTGCAGTCAGCATCACAATGAGGTGGTACCTGTAACTAAACAACTATTGAGCAGGAAATACTGCAGGCCCCATAAAATTCTCTGTTTTGAACACAGTATTATGTAAAGCATCCCACTGATTCTGTTAAATTACAAATGGCCTCAAATTCATGAACTGGCTTCTCAACTACCTCCCTACCTACAAGTTAATTTTGTAAGATCCCCAGGACTGGTGTTTTTCAGAGTACTTGTAAAGCTTTTGGTCTTATGTACTTAAAACTCTTAAATGTAGTTTGTTTAATGAAGCTCATCCATAATTCCTTGCTATTAAATGTCTTTTACTAAGAATTCTGATTCAATCTGATGAAACATTGAACATAGGAAAAGATGGGAATGCAACTGCATGATGTGTAACAGATATCCTCACAAGTTAATGGAGATAAATGCTGTTGTTTGATCATGTCAAAAGCAACAAAAAAAAAGAAGTGAGTAAAGCAGCAACCCCAGAGAAAGGGAAGATTTTTCAGGTAGTTGAGAGGCAATGAAGAACTGTGATAAATCCAATGGATGAGATGTGTTCCTTTGAGAAGGAATGCATGTTGGGGGGCAGGGGGCATCAAGCTCTGCAGTGCAGGTCAGGAATTTCTGCTGACAGTTGCATCTCAACAATCTTATCTGTAGTGCTGCTATTTACCTATTCCTTTTTTACTTCATCATATTTACATTTATATTAATCATGGTACAAATTGTGAATTGCCTCTTTTTTCATCACATGTGACCAGGGGGTGCCCTTTCCTTTTCTAAATTGCTAAAAGCAGCTTTGCTTTACATGTGAGCAAAAAAACATCCTACACATTTTTGGAAGAAGAAAGAAAACAAAACAAAGCAAAACAAAAAACAAAACAAAACAAAAAAACCCCAAAACAACAAAATGTGAAAACAAATCTTGACATGGTAGTGCTCATCTGGGATGTAAGAGGACTGAGTTTCCTGCTGTGCATGATTCAGTGGAGATGTTTGGGCTTCTGCTGGACAGTACCTCTCATAAGCCTAACAGAGGTACTTAACATTTAATAACTGCAGAATTATAACCTAATTGTTTCACATATTGGTTATGAGTAAAATTTCAGTTAATTTAACTACATGGGAGACTTAAAATGCCAGCGTTATTCTGCTATTAGGGTCATTGGGAACAAAGATAATGAGATGCTTTTTATTTACCAAAACCTGTAACTCAAGCTAAGTGGCAGATTCCCTTCCAAATACTCGGAAAATTTATTTCTAATTAAAGACAGAATGCTTTTAGCTCTTTTTTCTACAAAATTCGACACAGATGTTTTAATGAAACACAGAACTAAACTGGAAAGGCTGCTATAAATAAGTGTCTGGAAAGCAGCTTGGCAGGGCCATGCAGCTGTTGGTTTCCTTTTTTCCTTTTCTGCTTTAATCTCAGTAGTTGAGAGGACTGTATTTCTTTTACCATTGCATTGACAGCTGATGTTCAGTTTTGTGTAATTCAGCTTTTACACTGTGCAGAGATTCTCTTATGCAAAAGCAATCCTTGTTTAGCCAATTTAAAGATTAATTTATGCTGCTGGGACAAGGCATTATGTCTTTCTGCATACATAGATTGTCTCGAATGTTGGTGTTTTTTAAGCCTAGATATAACTTCTAATGCAATAGTGCTTATATGTGATAGTTACATTAAAGTCTGTCACTGCTGTACAGCAGTTTCACCAGAAGCAAAACTTAAAGCAAGCCTGAAAAACTTATCTTAGATTCTTGCAAAAACAAGACCATTTACAGACAACAGCTTCCTTTTTATTTAGCTATCATTTATGTCACAAATTACTTCATCCCTTGTTATTCCACCTGTTATCAGTACAAATTGACATGACTTAGCTGATGTAGATCTGCAATGACAGATGGATTCACATGAGCAAAAAGTACTTTTTCTCAAGTGATAGCCTTGCATATATTAAGTAGAATTCTTAAACCACTTAGCATTTACACTCCTCATCACACTGATGCTGGCACGAGCTGTGGAAGCTTCCTTCATGACAAACACACACCTTGTGAAAACCCAAATTATAAATTGCCAGAGCTGCATCTCTCTCTTCACATTCTCTTCCAAGCTACACACCCTGTTCTTTGCTCCACTTCGGGGAAGCTCTCAGCTCGCTCCTCTCCCAGCTCCTGATTGAAGTGTTGTGTGAAGGGTTTGTTGTGTAAATGCCCACAGAAGCTACAGGCAGGAAGCTTCACGGTGCTCTGCTGTCTTTAAACAGTCAGAGATTGCTCAGCTTGCTGAGCTGGAAAGGAAAAAAAGGGAAAACAAATACCTCTCCTACTGCTCTTTTCAAGCTAAACTCCTTCACTGAGTTTTTCTGTCAACAAGAGCTAGAGAGGGGTGCCAGGCTGTTCAGCATTCAAACTGCATTAGCAGGAGAACCATCAAAATTATTCTTGCCATAAACTCCTCTCTGTGAATATCATCTCCCCATCATGCTGTGGTCAGCAGCTGGATCATTTTCCACTGTTCCCCTCACAGAGCCCCTCTCTGGAGCTTCTGTGCAAGTATCCTGATGTGACTTTTTTTAATTAACTGTGACCATCAGTTATTTCCTGTCACTTAATTTGTGAGTGTTAACTGTCCAGCTCCTTGACATTGTAGGAAAAATAGAAGCAAAGAAATTTGGCTTGATGAAACAACCCACCTTTGTGAACCTCAAAAAATATATTGCATGCAAGTAATTGAGAATGCACTTACTTTCCAGAAATAGGAAGTGATATAGGAAGGTTTGCTTACTGCTGTCCTGGACTCCTCTTCAATACAAAGCACATTCTAGAGAGGATATCCCCTCTTCAGTGTTTTACTGCCTAGTTATTTATGGCTCTTTGTCTAACACACATTACAATGTTCACATTTATTCCACAGAGCTCCTCAAAAAATTCATGCATAATTGTAGAGTACAAAACTAGATGATTAACAGTTTTCTTTTGCCCAAAATTAATATTTTATTACTTTTTCCAAGTGCACCTCAGTGAGCCCATTATTCTTGATATTATATAAACTGACGTTTGAAAGCAAATTGTATTGACAGACCCTTATTGAACAAAATTACTCAATAAGAACCATCAAGGAGCAATTGTACATACTGAATTCAACTATGATTATAGTACTCCAGTAATGAGAAAAGTAACTTTTTTTTCCCACAGTTAATTCATTTTTCTTTATTCTGAACTCCAGCACCTACACTTCTGTATTTGTGGTTAAATGAAAACTGCTAATCCTTTCCCGGTGACTAACAAATTGATTCTTCTATTCCATATGCATTTCCTGGGATACCTGAGCCAAGTGGCTCTTCTGATTTATTCTTCCCAGCCTCAGTGCTATTCCTTGGAATGTTTGCCTTATAAACCCTATAATACATAATGGGATGTATTTTCTGAGAACAGAAGTCCAAACGTAGATGGACTTTCCCATTAGGCAGGCAGGGAGTACTTCAGACCCAAATAAGGATGAGCAGCAAGTAGCATTAATACTGAAACAAACACATTTTGTGCTGCTCAATTAGGGTTAAGATTGAACTGTAAAAGTGGGGTTAAGCTCTGAGTGTAGGACGTGATAAAAAGAGGTTTTCATTCTTCACCCTTGCTAAATATCTAATTTCATGCTCAGGTGGTCATGGTAAACAATTCCAAACATTTAAATCCTAGAAGTTCAGAAAAAAGTATTTGCATATGTGGTCATTTTTACATAATATACACTACTATTGCATATTTTAAAAATCTGACTATAGAAAATATGGAAATTTATTGTCACAAACATGTTAGTCGAACCAAGTTGCTGTTCCTTACTGACAGAAGCAGAAAGATCTGAAGAGAACAGGAGGAACTTGACAGATATACACAGAAGTATATTTGTAAATGACATGCATACAGATTTTCTTTGTTTCAAGATTAAGGGAAAACTGAACTCCCTTTTTTGCCAGTCTTAGAACACTGGATGTAAAAGCATAATCAGAACTGGTTCATTTTTGTCAGATGGGAGGCAGGAGAAACAGCTAACTTGAATAATGTTTAAATACTTTTGGTCTGTTTTAGGTAGGAAGCCAGTGTGCCTTTACCAAATTCAACTTGCTGAAGTAGCATTCCCAGGCCCAAATACTGGGAAATAATCTGCCTAAATCTGGATTTTACACAGTGGTATTGTGGCTTGTGCAGTTGGTGAAGCCTAGACAATCCTGTACAGTCTCATGTCACCTATCTGTGACACACAGTTAGAACCAGAGTAGGAAGGAGAAGCTTGACAGTGTGTGCCTTCATGTTCTGTAGGTAAAAACCCTCAAAGAGAAATGATGAAAAACCCCAGGAGATCACTAAAATATCCCAGTGTTAGGTCCAGGGCATCATGTATCTGTAGGAGCTCTGACTCATGATGTTTTGTTTTCTTAATTTTGGATTTAGCAGCCCACATGTTACAACCAAAGGTTCCTTTGGGTTCCACAACCTTCAGGAGTGTTGGTGTGTGACCTGCACTACTTCTGCCCATGAGAAATGATGCCTTGCCCATAAAGGAAGAGTGGTGGATCATGAGTTTTTTATATCTCAGTGGCGTCTCAGATGTTTAATCTTTATGTAGACTAAAGGGAAATGGGGCAAAATGGCTCAAATGGTAAATGGGAAAATACACAAAGGATATTTTAAAGTCATGTCAGAATCTTGTCAATATCTCAATTAGGCATAATATCAAATAAACAACAAATGTCATTTTAGAATAGGATTGAAATAAAACCTTAACCACGTCATTGTTCTTATGACAGCACAAAACCCCATTTCATTGTAACCTTGTGTATGTTTTTTTTTTAACTGTCTCCTTTTCAAATTTACATTGTGGCATACAGCTTCTTAATATAATGCCCCTATGATAATAGGTAAATTCCCAACAGAGGTTAAGTAGGATGTGCGTCTTGTGTTCCCTAAGAACTTGTTATGAATCGTGGCAGACTGAATAGGAAGTGCAAAAGCCCAGATTTGTGCAGAGATTTCACATTGTTTAAACTCCTTTACGTGCTCTGGGGTCAGCAGGGCAAGTCATCATTGATGCAGTTGGGCTCTGTGGTCTAATTCTGAACCAAAGAACCTCCCTTTCTCCTTCCACAGGAGGATGTGGGTTGGTATGAACCCTGAGGAGCTTCAGGGTAAGATGTCATTAGTTAAGTGAAATATGCTGAATTTCAGTTATAAAATAACTGAAGTGAATTGTTTTGGTTACTCACACTGGGCAAAAGAAGTCTCTCTATTAAACTGAATCTGCATAGAATGCATTATCCATTATGATTTTTTTTCTCTTATTCTTTGCTTCAGTGCTAAAGCAAAAGTGCCATTTTCTGTGTTCCTATAATTTTAGCCATTATTTCTCTCTCACCTACCCAACACCCAAGTAGTGACAAAAAAAACCTATTTCTTCTGGTTTTACCCTCTCCTGCATTCCACTTGCTTCTCTCATGGCAAGATAAGGATCAGAAATGGAAACAACATAGCTGCTTTCTCTTTATAGATCCACTTTCCTTTCCTCAAAATCTTCCAGAATATCTTCTGTAGGCACACTGGGGGATTGATGTGGATTAGGGTTTGCAGGAGGAGCAGGACTCCTCAAATTTCTGTTGTCCAAAGCACATTCTCCCTTTGTCATGTGAGGAACCAGGAAAGCTACTTGTAGTGCTGCCTGCAACACAAGGTTGCAGGTGGTCAAACCAGAAGGTTTGAGAAGTTTTAAAAAAAATATTTAATATTTAATATAAATATTTTATAAATATACATACAGATTCTTCCTGGCTTCCAAAACACGCCAACAGGCATAAATTCTTGCCAGTGGGTCACAAGGAAGTAAGTGGAAAAGCATTTAGTGTATAATTACAGGAAAACAGGTTTATGTTATGAAATATTTTCAGATTGTGTGGATACAATAAATCTTCAGGTAGCAGTGGTAGCTGTGTGGCCATACCTTCCTAACATTCACACAGTATCTTATGGTCATTCATGTGTTTTGAAGTGTTATTAATTGATTTTGCAGAAGTATCTTCCCTTGATTACACTAACTTAATTCATGATATTTGGCATATAGAGATGAGAAAATCCAAAGTGCTCCAGCAGCAAGATAAATAGGTTATATCTATGGGAATTCCTGTGGCAGCACAATGTAAATATGTTATCCCATCCTGTTTGCTAACTCTGGCTTCTAAACTCTCAAAAAGCAGTTTGGAACTGCAGCTTCTGTTTTTTGATGCTGCTTGGTCTCAGGGGCTTTCTGTTGTGTGAGTCAAGAATTCAAGTGTGGTGGCTTGCAGTAAAGTCCAAATTGGCTTCATGTGAATTGATGTGGGCTAACAATGCAAAACCAAAAATGCAAAGTTGCAGAATTATTTTATTTTCTTTTTTTTTTTTCATAATCTTCTGGTTTCTTTTTTTTTTCCTCTGCCTGTTTTGTAAAATGGAGAAATATTTTTTTAATCACTGAAATTAATTCTTTCTGGTGCATACAAATGCATTTTTAGTGGTGACAGGATAGAAGCAGCTGCAGTGCCGTGGCCAGTGGTTCTCTGATTTGAAGGGGTGTGCAATGAATGGGGCAGCTGTGAGCTCCAGGAGTGCCTCCCAAGGCCTGGGCATTCCCCTGGGCTTCCCTGGGAGTGTGGAAGGCACAGCCTTCACTGAGGGTGTGCCCCTGTGTTTGGGGCTGGCTTATCTCTGCTTTAGCAGGAGGTAAATCCCTGGCAACCAACAGCAGAACGTGGCTTTGGAATGAAGAGATGCCTGATAGGGAGGTGATTTCCTGAGCCACGTGGATTCTGATCCACAGAAGTGATAGAGTAATTTTTTTCTAATACGAACCAGGGAACAGGTGCCAACCTGTGCTGTTTTAAGTGACAGAATGAGGATCATGTGTTTATGTTAACTAATCTATCCCCATAATTGGTATTAGAGATTTCATTGTAAGTCTGTAGAAAAAGAACACATGCTAACTATTCTTTTTCGAGGATTAATGTTACATAAAACATTCATTAAAGGAGGCTTTGCTGTATTATTTAAAATGACAACAGGAGACAACAAGCTGAATATTTTGTCATTGATATGACACTTCAGATTCTCCTCCTTATTCATCACTCTGGCACTCAGTTAAATTGCATGCTATGAAAATCTTGTGTTGTGGAAAAAAAAACCCTTAAAAATATATACAATGTGAATTTCAGATTTAATCAGTATTTTTCATTATTTGGAAATGTATGGGGTTTTTCCCCTTTTTTTTTTTTTTTGGTTTTTTTTTTTTGTGGGTTTTTTGGTTTTGTTTTTTTGTTTGTTTGTTTGTTTGTTTTTCATTCCTGCTTGTTAAAAAATGACAAGCAGATTGATCAGTAGAAAATACAAGATTGCAGTGTATTCTGGGGTGGCATGACATCAATACAGGTTGTTTGTCATTTTCTCTGGCTTTGTTTGAGTGGCATTGCAGTACAGCTGAGTGGGAGAACTGCAGTGAAGAACTTTCTTAGGGAAAGTTCTCCAAAGCAACCACCCTCTTTTCACGCAATTGAATTGCTGTCCTTTTCCTGCATCATGCCAAGCCCCAGTGCTGCTCTTGTGTGTCCAGTGTGGCTTTTTGAGATGCTGGAACTCTGAAATGATCTCCCAGAGCCACAGTTACTCCATGTGCAAGAAGAGAAATCTGCTTCAGTAAATATCCCATATTTGTCTGGGGCAGGAATATTTATGCTTTCCCAAAAAATATGAGAACAGAGAATGTGGGGATGGTATCAGTGTGTGTGCCATGTATAAATACAGTTCTTATTTCATGTTGTTATCTTAAATATGTAGTAAAATGATACATGTTATAATGTACTGCAAATTATAAATGTGATATATGTGGTATGTAAAATCTGTATTTAGGGTTCTCAGGACACTCTATAATTCCTCTGCTTTAAAAGGTCTGTTTTCTGCCAGTACTCCCCACTCCAGCAGTGCTTAGCATCTAAAACTGCTGCAAGTCTGATTTGTTTGAGTGATTTGATCATTGAACCATCTTCAAACATTTTTATTTCATTCTCCCCCACTTCAAACAAGAAGCTGTGTGCTCTCCTCCAGCAGCACCCATCGTTTTTATCTCTTTGGTTCCAAGCCCTCAGCTGACACCTTTTTCAGTGTCCTTTTCCCATTCCTTTTCTTGTGTGGCTCTTGACTGTAAAATTAACTCAGTTCTTCAGATCCTTCTCCTGTGCTGTTGAAACACCTCCCTGAGGTGGGCAATTCTTTGGGCTGGAGATGGGTGTGTTCCCATCCCAGGAGGTTCAGCCATGTATAGAGGTCATTATAACTCCCAGGAGTGCCTTGTCTGCCATCTGTGTCCCACTGCTCTTTGTCCTTAAACCTGTTTATTCTCCATCTTTTGTGCTGTAAGCAATCCTGGGAAAATAATACAATGCCTTCCAGCATTGCATTAGCCTACCCCTTGATAAAATAATCAAAGATTGCTTCTCTGTCTCAGAGACTTCTCTGCCCCACTCCCATTTATTCATTCCTGATCTTATTTTGAGGATGAAGAAATTGTAGTGCCATGAGAACAATGTGAATTTTTGTAATCTAAGTAATAGGCTTTTAAAAAAAATTTATTTAGATGCAAACACTACACTAGTTTAAAAATCTCCCAGTACTATTTTTAAAGTCAGTTTTGTACTCCTTTAAAACTGAAGCAGTATGTTGTGTTTGTACAGGGGTCCAGCACATACAAGTTTTTCTGGGCTCAAATTGCACTACTCTGTAAGGGATGACATACTGGCAATAGAGCCAATGTTGCCACTTTGGTGATAAAAGTTCCCACTGGACTCTACTGGGTACCAGAGTTTTTTACTATGTCTTCAAGCCACCCTAAAAACAGCTGAGACGTTTTCTATCCACAGGTGCTCCAAAGACAAAGACTGTGCTGACTAAAAATGTCACTGTCACAGTCTGGCTTGGAATACATAAATAGCTCCAGGGATACATTAAACTTGCCGCCAAAATCAGGTGGCTTTTATCAAGTGCTGTCACGCTAAAGACCGGATTATTTGAGAATTTTTTGAGGGTTTTTTGAGATTTTTTGAGATTGATTATTTGAGGTTTGTGTCCAGATTAAAGATTTTTGCTTGAGATAATCAAGTGATGGAGCCAGGTTTATTTTCATGGTGTCATGAAGCATTGTAGTGTCTTGACACAATCCCACCTCAATTTCATTTGAAATTTAGGTAGCATGGCAAGTGATACAGACTAAGTCAGTGGGAAGCTATCAGCCTAAGAGACTAAATTTTTTCATGATTTGCTGATTCCCTGATATGCAGCAACCTCTTAGAAGGAAAAATGCTGCACTTTTTGGTGTATTTAATGCTATTCCTGTGCTGTCACTTGGAAGAGTTGGTTCTGTGTTAAGGCATGTCATTTCAAGTCATTCAAGTTGAGTGTTTAAAACCTCATTGTTCAGTGAAAAAAATACTGAAATATATTCTTTAATTCCACAGATGAATGCATATAAATATATTTCATAGTTACTTTAACCTAGGAGCATAGGGTCTGAGCAAAAAGAAGTACAGGTGAGGTTTTTTTTGGAGGGAAGAATATTTTGTGAGAGAATGTAGAAGAATTAATAGTTCTGTTTTGCAAGTATGAAAATAATTTGTGGTGAAGGATGTGAATCTAAGGAGCATAAAAGCTACAATGAGGGCCTGTGAACCTCTAGAGAAAATTACAGCTTCTGGAAAGTGTAGAGTCCCAAAGGATTCCCCACAGGAAACCAGGGATGCAGTTCTAAAGCTCCATTTGTCCTTCCCTTCAAATGCAAAATTTCCGTACAGGTGTTTCAGTTGTTGATTTACCCAGAAAGAGAAATTTCTGACCAAATATAGAATCTGAAAGCCAGCTTTACACCCCTACTTATTGAAAAATGCTATTGTCTGCATCAATTCAGAAATTACTACTTACTCAAGAGAGTTTTGCACAGTGGAAGATTCTCTAGCATCAGGCTGCAGGTTGTTTACTTCTCTGGGTTTTAGGATTTTCCTTTCATGTGGAGGTGTCAGCCCTGTGACAGTAAGGAAATGATAAAGGGAAGGGAATCTGGGGCATTCATGTGCTGGAAACTAAAGAGGTGGGCTGTACAACCAGTCATCATTAGCAAACTGAAGTAAAGGAAACATGAATTTTTAAAACCTCTGATCTCTAAGAGCTAAAAGTGATGTATCTTTTAAGTTTATATTGCAAAACCAGGGTATAACCAATGGGTGTAGATTAATATAACTGATTTGGTGGCATATGCACGTCAGCAGCTGAGGCTAAACATTCCGTTAAAAAGAGAAAAGCTGGTTATTCTTCACTCTTCCAAGGGCTATCCAGAAAGACTATCAAGGCATCTGGGAATTTCACACACACATTAAAAAAAAAAAAAAAAAAAAAAAAAAAGTTGTGT
>JAYDZK010000001.1:3909839-3922048 GCA_034509185.1 Euphonia xanthogaster
CATTAAAAAAAAAAAAAAAAAAAAAAAAAAGTTGTGTTGTGACAACACTAGGAAGTGTTTTATTAATGGAAAATGTGAACACGAAAGTCAATACAGAAATAATCACAAATTTTATTAGAAGAAATGAGGGAATATTGATAGGAACTACAAAAACACCAGACTAGGCTCTGTGAATGGGCATTATCAAGAACCCAAAAATCTGGGTCAACATGCTGAAGCAAACAGAGAAATGGATCATGCACTTTTTCAGATTGAAGGGAAACTGTAACAGCTCAGGAGAAATACCTGGTTGTGGCCTGTTTTACATTGTGGACAGTTTAAGGAACACTTCCACTATTAACCAAACTGAATGGAAATAGACAATTGTGGAGGAACAATCAAAATGCCCTTTTATGTTTTATCAGCCCAACACTGTGTGTGTTTCTCATCCCCTCATCCAAAAAAATCACAAACGTAATTTGAGCAGAAGAGGGGAAAAAAAAAAGTGATGAAAGAGTCTTCGTTTGGGTTTGAAAAATATTGGCCCAGCTAGTGTGGAATTGAGGAAGGGAAATGGTGGACTCACAGTGTCACCACTTGGCATAGCTCTGGTTTCCCACAAACCCTAAAAGAGATGGGCATTCCCAGGAAAAGAAAAGTCTTCCATTTTAAGCCCTTTCACCACCTTCCCAATCTTATTAACATTCTTCTTAATTAATTTTTTTTGTGTAGAATGGCTGCTTTGGGATATTAATAATTCTAAGAATTGCTGTGCAGCCTGGTTGGCAGCCTGATTGCCCCTCTCCTGTCAAGCACTTAGAGAGGGTTTTATTTTTAAAGGGTACCAGCAGTGAGCTGGTGTTTAAGTTAAGTACACACTTCAAAAGTGTATCAGATTTGGATATCCTTTCAAGAAATAAATGTAATGTTTTGTTCTGCTTCAGTTTGGATATGTTGCCACCCTGGGACTGTGCTGGTTGAGCAAAACCTTGATTTGAGTAACACTGTATATTTTAGGTATTCACAAATACATGAACTCAGAGTTTATCTGGATTATACACAGCCAATGCACACAGCAGATCTAGGAGAACTTTTTCTGTGACACCCCATTCTATCTATCTATCTATCTATCTATCTATCTATCTATCTATCTATCTATCTATCTATCTATCTATCTCCTGTGTTCCTAAGTCACTGAGATATTTTTCTTTGAGAGGAAAATTATGACCCTCAGCTTGTAATTACTCAGACATGGCTTATGCATATCTGGATTTTGCCTTCATTCAGATGCAGTCCAAAATATTACATGGCAAGTTTTGCTATTTGGAGATAGCAGGCTCTTCTTTGATCATTTTTTAAGAGAATACACCAAAGGGAATGATGTGTATCCAGCGAATCCAGTAAGAACAAAAGAAAAAAAAAGAAAAAAAAAAAGTGCATAGAAAATAATTCTTAGGAGTAACACAGGGAATTGTGCTTGTGATATAAATTAGAATTTTGGAAATATTTTATATGTTCAGCTACTGTGAATTACCTCTGCAGAGCAGCTAGAATTGTAGAAGCCCCAGAATATGTGCATAATGCTGATGTGTCTCTTTGCTGTTTTGCAGGCAGACCAGTAATGATTGTAGTTGAATACATGGAGAATGGATCCCTTGACTCCTTCCTGCGGGTGAGGTGCCATTTTCTGATGACATTTGAATCAGAAACCATTCTAGGTTAAGATTTTAAATCATTTATCACAAATTAATTTCTACATAATATTATTCATGGATTTCTAGTGAAGAATAGAAGCCTTTTCCCCAGGGTACGTTTCTGAGGTACAGTAATACATTAGAGCACAGCTGGAAAAAAAGAAGATTTAAACTTCAGAATATAATTGATTTTTTCTACAAAAGTAGTTCCTGTATTTAGCAAAATGTGTTTCAAATTGTTTTTGTGAAAGAAAAGATAAATTGTAGCATAAATGCCTGACCTTATGGAAGTGGTTCATTTTTCTCGATCACCTTCAAAAATACTCTGGTTTTTTTTTTTTGGTGGGTGAAGCATCGAATATACTCAGTAATTGATTTATAATATTTATGGCTATTTGCATTTAACAAATTGAATTAGAAAACAGTTCATGGGTGAAATGTCCTGGCATTAATTAACCCCCAAAGGTCCTTAGTAAACATTAAAGAAGGGCTACAGAAAATGTGAGTAATATGCTGGCAAAATTCTATTTCATTCTTTTTAGAAATGTAAAAGAAAAGGATGACCCCCTCTGCAAGCTAAACTTAAAGATAAAATAGTCTCTTTTTTAATAGAACCCCTGAAAATGCTCCAGAGACCCACTGACCTAAGAACCTGTGTGAATAATTTTAATGTCAAGTATCTCAGATTTGTCTTTAAAAAGTAAACACCAGCCCTCAGTAGCCCACTGTTATTTCCATCCTGCAGAATGTTAAACCTGGGCTTGTGGGAAGTCAGGGACCTGTGGGTTTGGGAATTTGTTTGAAAGGGTGTCCCAAAGGAGAGACATTCAACAGGGAGATGTGGAAATACTGGCATGAAAATCTTGGTGATGGTGATTGAAGGCTTTTCTGTGGTAGCAGGAGGAAGGAACTGCTTAGAGAAAAAAAACGAATAAGCAGGAGGGAAAAGCAGCCAGCACTTCAGAAAGATTTACATGACAGGGGAGAAAGTCATGCAGGCAGCACTTGTTGGGAAGAGGGGAAGCCACCAGAGAAGAGCAATTGGAGCAAGGGATACAGCCCTGGGAATACAGCAGAGCCACTACCACAGATTCCAGACCCTGATTCTCTTTACTTTTTGGTTTGTATTATTACATAGTAATTTTTCTCTGACATGTCTTTGTTGTCCTCCTCACCTACTCTCCCAAATAATTTTTTTATTTTCCATTGTCAAGCCACATGACAGATATCTGTTATGTTGTCAGAAACATGCCAGCAGTTTCCTGTGATAATTTGCTGATTTCTCAAAATCAAGTTATTTTTTTGGAGCATTTGATATCACCCATGTCTTGGACACTGGGTAGTTTTTAAAAATTACTCCGCTTTCCTTTCTGGCTCATGTCTCTGTCCATCTGCAGCAGAGGAACTGCCCCTGATTTGAGTACCTGCAGCTTTCCTGCTCTGTGATTTTTCAGCAGTGCCCCAAGAAGATTTTTCTGGGCCTGAAACATTGTTCTGTGCATGTGTGTGTGCGTGGAGAATTTCATAGAAGAGAATAGAACCAAGTCCTGAAATAATTGATGAGAGAGAATCACCTTTCTCTGAACTGCTCTGGTGTGATATCTATATTCCAGGTTTATTTCACATGCATTCATATATCAGAACAGTTACTACTTATTAGGATACTTTAATAGAAAGTGGCATCAGCAGAATGATGATGTTACTGTGGAGCAATGCTTCTCACATTGCATCAGATATATTTGGAAGCAGAACTGCAGGGGGGAAATGTGAGCTAATAATTTCTGCAGCTCTTTTTCATGTATATTATTTTACAGCTTCAATTCATACTTCAGATATGGGTTATTCTTCTAAAAGGCTTTTTAAATGTACTTTAGATAATATTCAACATCCCAAAGCACTGTAGATATATGTCAGCATTTCTGTTTATAATTAGCAGAGCAAATGGCTGCAAAGTAACCTATTTAAAAAGAAATCCAGCTGCTTCATTAATAATAGTTGTTTCCTGCAGATATTAGTCCACATTTTTAAAAGCTTTTGTGAAGATACAAAGCAGCAGAAAGGCTTTATCTTTAGCAATCCTAATGAAAGGCATTCAGTGACTATAACAAATGTTGTGGGATTTGGAAGGGCTTATCACATACTCTGTCTTTCTTATTATTTAAAGGAATCAATTGTTCCAGTACAAAGTGTTTTTACACAGATGGGAAAAAAGTCAATTTCTCACCATAAGAAATATTTCCCTACATACCTCAATGGGCAAAACCTGCCCAGCACATCCCTCCATCTGTCTTTCTCCAAAAGCCTGCAAAAAATGGATCAGTCTTAAAAATTCAAAGTGAGATTCTGTGGTGACCCACATGAGGGTATTCCAGAGGAAGAATTCCATTTGTCATCACCCTCCTCACAGCCATGGTGGGATATTTCTTTTATGCCAGTACAGGTTGTGCCATGAATCAGAAGCTTTCCCCCACCCTTTAATCTCTCACCCCTAAAATCTAAAAAGTCTTGAGTCGTTGCTTTAGAGAGAGCAGTGCCCACTTTCTGCTATTTGTATGGATTTAACAGCAAGCTCAGATGAATTATGTCTTCCCCACCCTACAAAGGATCCTGTATGCTGGCTGCTAACATTGAGCTTTTGGGTAAAAAACATTGGCATGGATTCTCAATATGAAGCTGCTTCGGAGATATTCTGAAGTGGGAAGGCATCAACTAATTAGAATCAATTTTGTAAGATGATGGTAATTAATTTCAGTGATTGTGCTTCATCAGACATCCTAAATTGCTGGATACACTTGACAATGAATTTTCCTCCGAAATACTGCATTATTTTTAAAATTATATAAAACTCATTTACAAAAGATGAAACTTAGTTTTTTGTAGTGTTGTTCAGGAGTTTTTTATCACATAAGATTGAGACACGTAGGTTAATCATCCCACAAAAGTATACCTGAAATTTGCCATTAATTAAACAATTGTTTGACCAGAAATGAGGTTCATGTGGCTTCATTTCTGGTAACACTTGGAGAGATTTCTCTGAAAAGGATGTGGGTTTCCAGTTAAGCATTTCCTTGGGGGCTAGAAGCCTCTTCCAGCATTACACCAACAGCTTCCAGACAGAGGAAATCTGTGCATGGAAACAAAGTGGCTAACCCTTGGGAGTTGAGGAGACACAGGTAAAATTCCCTGTTAGCACACACAGATTTTGGATGGGGCTCATTGTCATTATGTTTTACCTGCCTGTGTCATGGAGATCTCAGCAATCCTTCGTTCTGCAGGCATATGAGGCAAATAATAAAAGCAAGAAGGGTTGAAAGGGAAGCTCTCTGTATTGATAGAAAAATGTTAGTGATTAGACAGGGCAGTTGCAGTCAGATGTATTTGCTCAGGCTTGTGGATACGGGCTGCAGAAGAGACGACAAGAAAGACAACCAAGAGAGATGCAGAATAACCACAAAATAGAGGAAAATAAAGCTGAAAAGCCACAAAACCTTTTTAGCAAGCAGTTTGGCAGTTTGCCCTGCTGGGGGCTGGAGATAGCTGTTGGACCCAAGCTTATGAGATGATTGCAATAATTCCCACAAAAGTCCTTTCCCCCAGGTTGGTTTTTTCTCCCCAATGCACCGTCCCCCATTCAGCCTGCTCTCCAAGCCTGTGCCTCACAGATTTATGGGGCTATTCAGATTAAAATCTCATCTGCTCCATTTTGTTCTCACAGCTCCATTTAAGGGGTCATTCTTGGCTAAAATTATTGGATTTAGCATCACATGGAGAGGAACAGGGTGGTTAGGAGGCTTCTTGGGAAGAATGATTCTTGGAGAGCTCTGAGCTGGCTGTGGTCTGTGCTCACCTCCTCGTGCATCAGGCAGTGTGGGCATGGATTTAAAGACAGAAAAGGAATGTGTCTGGAAGCTGCCTTTTGGAGGAGGTTCATGGATGGCTACATAGAATCACATGAATGAACCAAAAAGAGTATCACCAGAATACTGAACTTCTTTCAGTATTTTTCTGCAGCTGCAGACTACCAGAGTAGTTTCCTGCTCAGTGTCCAAGGTGTGCTGAATAGACAGAGACATTTAGGTTTGAAGGATGCTCCAGCCTTCCCCAGTTTTGTGAAACTCGGAGATGTAAAAGGAAGGGATGCATTTGCCTGGGGTAATCACAGCACCACCTTGCTTTCTCCATTTTTACTACTTGCCATTGTAATTCTCCTCTTCCTACTCAAAACTGGTGCTGATGGATTTCAATTCACTTCCAAAAATTAAAATACTTGTGGAAAAAAGTTAGATTTATATACAAGCAAGCAGGGTAAGTGAAAATGCTGGCACACGTATTTATTTATTTTTTCTTTCTAAGAGTCTATAAGAAATAAGCTTAATTGCCTTAGAGCACCAGCTGCAGCAGACTTTACAGCAAATGAAACCCTGGAATTCAGCTTTAATCCCTCGAGGCTGGCCTAGCAGAGGCTAAGATAAGTGTTACTAGACAGAGAAAATATTGTGATATATTGCTGTTTCTTGCAGTAATCGTTATGAAGTTATTCTCAGAGCAGCTTTGCCATCACACTCACCCTTTTTTCAGCTACAGTTTAGATGCTGTGGCAGACACATTTAGCAAGTTTGGGGGGAAAGTGAGAGAAGACAAAAATGAACACTTGCAGCAAATTCTGCGAAACAGTGTTGTAAAGTGTGTGTTGTATATCCACCTAACATGGCCTCACCAGACAGAGTAGGCTGTGGGGGGAAAAAAGCCAGATGGCCTTCCCTAAGTTTAATGGTTCCTGTTATTATTTATCTGCATTCAGAGAGGCAAAAACACTGGAGCTCATAACTAATATTCCTTGTTTTGCTTTCCCACACAGTATTCGTGTGTACTTTCATTTATTGGAGGCACGTTCCTTTCCTGGCAGGATAAAAGTGGCATTTTGCTTTCAAAAATCAGGCTGTAAAAGACAAAACATGCACTGGGAACCTGGAAACTGCTGATATTTTTTTTTTCTTTTTTTTTTACACTAAAATTGGATTGAGCAATTAGAAAGTGAATTTGAAAGACTGCATTACCTTAATAGTGAAATTGTAAGCAGCATGTATTTAAGTGACCTAAGATTGCACTGAGAAGCTGTCACTGATGCTACAGAGCCAGCATTTGTTCTCAAGCAATGTTTTACCCTCCTGAAAGGATGTATAGAACAGCATTTCTGATGCTGTGAGAATTTAATTTAGAAATGCTGGACATTTTTAATATGTAGATATTTTTTCTTAGACATTAAATACCATAGATATTCTTAGTACTGAGCAACAAGAAAGTTTTTACAAATGGTCTTGTATTTGAGGGCAAAAAGAATTTGAAGCGTAATGTGGACTCTCTCAGTGTGCTCTTTATGAATTTGTCAAGAACGAGAAATCAGAAGATAAGAAAAGAGCCAGTGTCTTTTAAATGAAGGGATTTTGAATGTCTTTTAGAAGAGAGAAAAAAAGAAGCCAAGAAATTACAGGCCAGTCAGCTTAATGTCAACTGCTGTAAGATTTCTGGAACAAATTATCAAACAAAGTCTAAGCATCTTGAAGATAACAGTGAGATAAGTGTGAGCCAACATGGATTTGTCAAGAACTAATTCTGTCAAACAGATCTGGTTTCCTTTTGTAGCAGGGCTCAGGCTTTATGGCTGTGGGAGAAGCAGTTGATCTCATAAACTTTGGCTTCAGTAAGGCTTTAAAACTCTCTCTAAAACATGAGATGCTTGTGAGCAGCCAGAGAAATATGATTTTCATGAAATTTCTGCTACATCCTGTGTGGAAAGAATGGAATTTGGATGGAAAGATGTATTGGGTAGGGCCATTCTGCACTCTGTGTAGGGTCATTAATTAGCATTTTAAATGAACTAAAGTAATTAGAAAATGAATTAATGGAATCTATTAATAATAATTAAGTCTGCGTGGAGCTCTGTCAACAGTTGAATGGAGAAGAAATTATCAGCTGACCTCATTTAGTTCCAAAAAGATATGCTTTAGTGTGACACACATGATAGTTTGAAGAATGAGTTACACTTCCAAGAAATACCAAGCTGCAACTTGAATTTTGGAAGATTTGTCTTGAGAAATTTCCTCCATTTACTTTGCACAGTAAAACTGTAACAATAAATGCATAGCAAAAGCTGCATCTTTCACCCAGTGACCAGTAGGAAGTGTGAGTGGTGAATATGATCCAAGTTAGACACAGACACGCCATTTTCAGTGCTGTTCTCCATCTAAAATGAGATCTAAATAATCTGCAGTAAAATTTTTAGACCTGTAGTAAATCCTGCACAGAGGATAAAGGCCTAAAAGTATTCTGAGTTATTTGGCACATAAGGAAGTGGATTTTGGAATTGATGGAACTCCAGAAACAATACAAAAAAATCCAGTGGCCATGCCTCCAAAAAATTACCAGGTAGTGAAACGGAAAAAACCTTCTGAAGAAGAAAAATTCCATGGGCTTGTAGAAAAGCACTACACTGGGCACTGGAGCTGAAAACTGGAGGGCAAAATGCAATGAGAGAAACTCTGGATATCCTCCTTCTTCCCCTACAGTAACTGAACCTCTGCAGCAGCCCATTATAAGTTAGTGCTCTTGAAAGGTCTGTAGCATGAGGAGAATATTTCACTTACATAAGGTTCTTAAAAGCAAATCATAGCTGAATAAAAATAATTTTTTCAGGGCATTCTTAAGGACTGTGTGAATGCAATAGCAGCTACTCAGATATTGCATCTATACCCAGCTGTTGAGAAAAGTTTATTTAGGAAAGCCATCAAAGCTTGATTAAAATTTAATGGGATGATAGGATAAATGTGGTGAGTCCACTGAGGTCTGAATTGCTGCCAGTATTGATTAACACCCTTAACAGCCCAGTGGGAATCCTATCAAAAGCATATTTCAAATCTAAGCTATGGGAATCAGAATGAAGCCCTGGGTACCAACCGTGCTATCAGTCAGATGAGTGTTTTATTTCCCTATATGCCAAGTGAATGAAACAAGATAGAGGAAAGTTGCCAAGGGATTGTACCTGGGGGCTTGAAAAATGCTGAAAATATGAGGTCAGATTCTATCTGCTATAATTTCATCAGCCTAGCTGAATTTTCCAAAGTTTAAATGTAGCTCATAGTCTGTATCCCGATCAGCCTACGTCAAAAAATTTTTGATGTATTGAATGATAAGTTTATAGATTGTAAGGGGATACAGCTGGCATGGAAACTGATGCAGAAGTGATTACAAAGAGACTTGATTGAGAAAAGACTTTTCTGCTGACAGTAAAAATGTAGTTGGTCCAACTGCAAGGCAGGCAGTGAAAAAGTATAAAACCAAGCATGAGAAAAGAGAGAGGAGAACAGATGCAGTAGAGGATTCTGAGAAACATACAGAGGGAGAAGGAGGACAGAATAAAATTGCAGTTGCTATGTTAGCAGGTCTGTCATTTCTTTAACAGTGAAGACAAAAAGCTTTAACTTTTTGTGTCAAGGCAGAATCCCAAAAAATCTTGAAAGAACGACGGAGAGAAAGGCAAAAGCATGAGATTGTTTTAAACTCGGGCATTACAGCTATACTGGTAAGGCAAGGACTGAGACTTGGAAAGAGCAGACAAAAGGTTATGTTCATGTTTTATGAAAAATCAGCCAAGCATGGTCTAGATTTGAAAGAGCAGAAATTAAAAAAGGAAGGAATGAATGCTTGCAATCCAAGAAGACAAAAGGTTAAGGGAGGTGCTGCAGATGACTCTGAGGTTTGTTGAAAAAATGGAGCTGTTAAGGAGGATAAGGAGGAGGTAAAATCTAGAGGTTTGAGGCTTTGGCTTAGTTTGGTGCTTTGTTGTGGGGGTTGAGAGGGGGTTGAATGGTCATTTTGCAAAAATTAGGTGGCACTTTGTTCCAAATCCTAATTCTACGGTTAGCTGGAAAAAAGAATCCATCCATGGTAAGTATGAAGAGTACTAACTGTTGGCAACCAACTTCGTAATTTTTAATCAATTGAACAATTAGAATTATTAAATAAAACGCAAACCCAGAAATCCCATGTGGCCTCATTACAAAAATATTGGCTAGAATTCTTGTCCTTCCTTTACAGCAAGCAGCTCAAAGTAGTTAAGAATACAATCTTTTGTCCCTCTTTGCTTAATTGCTGGAAGGAATTAGTTTATTGAAAACACCTGTCACTGGTAGTCTGGGACCCACAGAAATTGTGTCTTGAGCCTCAGCTGAGTGTCCTCTGCAGAACCAGGTGTTCATCTGTGGCCTTGATGGTGACAAGGAGGGAGGGGGTGGCCTCCTTGCAGAGAGCTGTCTCTACTTCAGTGTGGAGATTTTAGAGACAGACGAGTTTACTGCCCTGACATAAAACACTGAGACATTCAAGGGGGGAAAAATTGCTCTAAATCAGTTGTAAGTAGCTGGTTTTAAAGAAGTGTCATTACATGTGCTTTCTTGGGAGGTGGCTGTTGTGTGGCTCCTTAAATACAAGTGTTGCTGAGAAGCATAGTAAGGCAGTGAGGTCATCTAAATGACAAGGTGTGTTTGTATCCTCCTTTTACCATTTTCTTTCTGATTTTCTCATAGTCTTTAAATGTTCATATCCTGACTAGCTGGATACAGTCCCCAAATCATTGAATCATTATGGGAATGCTGAAATACTTTGCTGACCAGGGATAAAGCTAAGCATAGTTCAGCCTGTTACTTTGCTGAATCTAATGGATTTGCTGAACTTCCTGTAAGCTTCTCCCCTTATAAAAATCATCTTGCTTAAATGCCTGAGCAAAGCAATAGAAGTGTCCTGACTGCTGATCAGAACTTGTTATTTGTCTGTAGCCCAATGCTAGAGGTGTTGAAAGAGAAAATGGAAGGTTAACTTGTTTGCAGAAGTTGTTTTTGTTTGGCTGTTCCTGTCAACATAAAAAGCCTTGGGTCACTGAATAATCCATGAGAAGCTAAATGTCTGCCAGTTTAGGTCACAAAAATACTCCTGCAAGCAGTCTGCTCTGAATGGTAGAGAGGGCAGGTCTAAACAAGGCAGAGAGCCTGCAACCACACCACATTTCTGTGCAGGTCCCCACTGCCACATAATTCAGGAGCTGTCTGATGCAAGACATAGAGAAGTGTTAGCTTTGATGCTGCAGATGGAGATACTGAGGCCCTGGGGGGCTGCCCAGCTGGGCAAGCACAGTTAATGGCAAAACTCTTATTTACAGTAGATGTCAGAAGGTGTCAAGAAGTTTAATGCATTCATGGGTCTGAGCTTAACCTTAATCTGCCAGGAAAATTTTGGCAAAGCTGAATTCCACCCCATTTAATCGAGTGTTCAGTGATTAGGCAAAAAGTGCACAAGCAGCATGAATTAAAGCCTCAAATTTTTTTTTCAGGTTATTTTGGGATTTTTTTTTTTTTAAACAAACAAACTCTTCCCAAAAAAATACCGTAAGAGTGAGGCAACAGCAGGACCTCAATGCAGACAATCAAGGCTGGGACAACAGAAAGAGGGTTCTTTGTTTCCTGAGGCCATAGGTGAAGAAATTTATGTTGTTTCTCGTTCTTGTATTAAAAACAGTGTGGGGGGAAGGCGTTCATAGTAACCAAGTATTAAAGCAATTAAATGTTGTCAGTAGGAAGACTGTGAAATGTGTGAAAATGTGGAGGAAAGGGGGATAAGCTGCACGATGAGAGATGTGATAGGATGCACTGCCAAGCAACTTATGTCCTCAAAAAAAACCAAGCTTACAAGAGTGCAGCTTTGCTGGACGGGTGACAGAAGTGTTTTAAATCAGAGCTGTGGTTGGTATCGCTGGGATGAAACAATGGGAAGTAGCTGTGCTGTTTGTCCCCTTGCAGAAGCACGACGGGCACTTCACGGTGATCCAGCTGGTGGGAATGCTGCGGGGCATTGCCTCTGGCATGAAGTACCTGTCAGACATGGGCTACGTGCACCGGGACCTGGCGGCGCGCAACATCCTGGTCAACAGCAACCTCATGTGCAAGGTCTCAGACTTTGGCCTGTCACGGGTGCTGGAGGACGATCCCGAGGCTGCCTACACCACAAGTGTGAGTTTCTTATTTAATTTGAGCAGCTGATTGCCTGGTGCCTCTTCTGTTCTCTCGGGTTTCGTGTTGTTGGAATGACTCCCTAGGTATCAAAAAGTCTTTTTTCCCTGCCCCACGATCGAAGAAGAAGTTGAGATTCCTCAGCTCTGGTTCTCAAGGTCGTTTATTTGCTGTTATCTGTAACATTCTTTGTCTGACCTGCTGAGGTCTGTCTGGCAGGTCGGGTTGAGGCACACTGACTGGCCTTGGGGTGGTGTTAGTTTTTTATACTAAGAACTACATGTAGTTTATTTACAATAAGTTTCCAATACCTATCACCTGTGTTAGACAGTCTGTCTCTACTTTAAACCAATCCAAAAGTGTCACCATAACAGCAGAAGATGGAGGACAAGAAGAAGAAAAAGGACAGGACACACCCAGATTCCTCCATCTTGCCTCTTGAACCCCCATTCTAAATCCCCAAAATTCTACTTTTTCA
>JAYDZK010000001.1:3922148-3980213 GCA_034509185.1 Euphonia xanthogaster
TCTTGAACCCCCATTCTAAATCCCCAAAATTCTACTTTTTCACCCTGTGACAAATTCACTGTCATTCTATTCAAACCCTTGTGGCTTGTAAATCTTCACACAAAGCTGCTATTTTTTTCCAAAGGCTAAAATCAAAGGCACAGGTGTTTTTGACTCTGTGCCAAGGTCTCTGAGCCCCCTGCCAGGGTCTTGAGCCCTCCAGGGCAGCCAGAGGAATGTCCTAGGTTCCAACACTATTCCAGTTTCAGATTTGTCTGTGCCACAGGAAGAGCAGTTGGAATTGGCTTTGTTCCCTTCCAAGTCATGTGATTCAACAAACACACTGGCAGTGCTAAGGAAAGTTGTTTGGATTTTTGGCTGAGGTATGTGTTAATAAACTTTGGCAAAAGTTTTTTTTAAGCAAATGTGCAAGTATAAGTGAGAGACCTTTTTCATTCTTTGTGGTTTTGTTTGCTGTGGAGGCTCTTTTCCCATGTTGTTTCCTCTTCTGGCAATTTGTTTACAAGGATATTTTGGTAAAAGAGAGATGGGAGAGGAGAGAATCTTAGCAGCTTCACTGTTGGAAGCACACTGCCAATGCAAGCCTTGCATTCATAAATTACAATTTTAATTTCATTTCACTAAAGTTTATCTTCTAGCAGGACATGTAGGACCTTCTTTGCATGGTTAGGGTCTCAGTTTATTAATACTTAATTCCTTATGTGATGCAAATTAACTGGAAAATGGGATTTGGGTGAGGGGAGTTGGGGTAGGTTTTTTTTGGTTTGTGATGTTGTAGGGGGGGTTCCAGTGAAGTGAAAAATTCTTGAACATGAAGAAGACAAATGACAAGTCCCAATACACCATTTTTCCTGATACCAAACTACATTTCAGGTGCAATTATTTTCACAACAGTTAATTGCAAGCTGATTTTTGAGTAACTTTCATCTCTATCATTTAAACTAAAACTATTTCAGAGGCAGAACGCGTTCTCATTACTACTCCCACAAAATGTGCAGAATTTGTATATTCCCATGATAGGGCACAGTGACAGAATTGTAATAGAGAAGATAAATGAACGTTAAATAATTTATGTTACCCTTTTTTTTTCTATTCCATTTAAAAAGTGATGTATGGCCAAAATAAGGAACTCATCTAATTTCTCTGTACTGCAGTAAGTATTGTGGTGCATCTACTGAATTCAATTAAGATATTGTGATGGGATTTTATATCTTATATATTTATATATGTAAAATATATATTTACTTTTAGTTTAGGCCTAAAATAGAGGTGTTCTGATAATTTTGCTGCAACTTCCATTTCTTAGAAATTCTATACAGAACTGTAAGCTGACTTAGAGAAAAACAAGTCACTTTAAAAGGTTTTCTATTGGTTTAATGTGCCAGCTGGGGGAAAAAAAAGACCCCAGATTTTACTTTATAGCAGAGATTTCCTTCATTTAGTTCTCAAATCTGTTTGCTTCACACTGCTTCTTAGTAAGAGGCTTGAAAGGGAAGATAAACATGGCTGCAGCTGAACAGGTTCTCACATGAGGGCTGAGGCTGGCTAATGGCCCATGTGAGGAGCTCAGCTGGCACCAAGTGCCCCAGTGACAGGAGTCAAGTGGCACTCTCAGCTCTGAGCCCAGGCTAATGGCCCCAGCTGGTACCAGGCACTGGGAATGGCCAGGAAGCCCTTCTTCCAGTGAGGTACAGGGAAGACACCAAATGAGAATTGGAGGCTTTCAGCTATTATTTGTCCTGTAATTTTCTGCTGGATACCAACACAGAACAATTAGCTTTACAGGGTAGTTAGTGCCTGTCCTGGTCATCATGGCTAGAGCTGCTTTTGATCTGGAAGTGCTATGCTGTGAAAAAAACAAACAGTGCCATGACATACTCCTTTTTTCCTTTATCTGTGCTGAAGGACTTCCTTGAAACATAGAACAGGCTTTGTTGAAATGCTCCCTGTTTTCCTTTTCACCCAAACATGAGAGCCTGGTGTAGGTGTAGCACTCAGAAGTGCCTCAGAGCCACTGCTCCCCCCTGCCAAGGCTGCAGCCAGGTGCTGGACTACCAAATTCTGCTGAGCAGGTACCTAGAGCATGCCCAGCAGGAGGGGATGTCACAGAGGCTGATGGCAGTGGCAGGTCCCTGTGGCAGCCAGGCATCCAAGGTGAATCTGTTTTGACCATGAACCCCCCAAAGAAGATCAAAAAGCATTGAAACTAAGGTGGAAAAATGGTGTGTACCATTATGACACGAACAAAAAACTTTGGGAAGAGTTCAAAGCAACAGAGTCAGGTATAAGGGAAATGGAAAGCATTTCAAATCACTTATTCCTTCAACTCCATCTTTCCTGTCCTTGCAAGTGGGTCCTCACACACTGACTGTTTCAGTCACTGTGGCAGAGCCTGCCTAGTTCTTCCTGTCACCTGTGGTCCTTGGGAAGTGTCCTTCCCTCATTCCTGAGGGCAGACTGACAGCTGCAGTCCATGTGCTGTCTCACACTCACTCTCTGTGAACTGGGGACAGCCAGGTTTCTGTGGGATGCTCTTGTCTTCAGTGGGCTCCATCCTTGGGGTCTTGTTCCCCTTGAGCAAGTCCAGAAGATTTCTCTGTAGGAACACTCAGTAGGAAGTCAAAAATCCTGTCAGTTTTAAAAGGACTCAGCACAACTCTGACCAAAATAGGATGGGGACACAAAGAAGGAAAGATTTGTCACAATGCCTGTGGAGGACTCAGGGAAGGCTTTCATGGTAACACAGGGGACAAGAAGCCCACACTGGCTGCCAAATCCACCTGCAGCTCTCACTGCCCATCACTTTGGCACTGACCTTTTTCCCCCTCATGAGCTTCTTCCCAACAGCAGGCCATGTGTATTCCTGGAGGATTTTATAGCAACTCTTTAGTTCCATACTGTGTTTTCAACATGAGAAAGTTAAACACTCAGTGTTCTCTCAAAGATTCTAGTACTTTTAGAATTTATGTTTCACCTCCACAGAGATTTTTATTGATAACAGCCCCATACCTGTAACTGCAAGAAATCCACAGAGTGGGTCTGCATATTGAATAGTGGTATTTTCACTATCACATCTTCCTGTACAGCACTGTCAGTGCTCGGAGGAAACTGATTATTTTATCTTCCCCTTTTTGTCTTAGTCCTGGTGTCAGAAACTGAATGGTACAATTTGATGTTTTCCTTGGAAATTATCTACAATACACTGTAAGCCAAATATAAATAGACTTCTATTTATAGAAGTCTATTTATATTTTATTATATCTGTGATGCAGTGGTCAATTATTGTGTAAATGTATATTTTTTGTTTTCTAGACTATTGAGACAAAGGATGTAAATATGTCTTTGATGAGAGGGTTTTTAGGAAATAAAATATTGATTCCTGTTTGTTACATGGAATAAAAAAATTTACAGCAAGATACCATTTTAGAATAGGAAGGAAGAATTAAAACCCAGGAACTTTTGTCTTCAAATCTTTGTGTTCCAGATTGATCAGGAAAAGATAAGGCAAACTTCGGGATAATTGAGTACTATGTGGGCTTCGCCTTTGGAGACAAAACTTTCATTTTTAGTAATGGTTTCCAAGGCAACAGTTAGTCATAAAAGGACATTTCTAGTATATAAACAAGCATTTCTGTCCATAGAGAGGACATCTAGTCTCTTGCATCTCTGTTTTTAGATAGACTGTGTTAGTTGTTGTATATTCATTTAGTTTAAAACATGGTCAGGTTTCACGTACATTTTAAAAGGAACCACATGGCCCCAGAACTCTTTACATATAGCAAAATATTTATCATCAGAACAGAATTTGTGGCACTACTGCAAAAAGGACTAAACTGGTGTTTCTTTTACAGGTAACACCTTAATAGTCTGCATGAAATCTGATTTTTAGCAAGACAAAGAGCTGCTACAAATGGAACTATATGACAAAGAAATGTATTCTAGATTTCTTTTATCAGCTTTATTTCTGCATCCATTCTGAATTCACTCATTCAGCATTACCGTATAAATTATTTTCTTCTTTTCATAATAGTAGTTAGAGAGTTGATTTATTACATTGTATTTCCTGCATCACTTTGTAAACTTTATGTGTTTGATTCTTCTCAAGCCAGTTGGGTGAAATAACCCATCCAGGAAGATTTCAGACTTAATAGATTCATTAGAGGAGCAAAGATTGATGACAGTAGTCTTTATAAATACTAGCAAGTAGCAAAACTCTGGGGGGACTAGAATGAGGCATTAATATTTTTTGACTTTGTTATATACTTTCCACATTACAAGACACTTTGAGATTTCCCTGAGTGGTACACAAGTAACAGGTTTGGGGAGAGAAGGTTTTATTTGCTGAAAAGTAAAGCAAGATGCAAATGATTTTCCAATGAATTTTGGATGTTAAGCAATAGTTTCTGAACAAACTCTGTGCTATTGCAAGCATATTGCCTAGGTATTTACTTTAAGGTTAGAATTAATCCTGGACCATAGAGTAAATTGGTTATTGGCAACCGCTGAGAAAAAGAAGCTGCAAAGGTCTGCATTAATTTGTTTTAAGAAAACCTATTGGTGACCTAAGGTTGAGCATAAATGGTGTCAACTCTTTAACTCCTTGTGTGACACAGAGCGAAGGATCTGGAGCACCAGTCTGATGAGGAGGGGCTGAGGGGCTCAGCCTCAAAGAAAAGAGGCTCAGGGGGGACCTAATTGCTCTCCAAAACTCTCTGAAACGAGCCAGGTGGAGTTCAGCCTCTGCTCCTGGTAATGAGTGACAGAATGAGAGGAAACATCAAGTTGCTTCAGGGCAGGTTTAGATTGAATGTTAGAAAAATAAAATATCCTTCCAAGGCTACTGTGTGAGATTATAGTATTATTTGCCAGACTAGAGCTACAGACCTCAATGGGATCCCAAAGGCTTTGGATAGGTCACTTGGTGCCATCTTGCCTCATCAGGATTCTTGTGCTCTTGGGCAGGAATCCAGCTGCTGCTGCCAGTCCCCAGGCGCTGCAAGTCCCTGCTCTTAGCTGGGCACCACCCTGCTGAGGACAAAGGTTTGCTTTTAACTGCAGTGCAACAGTCGGAATTCCTCTGCTGGGACTCTGGCACACACATCAGTATTTTGAAGAAGAAAGCAAATATCTCAGAATGTGGGCAAGGAAGCAAGTTCCCAAGAGCTGTGCTGATGGGCCCAGTTGTGAGAATTGCAGTAACTGGTTTTAAAGAGTGTGATGGGATTTGTGTCCACTGGTGGTGAGATCAGTCACCTACCCGTGGGTGCCAGCTTCAGCTGGATCCATTCCCTGCTCTCAGAGGATGCCTGGGGCTGGAGGCTCTGCATGTGCTCCCTTCAAGCCTCTGTCATCTGCTGTGGTGCCCTGGGCAGAGCATCCTCAAGGACAAGTAGCCAACAGGTGAAGGAATAGCCAAAGGAAGGAGTGTCTTGGAAAAAAAGACTTTTTGCCTATTGAGCTGTACCAGTGTGAGGTTGATGACTTTTAATTAGTAGCTGTGTGTTTAAAACTAACAGAAATCCCAAACTGAGCCATTCAGTGCAGGGTGTGGTGCTTGCTATTTATTTTTGTTGTTTGTAGCGGCCCCTGAAGATGAAAATACGTGACAAAATTTAAACATTTGGAAACATTAATTTTCAAATTCTCTCTTCAGCTTTTATCCAGCTGTGATCCCAAGTTCATCCTAGAGGTTTTCTGGTTTATTTAACCCTCCTTAAATTTATTAATAGAAATAAAAAGGCTATAAAAGATCACAACAAAGGCAGACCCTTAGGAGGATGGTCCCAGGACATGAATGTAAAATTAAACTCTCTCCATGTTTTGTCAAACTTTGCATTTCTGTGAGTACTCACTTCCACAGTCATTTGAGTTTTGAGAATGCATACAAAAAAGCATGCAAATTTGCATTTAGATGTGCAGAAATTTAAAAGGAGCTTAATGATCGAATTCAATTATAAAACTTAATCTCATCCCTGCTTTTTTCTTCCACACCACTCCAAGTAGAAACTCCAAATATAAATTTGGCAGAGAAATACAGTTGGAAATTTGCATTTCACTTTTTCATTCCCAAAATTACGATGTTGATGAATTCAACACAAGTTTGGCTGTAAAAAAAGTGGTATTTTATATTTCATTCCTAATGTGGCTTTCAGAGCAACATCCATCATTCATTGTAATCCAATTTAATTTCAAATCAGAAGAATATATTGTAGTGTAATCAATCTAAAGGATATTACCTTTAAAGATTTGCAACCTTTGCCTTCCTTTTAGCTTGAATTTTAGCTTTTTGTCCTCTGGCTCCTCCTCCCATTGTCATATTAACAAATTTGAGTTTTGAATTCTGCATGTATGTGCTTTTGCTATTTCTCAGTATGACTCTCTGAACATCTCTCAGTGGTTTTATTTACAAATGTTTCACAGGATTGAGAATGAACTACTTACAGATCTGTAGTGCTGGTGGTCTTGGGGATCTTTGCATCTTAGGAGATAATTGATGCATCTGTTTCTGACATTTAATCCTGAAGGTGGTTGCATTTTTTCCTCTCACAGAGAGTCATGAGTGCCAAGTCTGTCTTTGGTGTAAGATTCAAAGCTTGCCAGTATTCAGTCCATACAAAGATGCAGTGTTACATCTCTGAGCAAATCTGAAGTAGCTGTGCAAGGACAGAGGAGGTGGAAAAACTCAATGCACTCACAAATAATTTCTAAAGTAAGAGTTAAAAGAGGATTGTGAATCTCAGAAAGTTACAGGTGGTGTTTTTGAAAAGACATGGGGCTGACCAAAGCACCAGAGTTACTGATCTCTCAGCTGGGCATCAAGACCTTGAAAAATGGTCTGTGCACACTGTTCTCCTTGGAAACCAGCCCAATGTAAGCAGTACACTTCTATGTGTGTATATACATGCACTGCATACTATGAGCAGTCATTTTGTTGTAAATTCCTCATACTGTTAATAGAATGTTTTTAAAGCTATCAATTTTCAGAATATTAATCTAATTTCAGACACAGCTACGATTTGATTGCATGCATTTATAATTTTTAATAAGAATTGTAATTTTCAAACTACAATTGAAGAAGCTATTGTAAACATGCAGAACATGCTTATACATTTTTAGTGAGATCTTTATTCACTCAGAACAATACTACCCACACTTAAGAGTAAAAAAGTAGATGTACTGGCATGAAAAAAAAAGTTATTGCTCTGTTGCTAATTCTGTGAATGAATGTAATCTTGAATGCCTGTTTTGTTTATTGCAAATGAAGGATCACAGTTCACTTAGGATTTGAGTATTCATTGTATCGACCAAGGTGCAGTAAATCATAAAATACCTTTCCTGTTATAGAACACACCTGCACTATGCCCAGCTCCTGATACACTGTTTAATGAGCTTCAAGGCAGTCCATTAAGGTCAAAGCAGTTGCTTTCAGTAGCATGTCAGCTGACAGCAATTCCCATAGGTTATGGTATTTTAATCTATAGAACAAGCAGGACCATCTCTTGAAACCCTTGAAAAAGAATGTAGGTTATTCATGTAGGTGTTGTTTTTTTTTCCCCCTTTAAAACTACTGGTACCTTTCAAAAATGAGTTAAGAAACTATTATAAAGTTTTTTTCCTGTGTGCTTACAAGAGGTAAGTTATTTATTGGGAAAAGAAAACCATTCAGCTCCAGTGAGCCAAACAGCTCATCTCTAACTCCTTTATTTAGTTATTGGTAGGTGAAAGGAAATGAGATCTGGATGATTTTTCGTTTTCATTTTTGTACCACTCTCAATGGGAATTTATGAGCCACATTAAATACCACTGTAAAAAGTAACTACTCTGCAAACAGGCATATAAAATTTCTGGGTTGAAAATTTGAAGCACTTGGCTTCACCAGGCTTTTGTAAAGCTTCATAATTAAAGCTTGACAAATTACACAGCAGGATGTGTTATGTCCATGAGTATAATTAAATGATCTTGACTCTAGTAAAAAAAAAACAAAAAAAAAACAAAAACAACTACCTGTTGGACTTGCTTATTTAAATGCAGTCAGTTGTTCAGGCACAGTTCAGGTGTATATTTCAAAGCTCATGTGGAAGGAGCTTGAAGAGGACCAGACTCATCCTGTGTCTTCAGCTGCTGTAGGTCATTTATGGTTCTGTCTCATTTCCCCTCCTGTACTGTGTGTTGCACTGAGCTGGCTATGTCAGCTGGACAGCAAAGAGTTATGACCCTGGAAGAGATGGGAAATTCTCAGCAGTGCTGCTAGATTGTGATAAAATCCTGTTTATTTTTCAGAGTTGGGAATTCCTGTGTGCTAAAGATCTGACATATGGTTGCACTGTTTTTTAGGGGGTGGAGGATTTTCTGACTGGTTCCTGAGGAATTACCCTACATTGTATTTGCATGTGACTGGCTAGGCCTGTGTTTCTTAATGACTGTCATCAATTTGAAATTTATCAAATGAGAAAGAAGCATTAACATTTCAGAGATGCTGTCTATGTTCATGTTCTATGAAAATAAATGGTAACACAGAAAACAAATTCTGTTACTTTAGCAAGGACTAGACCCTAATTGATTTTAGCAAGGACTAGATCCTAATTGATTTTAGCCTGGGATTCTGATATCCAATCTTCAAAACAGAAGTCTGGGGAAAACTAGATTCCTTTTCTTCTTTTACTTAGGTGAAGAGAGCAAGTGGGGATTTTCTGGGGGCAAATACCAGCATTATGGATATGTTCAGTCACCATGTGGATGTGGTACTTAGGGATGTGTTTTAGTGATGAACACAGTGGTGATAAGGTAATGAGTGGATTTGATGAACTTAGAGGTGTTTTCCAAACTAAATGATTCTATGATTCTGCCTGTTTCTCTGAGTAATATTGCACATCTGGGAGGGTTTAGGATACATTATTGATGGAAGAGTTCACAGATAACAAAGGAGTATCTTTCCATGTTGCTCAACTGCTATTTGTATAAAGAATCTGCCAAAGTGTAGATCCAGTGAAATATGAAACAGGGGAGTTCCAGCCTAGTATGGTTTTTGCTTTTGTGTTTAGATGCACTGCTGCTGTTTCATAATCTCTTCTGGGAGAACCTGTGGCCTGATTGCTGTTGTGTCAAGATTTTGGTATTCACTTCACCTAGTAGAAGGAAGTAAAAAAAAAATGCACGTCTCACATGCTGATGAATTTTTCTGCTCACTTTGATACTAATTCTAATATTTCTCCTGTACATGATATCAAAGTTGTTGTAAATGGGATTCTGTAATTACAGAAGGAAGTTTCTGAAGCAAGGTAGACACATGTGTTAAACTTAATCTACTTTCATATTTCTGTAATAGAAATGTTAACTTGGGAATAAGACTGACCTAGTTATTCACTTAAATGAATCCCCAGTGAAATCAAGCAGAGGAATTTCCACTGACCATGTAGGAATTTTGATTTGCCCTAAATCAAAAGGATAACTACAGAAAGAAGCTTTTCACTGTTGCCTTTTTGCTTACAAGAATGAAAGCTAGATTATCTTCATTCATACACAAGCACTTGGGAATCTCGTTTGTGCGCTTTCCTTATCGATCAGATTTTCAAAACTTTGCAATGGTAAACTTTTAGTTCTTTGCATTCTTTTTTAGTCTTGCTCTTTGGCAGACTTTCAGGATAGCAGCTTCTTGCCCAGCTGTGAGTTCTTCCCTTCTTTATAAGGGGGGGTTGGGAGGGGAGGATGATTCACAGTTTGTAATTTCTGGTTTTCCCTTTAAGCAGAATGTCACAGGAATATTGCGGCACGGTGCTCGTCTGGCTGAAAAACGTGCTGGATTGGTGTGACTCGGATAAATTTAGGTCAGACATCACAGTCTTTCCTCAGTACTCACTCAGGCAGAACTCCTGTTGAGGCCAATGGGAGTTTTGCCTGACTAAGCACTGTGGGATTTTGCCCTTAGTATCTAAAATATTTGATCTGTTCCTTGCGCTTTTGGAAGTGCTCTAGAGGCAAATCTGGTATCTTGTCCTTGACTGCCTCACTGTGGCTGTATCCTCCTCAGCTTAAAGGCTCACAGATTCTTGTGCTTCCCAATATTAAGCATCTCTTCATTAACAGAATATTTAAAAAAATCCAAAACTGCAAAACTTCATATTTACAATATTTAAAGTAATTCCAAAATCTATGTGCAGTAACTGTGTGTATTAGTGCATGAAAAAGAAATTACACTTTTTAATTCTGGACTTCTTGTTCCACTTTTTTCTGCTCTAGAGCCACAGAATTTTGTTTTCAGTTGTGAGGGTTTGGGGGGGGGGGGGAGAATTTTTACTCTCAAGAAGCCTCATGGCTTTTTGTTGTCTCCTATGAAATATTTCACAGGTTCATATCATTGCCTGTTTCATATGAGGCTTTTGGTTCACAGGTCAAATGTCAGAAATTCATTCAGTGAGGACCAGGGTCAGTTTTGTGGAGTAAAAGATTTGGCAAACTGAGTCATCAAAAAGCTCAAATTCATTACTATCTCAAAATAGTTTTGTTTGCAAGTAAGGCATTAGATGGACATGCTTAAGTGCCCTCACAAAGAAATGTGTGGCGTTTGGATATAAAGAGAGATACATGAACACTTGAACCCACATGGAAGATCTAGTTTTCTTGTTAGTAATGTCACCATGCTTGATTTTTCATTGTTTTTCTAAAATTAGCTTAAGTACATTTTGAGATGAGATTTATCATCCTCCCCCATAACACCACATCACTGAGTGTGCTTTGTTTGGTTTGTTTTTTTTTTGTTTCCTAATTTTTATCTGCCTCTGTCTTCACTCTCAGTGCCTTACCTATTAGTGCTTCCTCTCTTTCCTCTTTTCATTGTATCTTGTTTTATATTAGACCCTCTGGAACTGGAACTATCACTTTTTTTTTTTCCATCAGGCACTCTGCTTTTCATTTAAATTCCCTCTTGAAGATCCATATCAGAGGGACCCTTTTGAATAGAAATGCAGTCACCCTACTCTTTATTTAAAAAAAAAGCTCTAGGGTAAATCTCATCATAAATGTGTTGCACATCTCCTTAGAAGCTTGCTTACCCTTACTCAGGCTGAATAACTCCCAAATCTTCAGAACTTCTGAAATGTGTACTCCTAAACATGGATAAGGTGTATCCAGCATGAACAATTACCTTGGGCTCTTTCTCCCACTGTAGCTGTCACAGCCTGTACAAAAGAACACTTGGTAAGCAACCAGTTGTAGCCTAAGGAAAACATGCTAGAACCATTTCTCCAAAATAAGGAAGCTGGGAACAGTTATAAAATATTTTCCTCTTTTTACACAGCCTTCCTTAAATTCATCATTATAACACACAGAGTGAACTCCAATATTCATTTCATGCCCAAATCCTGCAAGTCAACCACCACACTTAGCCATTCTTCTTATTTCAGCCTCTTTTGCAATGTCATGATATTAGATTAATTTATTTTATTTTTAAACACGGAGAGGCTTTTCAGTGCTGATACACTCCCAGAATTACAGGAGCAGCCCTAATGATTAAATATGTAGGCAGACACGCTGTTCATAGTCATTTTTTCCTGGAGAAGCATGGGATGTCCATCAGCCTGGCCCTGGTTTCATTCTGTGTCAGTGAATAAGCCTTGCACAATCATTGTAGTGTCACTTGTGTATTTTGCTTAATGTACTTAAACAGATTTCTCTGAATTGATCACTGAATTTTCACCAAACTATTAATGAAATTGTTGGTTTAGTGAAAGTACCTAATGTGAAGAGACTCTTCAGCTTTTTCTCAAACAAGCTAGAATAATTAATTCAAGCTGCCATATAATGTATTCAACAACATCTTTAACTAAATGGTCTTGATATAAAGTTTAATTTGGTCTTTGTTCCCTCAGTCTGATTTTTGATATCATTTTCTCAGAAATAGCTCTCTGCCTAATCTTTTCCTAATAAGTTTAGTATAGTTCATTACAGGAGTAAAGTAATTCAAATGTGTTTTAAAAGTAAACAGCTCCTGTGCTGGGGCTGTGCTTTACTCAGGATACTTTTCAAATGTGCAGGTGCTGATTAGGGATGAAAATGTATTCCCAGAAGTTGAGAGAGCTGGTGTGTATCTGTCTGAGTAACAAGGATTCGGTTTTGTTGTTCTAAATTGAAAGAATATATCATATATTGGTCTAGATTTACTCAGTAAACATTTGGAGTTGTTAAAAGGGGAGGAAGTCAATAAAGCACCCTACAAATCATCAGGGAAGTCAAGGATCCCTATTCCAGCATCTCTAATTAACACTGTGAAATTACACATGTTTAATTATATTATTTAATTTTTATGCCTAACCATGTAGCCTTAAAATTTTGTTTTGCAGAATTTCCAGTTTAATGTGTCATGTAAAAAGTATTCCTATAGCCAGCTCTTCTGGGTAAGAATGGAAGTAGGATTCCTACAGTCTTCCTTGGCTTTAGGATCAGAGATGGGCATTGAATTGCCTGGTTAAAATGGCAATTTTATTCCGTGTGCTAATTGAAATAACTCTTGGCTTTCTCTTGTACTTGCACTAGAGTAAGCCAGCAGCATTTCTGCTCGTGTTTTTCTAGTGAGTCTGGCCTTGTGCATTTGCCTGTCTGCTTCTCAAGATTTCATCTCTGCCCCTTGTTCCTTTGTGCTGGAGACTGGCTGATGCTGGGTATTGCCTCTGAAACAGGAAGGCATGCTTTGTACCATATAAATGGATTATTTCTTGTGAGCAATAACTTTCTTGGACTAGGCCCTTTTTTTTTTATCAGAAAGATTGAAAAACTTTCTGGGTTTCCTTTAGTCTCTTGATCAAATTCTGGTTTTTTTCATGGTTCAGCAATGTCACAATACAAGCAGGTATAGAAAAAAGGGAGCAAATAGAAAGATACACCTAACAGCTGTGACTAACAAAAGGAATATATTTCATTGCATAGTATTTCTTCTGAAATTTGCTCAGTTTATAGAATAAAATGGAAAAAAAAACCCCACACCACAATACACTGTAAAATATTCAATGAAATGAATGCACACTGTGTGTGCAGAATTTCTTTTCAGTCTTCTCGAAATGAGAGCTGCCAAAAGTTCATGAAACTGCCATGCTCATAAATTGTTCAGCAGATCTGCTACACTCTTCTTGAAAGAAATATGCTGGGATCCATAGCTTCAGTATTTGTTGAGGTTTTAATATGGGGGGTTTTTTCCCCTTTCCAATTGCATATAGAATATTTGGCCTCTGTCAGAAATAGGACCATAAATAACATGTGCTTCTTAGTTAGGAGAGAACAGTGAGAGGGCTTGACATATTTTTGGCAACAACTAATTCCACAGAATAGTAATATCCCATTGGTATGTGACAGAATAATCTAAAGGGTCATTTTGACATGCAGAATATACCAGGTTTCATGGTTAAATATTTTAATTTCATCAGGGCTTTAAGTCCCTATTGGAAGTTGAGGACAAAAGGCTTGTGACAGGACCCTGAGTCAACCAGAACTTTGGGAAAAAAATGCAGATCTTGCTTGAAGGTTAGGCTTAGTCAGGGACTTTATGAGCTGTGCCTTCTCATCTGTAGGAAGTTCTTCCTCTCCTCTCTGAGGTTTGGCTTCCAGATCATCATAAACTTATTGAGGCTGTCTCTTACCTGCCACATCTTCCCTTCTGTGTCCCTCCCTGAGCAGAGTCAGTGGGAGCCCAAGCAAAGGGTCCTCAAAAGTAAAGCTGGAGGAAACCTGGAGCCTCCTCCAGGGCTTTCACCTAAAAACCCAAAGAAATATGAAAATATCCATCATACGGGATTGCTGCCTTTTTCCTGTTCTAAAAGGGGCTGTTATTGCTCCATCTCCTGACTGGATGACTGACATAACAAGTAGCAAAGAGTATTTTTATTAGTCAGGTGTACATGATGGGATGTTCTTTCCTAATCTCTGCAGTAAAATAGAAATATCTAAAGCTCATACAAAATTTTAAGTAAAGATTGATGTGGCATGCCAAAGGTTCATCAAAATACAGATGACTACCTCAGGCTCTGAAAGTTCTGTCCAGGAGGTCTGTTCCATGAAGAGAAATAACTATTTCATTGCTAGCTTCAATTTGTGTGCAAATTTAATTACAGCAGACACACAGGCTGGGCCCCACAAACTGCTGGCATCTCACTTGTCATGATGGGTGATTTTACTGTGAGTTATCTTTGGGGAGCTTCAGCTGCTGTAGTGATCACGGCACTGAAATACCGGCGCTTTTCACAAAAAACCTTTAAGACGTGTGCCTTAAAAATTCCCCCTCAAAGTACTTGCTCAAAATACAAATTGAAAATACAGTGAACATTTTCCAGTGGGCCCATAATTTTTTTCATGGGAGATTAGGCTGGGACAGGCCTTTATGAGGAACCTACCTCTCTACACCCAAGATCTTACCCTGCTGCTAGAGAGATGTATACTTTGATAGATTTTTTTGATGGTAAAAAAGCTGTTTTTCATAGCTAATATGCACACAACTCTTGCTGCTGGCTGTGCAGCTCCAGTTTTATGGCCCATGTGAACAGCACCTCCCAGCTGTTCAGTGTTCCTGCAGGTTTCGTTGGCATCACACACTTCTATTTGCAGTTGCTGTGTTGCTGACATCTCCAAGGACCAAGCTGTTCATTGCTCATGAGCAATTCCTTCATGTAGGCACATGTGTTGTTTTCTTTATGTCAGAGTCCTTCAAAACGCCAATTCCCAGTTTTCTGTCTTACTAAGTTTTTATAGGCCAGTGTCTTTCAAGAGCACAACAGAAGCTGGTGTGACCCGGTGAGGATTCTGGGAGGGTTATTCATGCACTTAGGAGCTATCACATTTCTACCTAGCTGCTAAATAGAATTTCACAGTTTTTCCTACTTCTACCTGCCTTGTTGTTTGTAAGAAAATATGTATCTTGCACCAGCAGGGAAAACAATAAACAAATCTTCAAAGAAGGAAATCTTCTGGGATGAGGCATGAAAATCACATGGGTTTTTTTCCCTTTTGCCTAATTTTGCCTCTCTCACTTTTGCTTCCTGCTTTGTGTCAGCTTATCAAAAGTACAGAACAGGTGAGGGGACTTAGCTGATCTTGCTGCTTACTTATCCAGGGTCATGACAGTGTGGATAAAGCAAACTATGATGTTTATCCTAGAAATGGACCAAATGCTGTGTGTTCATTGGAACATCTGTGAGCTTGGCTCAATGACAAGTCCCAGAGCAACACAAGAAACCCAACGTTTTCCTCCTGCAGCTTAATATTGCTGATGTGTGTTTAATCAAATTAATGGTAAGAGGAATAAGATTTAACAGAAAACACACACACATACAAAAAAAAAAAACACCTTAAAACAAATCCAAGCCTAAAATATGAAACTGAATTTCCATTATGAAAGGTAGCATGCAAGCTGAATAACAGAAAAAGAGAAATTAAAAAAATACAATAGATTGTATGATCCTAGAGCTTGAATGCCCTTCTGCTGGTTTTATAGTGTTTACAAAATCTGAGGTAGGAGATGAACACTGCTGTACTTTGGGACATGCAACACAGTGTTGCACTGAGGAAAAGGTTTGATTTATTATAGTGAGTATGATTCATTCTTTAACAGCCTAGAGGTTTATATGTGTTTCTGTGGCTTAATAATTTCAGCAACATTTCTCCATTGCATGTGGAATATAATGCAGGACTGGTAAGCATTATAAAGATTGTTCCAAGGTGGAATTGTTAGAAGTAATACCTTTTGTTGAGTCACATAGTTTATCCTATCCTGGTTAGATGCATACTGAGAATAATTGTGATTTTCCATACCAAATTAGTACTTTGCCTATGACTACTTCATTCTTTAAAATCTGTATGTGGACTTTTTACTGAAGTGAACACACTTCAAATGAGAAAGGTGCCCACATAAGCATTCATAGTAGTAGACCATTATTTTGTTCTATTTTTATAAGTAAAAAATCTATCATAAGTCACATGTGAGATGAAGGCACAGCCCAGGAACCCAGCAACTGAATAAGCTAAAACTTTATTTCAGAGATTCTTCTCTTCTACCTTGCTGTTTTAACCACATAAATCATTTACAGCCTGGTTTCAGTAACACTGAGCATCCAGAAATCCAGTTATTGCCACTGGGACTTGCAGGTATTCAGAATATTTGATGGTCCTCAACTTTTGTCTCTGTTTTTCCCACTGTGAAATAGAGACGGCAGCTTCTTCAGAGGCTTGCCATGAGAGTGGTAGGTTGGGAGCTGTAAAAGATGCTGAGGAGCAAAATGGCTGAGCATTACTCAGTTATGTGTTACTGCACCATTTTCTTGTTTAATCATTTCAGCAAAATCACCTCTTGTTTTTGGAAATACACATAAAATATGAAGCGTGAAAAACAACTCTGCAAATTTGGTTACAGTGCTTGGAAAAATCATTATTGGTCAGCATACCTGAAAAAAAAACCTTTATAGGCTTTTAGGGAATTGTGAAGACAATTGAGCAGCAAAACAAAAACAAGATTGTTTATCTGACTTGAGGTTTTGTATGGTGCATTTGCTGTGATTATCATGAATCTAAAGAAGGCATTTTCAACACTGAGCTTTCCAACCCTCAAGTGCCAAAATAAACAAAATTATTTAAGTGTACTCATGCTTATTTTTGCTATACATTTTTAATGAAGCAGCAATTGTCTGTATTCCACTGCTGGAAATCTTATACAACTGAAAGATTTTGAAGCACTAAAAAAGATCAAATGTGCAATAAAATGCTATGGCATTAGTCCATGGAAACACTGTGTATATTGCAAAAAGCAATACACATGAAAATATAGTTCATTGCTTTAACTCTTTTGTGATTGGGAATAGGGGGGCATTACTTTGTTGTGGTTGTTTGTTTTTTTCTAAATTAAGCTGAGTTGTGCCAAAAGTGCAGCCTAATCTACCTTTCACTGGTTAGAAGAATACATGCCCCAGAGCTATTGATGCTGCAGTCATGGGGAGAGTCTCAGAGAGTATTCCAGAAGGTGTGGAAGTTTAAGGATAGAGGACTGATCTGCATCAATTTCCCAGAGCACATTCTTAAGGCTGTAATAAGTCAGCTCTCTGGTACCTGGAATAAATCAAGTAATGTTCTGGAAGTTGCTGATAAGGAATGGTGGCTTCTTTCCAGTGTTGTTTTTCCTGGTGTTAAATCAGTGGACACTGAGTTTACCTGAAGGTTTTTCATCCTGATAGAGCTGTTTAACTGGGTGAAAGTATGATCCCCATCCTCTGAAAGATTGAAGTTCTTCCTTCAGTTCTTTCACTGGATTTTTACTGTTTTTCGGGAATTGCTGAGAATGATAACCAGGCTGCTCCAGGAATTTCCAGTCTACACCAAAAACAAGCAACTGAGGAATGCATTTGTTATAAAATACACCCTACTTTGCTGTGAGCATGAAAATAAATATTGTCTTGATTAGCATTCTGGGTTGGTTTCTTTTCAAGTGATACAGATTTTGAAGATAAGGTTGAATTTTAGCACTTCACACAAAAGACCTTAACAGCAATAAATCAAAACCATGCATTAGTATTCCATAACTTTGTTGATATCAAAACCATTTGGCTTTAATTTCCTTAAGTATACAAGGTCATAATGCAGAAATCAAGTGGGAGCAAAAGAGTAGGGTGTTAACTATCTAGAGGCTGAGTAGGGAATGTATTTTCCTAAAATGTCATTAAGTTCTGCTGAATGTTTTTGATTTACTCTACCTGAAAGAGTTTGCCTTCAGATGCTGCAGGCACAGCTGTGCTAGAGCTTCCTGTTGCAATGCATTTCTTTGTTTGTCCACCAGAGATTTGGAAATCCATTTCCTAACTTTATATTCATATATGCATATGTTCATTTTTCAGTATATAAATGTAACTCAGATGTTCAAAAAGGAAGAAACTGTCAGTACATATGATTTTGTGGCACAAAAAGATGCTTCCTGCAGAAGTTGCACCCATATATAATGCAAGTTTCCATGTAAGCAGGGCTGCCATGCACCTGTGACTGAATGCTGAAAATTATTAAAATGGCTGTCTCTCAGCAAATTTGGGCTTTAATAAGCTTTGTCATTTGAAAATCTACTTCAACTAAATTATTGTTTCTAAATTAAAAATAATGATTAAAAAAACTTGTTTTCCAAGATTCTGAGCTAGGTTGTTGTTTTTTGGTTTTTGTAAGTGAAATAAATGTGCTGGTTTTTTTTGTTTTGGAGCTTTGTGGTGAATTTATGAAGGTAATGCAAGAGTTCCAACTGCTTAGAAGGTGTCATTATAAAATAAATCACAGCTCATCTAGCACCAGCGGCAAGTTTGATTTCATAGAATAGTGATAGAATCCCAGAATGGTTTGGGTTGGAAGGGTCCTTAAAGACCTTTTAGTTACAATCTCCCCTTCCCTGGGAAGGGACGCCTTCCACTATCCCAGATTGTCCCAAGCCCCATCCAACCTGGCCTTGATATCCAAGTATTACTTCATCAAAATGTTTCCTTTTGATGATGTCTTACTGTAATATGTCATAGAAGTGACATATTATATGATAAAGTAAAATATCCCCTGAGCAAGGTACAGGAATGATAAATTATGTTAATATGTTATTCCCATTCAGATGATGATTTAGTATGATGCACTGTCAGAAAAACTCAAAGTCATTTGGGGATTACAAGGTGTAAATCCAACTGACTTAAGGAACAAAAGGCATTCCAGTGCCACAATTCACAAACAGCCTAAATTAAAGTATGCTGAGATACAGGAAAAAGTGCAAAAGTCTAGGAATTGCAATACTAAGGAGTGTGGTTGTTGTAAAGGTCAGAAGCAGACCCTCAGTGTCTGTAAGCCAACATTGCACCAGTATAAACACCAGTGTGTGAAACTGGCCTTGTTACTGGTGTGACTGGAGCTGCCATCAGGCTCATCAGTCAGGGCTGTGCTCTGGTGAGCTGCAGATGAGCGTGACATAGAAACCAGCTTGATGTTCAGTGCCCTTTGCTCAGGCAGCTGGCAGAGATCTGGGTGAATGTGGCTATCTGCAGGAAGGCTTGGCCACATTCCTCTGCCAAGCTATTCATCATCCAACAGATGGTTATCCTATTATTCAACAATTTGCATTCTGCCACACTGCAGTGATCTATGGACACTGCCACTGTGTCACTACACCAAATAGAAACATCAGAGAAGCTTTGTTGTGAAGCAGCCCTTGCTTGGACTGAGAACTACTCTTGTACTCTCATTTCTTTGGCATTTTTTTGGCAATACATTTCATGTGTGTTTGTGCAGTTACTGTCTGACAACAGTGTGTTGCACCTTCTGCTGGACTCCATGACCCTTGTATGTCTCTTGCTACTCAGAAAAAATCTGTGAATCTGTGGGATACCTTCCAGGATCAGAGGAGAAGGAAAAACTTATTTATTTATTTTAATAAAGCCCTGTGTCCTAGTGCTCTGTTACAGACACCAGCTGCATCTTCATGCCACAGTTACCCTGGTTCTCAGGCTGCCTTCTGCAACCTCTATAGCACAGCTTCTGATCTTCTGAGAATCTCTTCAGACACCTTCACAATACCTCCAGCTTCAGCTCTTCCACTTTCTGCTAAAGTTTAGATCCCTCCCATGCTCCTGTGGCCTCATGCAATATCAAATTACTCATAAGCCTTCCACATCCCCATACCTGTCTCCCCAGCAGCCCAAATATTTGCCAGCTGAGCAACCTGTGTTGTGCCTGAAATTGTGCAACCTGGTGGGCCACGGAGCTGCTGCCTGGCCCAGAAGTACAGCAGCATCTTGAGGTCGTCCAGCAGGAGAAATACAGGATCTCTCTGCTTTGCTTGGTACTGGTTTTCATTAAACACACATGGGAAATAGGCAGGGGACCAGCTGTGTATTTGTAGAGGCCCAATGGTCCCTGAGATCTCTGCAGAGAACTGGCAGACAGACACAAGACAGTGGGAGAACTGCATTTCCTAAAGTGACAGCTACTGAGCAGGTGACAGTGCTAAAAGGGACACTAGAGACCATATGGAGGGGATTGGACCTAGTCTTGGATGTCTTTCCCATCCTGCCTTCCTGCCAGCCATGCTTTTTAAATTCCCAGTGGATCTGAGCCCCCAGCCTGGTCTTGGCTGGCAGACAGATGTGCTGGGCTGCAGCTGGGGCTCGTGCACCTATTTTCTTTGGAAAAACAGCCGGGTGGCACTGGGAGCATTTTGGCCTGTTGTGGGGGAAATGGCTGTTACCATCCTCTCCTCTGCTGAGCCTCACTGCCCACCCTGCCTTGGCAAAGCCTTCGTTGTCTTTGTCCCTCTGTCCCCAGATGGGAAGGCAGGACACAGTGCTCAGTGTTTGAGACATCCCTGGTCCCTGTCATGCTTCTTGATCCATGGCCCTGGACTCAGCTGCTTCTCCTCCATCAGCAGCTGTTCTCCCATCTCCCCTTCAATACATATATAAACCATACTTTTATGCAGCATGGGCTGATTTAGACATGAAACCTGCATGATTCCCAGCAGTCTGTGAATACTTTTATTCTTTTTTTTTTCTCCTAAGTGCAATTATTTATTGCTGATGAAGGATATGTTACTAAAATCTTTATCAGGATAGTGTTGTGTCTCTATGGAGCAAACATAAGACTTCCACGTGCTCATCCAGGAGTCAGCCCTCACTCTCAGGGCAATACTTTTACAGATTCTTCTCCTCAGTATGCAGTGCTTTCTCCTTTGCTAAAACTTACTAAGAGTAGAATTGATTATTTCCTTTCGTCAAAAGGTTTGGTCACAAAAGATATCCATGAACATGGTAGAGACATAGGAATGTAGTCATAGAATCAACAACAAAAAATGATTTGTGATGCTTCAGATACCCATCTACAGTTACACTCTTTCCCATCAAAGAACACCTCACTTCAGATGACTTCCTCTAAAATTAACTTTTTAAATTATTTTTTTTAGCTTTCTTTTCCCATGAAATGCTGTTGACATTTGCATCCTTGACTTTTTCCAGTGACACTGTTAACCATGTGCTTATATTTCACCTGCAAACAAACTGAGATGATGGGAAGAGAGTAATGGCCTAACTGAGACAGCTGTGATGCTTGTAAGCACCAAAGCAAGACTCCAAAAGGCAAAAAAGCAGGAGATTCCAAGGAGGAATTCCAGATTCTCTGTAATAAGTGCACATGCTGTGCACACAAGGCATTCTCAGTTCAGGTTATTGAGCTTTCAGCAGTCTGTGGCTCAAAGACTTCTTTAATTCAGAGGCAGGTCTTTGTGTGTAATACCCTTCACAAATATTTCTCCTGTAAGTTTACCAAGTAGGTTTTGGAAAGGTTTGAATTTTTAGAGTCTGTGACATCCTGTAGCAATGTGTTTTTTAAAAAGAATTGTTTTGTTAACACTTTTTATCTGCTGCTTGCCACTTATGGTTGATGTACTTTGGGTCTATTCTCTCCATCTATTATCTGATCCATTATATTCAGGGTTTTATAGACCATTCTTACTTTCTTTTATTCTGTACCTTTGATCACCTGTTCTGTCTGTTAGTTTCAATGTGTCCTTTTGGAATGAGGGATCAAGACTGTGATCAGTAAGCAATATGCAGGAATATCCCAGGTTTCAGCAGTGCTGTGCTTCCTTCTTTTCCTGATTATTTTTACAATTTCATTCCATTTTTCCCTTTACTCTGCTTTTGAGCAGGGGGTTGATATTGTTATAGAGCCAACTCTGTGCTGTACCTACAAGATTTGTCTTGTGACAGCTTAGTACAGTTGTGCTATTTGTTATGTAAAGTCAGGAGCATTTTAATCTGTGTGCATCAGTATAACACTGAATTTTGTGACAATTTATCAGTTTTCAGTTCAGTACCATAAGGCTCTTCAACAAATTTTTCTGGTAAATCCTCCTCATTTACTGCCATGAATACCTTTAGATTTCTAGTACAATTTTAGATGTTCCCAGTTCAGCCTGTATTATAGATTCTACAGACACTGCCAGCAGGACATGAGCATTGATCTCTGGGGGATGCCACTCTAAAAACTGACCTTTTCTTCCTGACTGTTTGTTTCCCATCTTTTGACCAGCTCCTTATCCATGAATTGACTGAAACTTAAATAACCAGCCAACTCCTTCAGGATAAAATGAGAAGTGACCTCACAAAAATGTGAGCAGAAAATGTAATCCATCAGTTACTAAGCTATTAATTCTCGTCTGCACTTCTTGATGCAGCTGGGATGAAAACTAAATCAGTGATACCTGCCGAGTAGCTCAGCCTCATAATATATCTGATCATCGTCCATGTATGACACTGCTACTCTCAGAAGAAAAGTCTAATTTTCGTGGTGTTTCCAGCTTGTTTCTGAAATAAAATATGAAGAAGCCCTAGTTAAATAAAATTCCATGTACCCCAGAGCAAGCTGTATGTTAATTCAGTATCTAGGTTCCTACATTCTCTCTAGAACAGCATCCCAAATAATAGAATATTAAAATGTTTACTTGAGACAGCTTATATAATATAGCTTATATAGTGTTAATTTTACATTTAGATCCATTTCAGTTTGTTCTCACTTTCCGAGCTCCCGGATGGTTCTGAGTTTTTATTGGCCACTTCAAATTGTGTGGTATAGAAGGGTTCAGGGGCAGGGCAGAGGAATGATTATCTGGGCATTATGGCAGTGCAGAGAGAGGCCACTTGATTCCTGGAACTTGGGAAATGTTTGCTGTGCATGTCAGCTCAATACGAGTTTGGAAATCACTAGCTGTGAAATTGTTAATGATGGATAATAACATCCAGTGTTCAAGCAGTGCATGTAACAGTTTATTTTTGATCCAAAAATAAATACTTCATGAAGCCCGGGGCAAGGCAGGGGCATAATTTCAGAGAGAAGCCTTCCTTAATGCTTTTAAGAAAAGATAGTGCCAGGTAAGTTCTTTTTTGTTTTCAACTTAAATTACAAATTACTTGAGTTTAGAGAAATATTTGTGTTTGGTAACTCAGTTCTGCTGGAAGAATGGACCACGTAGCAAATTCCTTTGTTGCAGAGTTGTGCAGCGTAAGGCATCCTTCAAATAAGCATCTCAGAAGAAAAAAAAAAAAAAAGTCCTTTTCACCTTATCCATTGACTTTGGTAGGACTCCTTGTGTAAGCAAAGTGGATGGGCTGGATGTGCAGATTGAAGGACTCTGGAGGAGTAACTCTCAAGAAATTGGTTACGGCTGTAATGTGAGCTGTGCTGACACAGCTGGCAGATAGCTTGAAATTGATGCTCTTGAAAAGAGATAGATCTTTGCCAGAAATATTAGTTTCAAGGAAAAATGACATTTTTTCCTGTCATTACTGTCAAATACCACTGTAGTTTCTAAACTGGGTTTGGTAGAGATACATGCTCCTGATATTTAATTTCAGAAGAGGAAAGGGTTTCTCTATGATCAAGAGCCAAGCACACAATACTGTAAAATGCACTCTTAATCCCAAAGAAATGTGAAGTCCCACTCTCTAAAACAGTATGAGACTCCTTGGCCCCTCCAGTCTCATCATTACCTTTCAAAAGAGCAGTCTCTAAGAGGTTTTACAAAATACTTGTGTTTATTTGTCTTTGTACACTTGACTGGTTCTCACCAGGGCTCTGAGGACACCGCCAGTCCTCACTAGCCTGCCTGGCCTGGAATTAATTTTCAAACCTAACAAATATTTTAAAATTACTATTTCTGGCAAAAAAAAAAAAAATCTATTTTCAATGAGCACCTTGTAGATAACAGCATCCTGTCTGACAAGAAAAGATGTATAATCCACTTAGTTACACAGACAAGAGGCAGTGGTATCAACCACTGGTATTTGGGAGTTCTTTGTCACTGTATAATGTTCCTTAAACTGCCCTGTCAAGAAAAAAAAAGGCAGAATAGACGTAAATGGTCAAAAATAATCTCTGTCTTTTCACTTATGTGGATTGGGAGGGTCAGAACTATGCATTTTTCTCAGCCTTCTTACTCTCTCTCAGCCCAAGGTAGGATCAGTGCCTCAGAGCAGGCAAGGGGCTGCTGAAGGGCTTTGTTTCAAAGGAAATGAATGTTGCTGCCACTCCTAATGAGAATCTCCACTGTATTAGAGAGTGTTTCTGATTTCATAATTCTTTGAATTTTAGCAAAGTCAGAGCTAAAAGGTGACAGGGTAGGATATATCTGCCTTGCTGGAGGTTTGCATATGTGTGCAGCACTACTCAGTTCATCCATCTCATGGCCTTCAGGAAGACAAAATGATAGGATGGTGTGGAGTGTTTTGGAGAAGCACCCTGATTCACCTCTGCTGGTTAATGTGAAGTATTTCTGATGATCTCTGGACAGGCATTCTATCTTGTCTGCTGTAATTCTGCCAGTATCTCAGTGCTGATTCCTTCCATCCATCAAGAGCTTTTCCTCTTTTGGAAGACACAAATAGATGTGCAGCATAGGGGTTAACAGCCACTAAAATTAACATACTCTCAAAACCATAAATAACTTGTTCTGAAAATTTGAATAGCTAACTCAGGGGGGGAAATCAAGTTCCACATATTTAACTTCAGCATTGTTAATCAGGACATTTGAAAGAAAATTAATACTTTCCCAGAGATTAAAAGCAAATTCAGTCTTTTTGAAAATCAGGGGGGTTTATTCATTTCAGTTCTGAGTGAAATGAGACTGGTAGAACTAACTGGAATTGGCATAATGAGCACAAATTCTGAAATGCTTTTGCAGAGCAGTTTTGTTATCTTGCCATGTAGTTTCTCTGGTATTTCAATAGACACTTTTCAATAGGCACAACAGAAGACTGTTGATAGTACTGAATAGTTCTAAATTATGATTTGAGGATGTTAAATTCTGACTACTTGTAGCATTGCACATGAAAAATTTGAGCATCAAATAAAAGCATCACTTTAGTGAAATGGCAGAAGGTTTTTGTACAGAATGATGAATTATGTCCAATATTTAAAACTAGTCTCTTTCATTACTTGTGTCTCTCTTCACTCTGAAGCTCTTTTCCCCCTCCCTGTTTCTGTCATTGAGGTAAAGACAGGTACTCTGGAAAGTGATTGCACAATTCAGTGACACCACACATGAAGGAGCAGTAACTGACAGATGCACAGGAATTCCTGTGCCAGGTCAGACTAAAGGTGCACACAGTTCAGCACCTTTTCACCAGAATCACACAGTTCTAGATGCCTGTGCATCTGGATCTGATGGGTTTGCACCTCAGCATTTAGGAGAGCTGCAGCCAGCGCTGTGACAGTCCCTCTGAAGTGTCTGTCATTCCAGGAAAATACAGAAGGGGCTTTTCCACAGAAACAGGCATTTTTCACACCTCTGGGGCACAGGCAGCCTAATGCACTCTCTGGGTTTTCTGCTGGCTGCTCACACACCTTGCCTTTAGTTTTTCACCTCGGGCTCTCAGTTACCACTCCTCACTTTAATCAGCTACCAGGGCATGCCAGAAGTGCTGGGATCTAAAAGGCTTCCTCCTTTGTTTCTTCACATCACTCATTTTGAGTTTGCTGATGCATCCCCACCTTTTTTTGGTACAATCATGGGCTGTACCTGCCAGCTACGTTGTTCTGCTGGAGTTTGGAAATATGGTTAGATTTTAATTACAGGCACTGTTAATGCGTCCTGCTTTTAAAGAGATGTCAAACATGTAGAATAGGAAAAAAAAAATCAAACTGGAGACAGCAAAATGCAGCTGCAGCCACACAAGACATCATAAGCACTTTTTTTGGTGGTGTGAGCTCAGAGATGGCACTTGGTGAACACTGTGTCTCTCTCATGCATGGCCTGAGGTAAGGAATGAGGTGTTCTGCACTATGAGTTCCAGCCCTGCCTTTAAATGTGTGGCAAACTGTGCTGTTGTCAGTTCTGCCAGCCGGTGTGTAGGTGTGGCTGAGGGGGTAAATTTCATTTCAAGGGCTCATCTCTGAACTGTTCTACAAGCTAAGCAATGTGAACCTAATATTATAATTCCAAGGGGACTCTTATGCTGTGTGGAAAAATTGCTTATTAAATTACAATCACAAAAAAAAAAATCAGGAGATAGGCACTGTTCAGCTGGCAGCATACAGGGAAAAAAAGGCTGAATTCTAATTATTTGAACAGTGGAGTTAGTGTTATTTCACTGTGTGAAAACAAAATTAGGTTATCACTGATATCATTATTAATGTATGAGATGAAGCAGAAAAACAATTTGTTTCCTAACACCCATTCTGCCCCTCCTCCCCACACCCTCCCTCAAAAAGAAAAAAAAAAAAAGAGAAAATAACCTAAAAGCAAAAAGGGCTTTCTAACACAGGCAGCTCTGAGAGATCTCATTGCTATAGCAGCAAAATGTAGCTGATTTATAAATTATCTTAATTTGAAAGTGAGGCATTGTACAAAGGGTATTGCATTTATTATTTCCCCAGTTAGATTAAAATATAAAAAGGCATATCCAATATCAGTAACACTGTTTATTACTCTAATCAGAAACAGGAAATATATTTTCAGCCACTCTAAATCTTAGGTATTCTTTTATTATGCATGAGCAGCTATTACTACTGTTCAGTCATACATGTTCCTTAAGGTACTCATTTTGCAATCTCTACCTTTTGAATGGCTTTCAAATAAATAAAACAACTTTTTGCATAAAAATATATTCTGCAACCATAATTAAGTATTGAAATTCACATTTTCATGAATATAATTATTTCATACATGAGATAAATCCGTTGTAAAAAATTTAGAGGTTTTTAGAGCCAGCACAAAAGTGTTTTATTTTACATTGCAACTCTGAACACATCTTATGCCCTTGAATGTGAACTGCCTTGAATTTTGTTAAGATTCTGTTCTTCATTCTCATTTTCACACTCAATGAGCCGCTACTGTTTCAGTCCAAAAGGGATCAGTCAGTGAAGCTGTGTCATGAAAGTAGTTATAGAGTCTGATAAGATTCTTTAAAACTCATTTTTATTTAGCCAGGAGTCACAAATCTAGCTGCAAACACTGCTCAAGATCTGCCCTCTCTTTTGAGTATCATTTGAAAATAGAAAATCAGATTTAAGAACAGGATACAGTATAAGGATAGTTTTCCTGTTATGTTATCCATACTATGTTAATATACACATTGAAAGCAAAATCTATAAATATCCAAATGCCTTTGATTCACGTGTATGATTTTGTCTTTTACCTACAACTAGATATTTACATATTAAGATAAAAATTTCATTAAAATTAAAAAATAATAAATTATTAATAAAACTCTCCAAAACAGGAATCTTTCTGAGGATGGAATTACATAAGTTTGGTGATAGAATTTTTATAAGTAAAGAATTAAACCAAATCCAGTAGAAGGGACAAGGCCCTAACTCTGAGGTGTGAAGAGATATGTTTGGAGTATCTTTTACAGTTAGACCCTAAAACTCTCCATTTCTCGGATGCATCCTTTTGGTTTGTGTAAAAGGTGCACATTTGTGGCATTGAATAGCTGAGTTTTCCACTACCTCAGGGAGCCTGGCCTTGCATATTACATGAAAAGACCACTAAAACTGGACTGGGTGATCAAACACCAAATGCTCTTACCGAATTTCTTTATAAGGTACAAATAAATATTTCCTGGAGAAGAGACAAGAAATCAGCCTGGCCTTTCCTTGGAGAATTTCCTGTTACAACTCTCTTTTGTTCCCCTGTTTCTTCATTCACATTCCCAAAAAGCATTTTTAACTGCTTCTGAAGTGGAACAGGTGTACCAGGAGGGGACCAAGAGCATCACACCATGCAGTGCTGGTGAGGGCAGGTGGCAGCGGGTGAGGCACAAAGTCTTTGCATTTCTGATGTGTCAGATGAGTGATCTGACCAGCAGGATAATAGATAAATAAAAGGCAGATAGTGGAGGTACTTGGGGAAAAATACAAAAAATACCTTATTAGTGCTTAAATCAGTAAGTGATTTACCACATGTGAGGAAGCAGAAGCTTTGAAAAACCAGCTGCAAAAAATGTAAAAATGTCCAAAGGACATCTTGGACACTGTCATAGAACATAAATGTTAACCATGCATTTTCCATCAGCAAGGAGAGCGTGGCTGAGTGGCACATCCCCACAGACACAGAGCCTGGATTTGGAACAATTTATTGGTAGAACAAACAGCTTCTCAGCCAGCCAAAGTCAGGCCTCAACAAGTCTCAGATAATTTTTCATACATTCAAAGCAAATTAGCAGAGATTTACATACTCGTTTTTAACTGTGGTCTCTCTTCATTGCCAAATGGATGTTCTAGTTCATTTCCTCTTTTGTTTCAGTCAGAAATACAATTAAACACTGAGCAGAATCTATTGCTGCTTGTTGAAAGCAACTACTGCTGAGTGAGCTCAGCTCTACTGACTGCCTCTTTCTACCATCTAGTGGCACTTTCACTATACTGCTTTTCTCGCTCCAAAGGGTTCAGTGAGAATGATAATAAATGTGCACTCTTGAAAAGAAAAAATACACTTTTGAAATGAGTAATGTACCTGGAGAGGAAATACTTTTTTTTTTTTCCTGAGATGGAAAAGTAGTTTTCACACAGAAACTATTTATGAGAGAATAGAAAGGATCCAGTAGTGTAACGTACTTATGTCAAAAAAAAAAAATCTGCATCCTGTGGTCTTGTAAATGGTAAGTTAGGTTTGTTGATTGACTTCTTTCCCCCCTTTTTTTTTTCTTTTTGGTGGGAGAGCTTGGATTTTAAGTTGCAGGCTGCAGAATGGCCCTGTTGAATATCCTAAGGAAATGCCTGTTTAGAAGCATACTTGGTTTGTTTTCTACCTGGATATTTAAAGGGCACAACAAAAAGTAAAATATATCAAGTGTAATGCTTTGAAGGCGTATGGAACATGTATAGTTTCGTTCCTGATTATACAATTTTATTAAGAGCTTTCAGAGTTCTGTTTTTCAATAGATGTTTCTGTTTTGTTCAGGGAAAAAGCTTAAATGTCAATGAACTAGGAATTTAAGGCTTGGGATGTTTTCAATCAAAATGCACGTTCTGGTTATTTATATGACTGAACAAACATTAATAATCTCAAATGCTTTCTGCTCTTTGAACTGAGTTGTTTTCACAGAGTGCAGGTATTGGTGAATTAGACTACATATGAAATAAATTTTTTTTCAAATTCCATAAAAAAGGCATCTTTCTTCCTTTCCACTTGCAGCAAATTGACACAGCAAACTGATGGAAGTCAGAATGTAGAATATCAGAATCCAGGGGATTTTTTTTTTCCCCTTTTCTTTTAAAACGTGTTATTCTGTATCCTAATCATCTTGACAAGTTTTCAACCTGTTTCCAGGGTGGAAAGATCCCCATCAGGTGGACTGCTCCGGAAGCCATCGCTTACCGCAAGTTCTCCTCCGCCAGTGACGCCTGGAGCTATGGAATTGTCATGTGGGAGGTGATGTCCTACGGAGAGAGGCCCTACTGGGAGATGTCCAACCAGGATGTGAGTGCTGCCCAGGACCCATCTGCATCTTTTTCAAATGTGCTTTAAAAGTTATTGCCACTCCCTGCCCTGCTTTGCTGTCTCGTTGTCTTTCTAGGCTGGAATCTCAATTTTAAAAAAGAACAAATTTTCTTCTAGTATAATTGAAAGCTTGTTCTAGGAAAAAAATATGGGAAAGGGGAAATGGTAGAGTTTTTTTCTCTACCACAATTTTGTGAAAACAATAAGTTTTCACAAATTCTCTTGGTTGATGGATCTCTGTGACAGCTCAAACTGGTACACTCAGTCTTCACACCAGCCATCAAACTCTGTGTCAAAATGTGGAATATCAGCCATGCCACCTTAACCTCTCTCATCTATGTGCCTGGAATATTCCTGCATTGGTTCTGAAGAATTGACAAGAAGTTCCCAGATGGCTGTTTTTACATTGTTGCTAAGTTATTCAGCTGTTCAAGTCTGGTTGCTTGTTAAGGCTGATCGGTCATTTGGGGATAAAGATCTGAGAGAGATTTTAATTTTAAAAAACAATTTCACTGTTTGAGGAAGAAAAGGAAAGAAGCAACCAAACCTGTCAGAAACAAACAAAAAAAAAAAAGACTATCACAAACCTCTCCATTTAGAATATATTAGATAATCAGCTACAGCATGAAGATAGCAACATTTAATTACTCCTACATCCAAAATAAAAATGTCTGTTAATACAAAATGATGCTGCAGGCCCTAGTGATGCCAACTGCTGGGGGCTTTCCCTGCAGTTCAGCAGTTCCCAGGACAAAGGACTCCTTTTCTCCTGCCCAGAGGATTTCAGTGCCAGAATGTGAGCAGTGAGCATCTGTGACCTTCTACATACATTTAGTCACTTCAAGTGTCATTGGGAAATTTTGAGTTATTAGACATAAGGTAAAGTTTATTTTACTGGATATTGGGACCATTCTTTTAGTACAGTAAATTGCCCTGAATTCACATGGGCTTATTTTGCAGAAATAATAGGACTTTCAAAGTTCAGTGGTACTGTACAGATGGCAGGGAAAACAACAGAGAGGGATGTGCAGTAAACAGATTCATAAAAGACACAGGATGCAAACAACAGTTAATAAAGTCTTGCATGGGTATAGTCAGAGGTTCTGCTACATCAGAATGTCTGCTGACATTACCATTAAGACACTTACTGAGTTTTGATCATAATAAAGCCCTTGTCTAGATAGCAGTTAAAATACTTCTTGAATTGGGTGGATTTTGGTAGATCACCAAAGGTTTTTCCAAGTATGAACTCTGCAGAACCAGGTCTGGTTTGGGGTTTTTTTTCTCATTCCATTACCAATTGCTTTTCTAATTATACAGCTTTGGAAAATGAACTCACTTTTTTTTTAGACCATGGCTAAGTAAGTGATGAACACAGCTGATGAGGAAAGCTTTAAACTGCTATGTGCCACCTAAATAAACCCAGTCTGGTGTTCAGAGACTGCAGCTGCTCACAGGTATCCAGAATGACTCAACACCTCTGCAAATCCAGCATCCTCTATTTATATTCCCCAGTAAGAATTTGGAAGCTGAACTTAAGGAAACCGAGTTGCAAAATGCTTCTCATAAAATTAATACTGTACATATAATAAATTTAAGCCTCTGCATAATGCAGAGGCTTAAAAATGTTGCTAAGTTTGAGAATTGCTCTTGTTTAAGTAAATAACCATTTTATTATTGTGGTAAGTCACAAACTGTGTCAGTGCTGATTAATGCACTTCTTAGATGTGTGGCAGGCACCAGAGGTGTCCATTAATTAGGGCTGCTGCACAGTCTGTCGTGTCTTATTGCTTAATTAATAAACATTAGCCAAGATATTGAACTTTCCAAGGAAACTAGTGTACTGATGAACAGATTGTGCTAAGAGTCTGGCTTGCTAATGCTCATGTGAGGGAAGGAAGATTTATATTCCATGCATTTGGTTTGTAGAACAGCTGTGAGTGAAGTCTACTGGGACACCTGTTAGAGGCCACCGTATAAATTAATGCATGTTGCAGAGCTGCAGCATTCAAAAAGAAGGAAAAGAATGAAAAGAATATTTAATAGGTTGTAATTGGTATGCAAGGAAACTACTGTAGCAAACAGAATAAAACTCCTTACACTCCTGAAAATTTCTTGTAATACTGAAAAAAACCAACTTATCCTAATATAGCTCTTTCAACTCACAGATATCAAAACACTTGGCAGGCGCCTGGGATTGGCTCTGTACCACGAGGCAGCAGCAGCTGCCTCTCACTCCTGGTAGATTTTTCAGATGTCAAGAGGACACAGGGACAATGTCCCTCTGGACTCACTTCTGTCTCAGTCTCATTAAAAAAGCTGTCAGTTAACTTTTGAAAGCAAGAATCCCTGTTACCATTAATAATGAAACTATCAGGAAGATTACAGCTTCATTTTCAGATGGCATTTTTGCCGGTTGCCAATTATTTTGAAATTGCACATGTATAAATTTTGTGGAGAAGCCCATAAAATACTGCTCAGACAATTATAACCAATATGTAATATTAACTCTGTTAATATTCAAACTTCACAGCTATGTCTAACATCAAACAAGCTGTTGGTTTACCCTTCCTGTAGATTCAGATTTCATGATTGATGTGGTGCTTTGTCAGCCTTAAACTGGCAAGGGGAAAAGGCATTTGAGAGGAGTTAACATGTAAAATCTTTACATGTTTTATAATATACAGTTTTATATTACTAAGAAAAACTTAATACTTCTTCCCTTTTAGGTACCTGGATATCTGATTTCTCTGAACAGAGAGAGATGGGTGCTATGCACATGGTAGAGCAAGAGCTAAAATAAATATATAAATAAATAACGAACTAAAATGCTCTAATTCTTCCTTTGAGACTTGATTCCCATTGCAGTATTAGACACTTATCACATCTTTACTCTTGCTTCTTAGAATCTAAAAATAATACTTGTCTCACAAGGGATACTAATGAGGCAATATTTCCAGTTTATTTTTTAAATGTGCTGGTATTAATGAGAAATTATAATTATCCCAGTATCAGCTGGCATTTCTCTTCATACTGAAATGTTCCTTTTGAACAAGAGAGGAAACAAAATGCACTGTGACTTCATTTTCAGAGATATGTTAAAATAAAGTGTGGCAGAGAAAATATATCTGTAAAATTATGGTTGCTTTTGGGTTTTTCCTGAATAAATTACTTCAGCAAAACCTCATCAGCCCTCTATTGTTGTGTTGAGCAAATGCTATATATCTCTGAAAAGTAGAGCAGCTTTCCTGTTGCCTTAAAAACAAAATACATTTCATAAATTCCACATTTGCAACAAGCACAGTTTAATGTTAAAAATTTCAATATCTGCATTTCTGGGCTGCTAAGGATGGCCAGTACCAACTAAGATCTGCCCCTCTCTGTCAGGAGTGTTTTATGAACCCAATTCTGACAAACTGCTTGAGATACATTAATAATAAATGGAAAAACAAATGTGAATAAAATTCCATGCACGTGGCTGAGTTTTGCCCATCCTGAGTCCATGGGGGCATTTTTATCACTGGGAGGCAAGGTCCTGAGAGAAATATTTCCCTGGCAATGGGATGGTGGCATTTTTTCCTGTAACAGCAGCATGTACACTACAGAACCAGGTCTCCTGTGTTTATAAAACAGACAAGCAGCTGTGAGCAGCTACAAAAGGCTCGTTCCATTTCCTGCCATGCAGTCAAGGAGAGCTCAGGTCATAATGTGGCTTCCTTACTCTTATTTTATTTACATAATGCTTGCAGCATAAGCATTAGGCATTGCTGAGCAGTGCCAGCATTAATTCAGAATTCACATAGAGAATGGGGATATATTCCAGGATAATAAGATTGAATATATTGAAGCCAGAGCTGGTGCTGTAAAACATTGATTTGCTGTAAACAGTTTAATGTAACCCCTTCCAGCTGCATTAATACATCTGCAGCATGTACATACATCTGTGTGAAAATTATTAATGTCTCCTTACAGCTCAGGGGGTATCAGTGCAGCAGGTATGTTCCTCCTAAGTGCACTGTGTGGTTATAAATATTGTGTGCAATCATTTGTACATTAGCAAGCATTTAGCCTTGGCTGAATTTTTATGTGGGAGGGTTATGCATGTGTGGTAAGGCTGGTCTTTTTCCTAGCTTCGTTTTTGATCAGCCACTGAGTAGCTTTGCATTCCTTTTTACAAAAAAAGAATCCTGTGTAATTTGTAACATCATCCCCACTGCTACCACCACTCATTGCAGAACCTCCTGACCTTCGCTTGTGTTTTTTAAATCAAACCTTACATAGGATGAATCCATGTAAGCTGTTATGAATCCATGAAGCTTTTCATATAACTTAGCTAGTTTCTCTAACTCCTATCAAGCCAGGCTGCTACTCTTCTTTTCAATCAATGTTTTTTGCTACCCACGTTACTAAAAATAAGCTTTCCTTTGACTTGGATCAAATTGTGATTTGTATGATTTTCTTACATGTGATTTACCTGTGGCAGCAGATCTGCTTCTTTCTGAATCTTTACCAAAGACATTTTATGTATCTGCTGAATCTCAAGGTGTCACTCACTTTAGGGTAATACCATAATTTTATTAACTTTTGTTTAGTCACAAACATCTCAGACATCCCGGTTTCTGAGGGAGACTGTACAAAATAGCATTGCTGTAACTTGGTGTAGGGGACATTGTCAGAATTAATCATACTCTAAGGATCAGCAGAAAAATATGAATACCAAGTAAATTATCAGGTGCCACAATGTGTATTTGTGGTGCTTGATTGTATTGGATTATTGCTACACACAAACACTGTGTCAAAATGCAAATATTAGAGCACGGTGGGATGCAGTGGCCACACCAGGTAAGTTTGTGGCCCCCTGAAGTGCAAAATGATGGTGGTATTGCTGAATTCTTTATTCCTCTTCTGCTTTCTTAGCTGTTTGAAGGGGATGACCAGTGACCCTAAAAAAGTTCCTACTGTGTTTCATACGCCTACAAAATATTTCCTGTCTCCTCTGGTCACACCCCTGCCAGTCCTGACTCCCCAGGTGGAGCCCCAGCAATGCATAAAGTGATGGTGGCTGTGCCATGGATAATTTATCATCCCTGGTTTCTAATTATCAGTGTCACCCTGTCCTTTCAGCATTTAATGCCTGGTAACCATACAGATTGTATTTCTGTAGGTTATACTGTCCATTGAAGAGGGCTACAGGCTTCCAGCTCCCATGGGCTGCCCAGCTTCTCTTCACCAGCTCATGCTTCACTGCTGGCAGAAGGAGAGGAACCACCGTCCCAAATTCAGTGACATTGTCAGCTTCCTGGACAAGCTGATCCGCAACCCCAGCACCCTTCACACCCTAGTGGAGGATGTCCTTGTGTAAGACTCTTTTTGATGCATTCTATTTTTTCATAACACACAGTGGCTATCATTATGGGTTTAGGGCATTAAGTAGGGGTGGAAGAACCACAAAGTTCTGAGTTCATAAAGTCATGCAGATTCAAATAATTTTAAGCCCCTTTTAAGGTTTGCTTCATTGTTAATACACTGTTGTACAAGGAGGTTTTTTTCTCAAGCCATGCAGATTATATTAGGCTTTTTTATTATTATTTTTGTCTGAGTTCTGTTTGTGCACTATCTGTCCTTAATCTTTGTGAATCTCTTTGTTCTTTTTTTGTGTGTGTCCATTTTTCCTATGTGCTTGTTTTCTCTTTGTAATTTTTTTCTCCATTCAGCAGCCTGTCTCTCCATCTGACAGTGCTCAAGCAATTTGTGAACTGCCTTGGAGTAATATCCTGCAGAAAGTAGCTGTGTCTTAGCTTGCTAAATCTTTATTTTTTGCAGCAGAATGGCAACAATGACCAAATAAGAGACTATGCTGTTACCATCCCACAAAAAATTCTTGCCCAGGGTTTTTTTTTTTTAATTAATAATGTTTCAGAAATGAATGCAACCAGAGGATAAACAAGGCTGAGGTAGAAGAATTTGTCAGTATTTGTAGGCTTATTGATCCAAGCTGTCCCTGCATATCAGCTGAAATCAGCAAAAGTCCAGTTGGCCTCACTCTCTTCAGTCATTAAGAGTCACCTTAAGATAAAGGTGCTTTCATGGAGACCCCCTTTCATGGGCTTTGAAAGGGTTCTCAAGCCCTGAGTGGGGCTTGCTGAGAACCTTTAAATGTTTTGGAGAAGGGCTGAGCAACAGGCAAAATTGGGGCTGGTTCCTTGCTGTGGGAAAGGCTGAATGAAGAAGTTGATAGGAAAACCTGGAGTGAGGGCTGCAGCCATTTCATCAACACAGACTAGGGAGACTTGGCATGGATTAAATATCCATGCCTTAGAGTTAGCATCCTCTATGTGTGTATGCATATAAATATATATATATATGACTTGCTATTTGTACCTGGATCACTTTATTTAGTATCAGAGTAATGTATTTTTCTCTCTTTTTATTTAAATCATAACTTAGGATCTAAAATACTTATGCTTGATTGAACTATGACTGACTTCACCTGTTTGTGACAGTTTTTTTCCATTCATTTAAGAATGCTTGATGCAGTTGTTGGGTAACCTTCTGTAGAATCATAGAGTAATTCAGATGGGAAGGGACCATAGTAGGTGTTTAATTACAGTTTGTACTTAACTGTGTTCTCCTGTCCTTCAGCTTCTTCCTCTATCATTTTGATAATATGAATGAAAATCACTGTACTTACTGTATTTGAGTATGTGTGGGTGAAACTTGGTTCATTAAGATATTGGGCTGTGTTGCATGTTACACATGAAGTCATGTTCCATCAGTAAATGTTGGCTGGCTTTTGCTGTCTAAATTTTCATTTACAATAAATTGTGTCTTTCTCCTAAAGACTATGATAAAGCTTTTACAAACAGCAGTGTGCATTTTCTGCATTTTGTTCATACAATTTCTCTACATAAAATGCATACAGCCAGTGGAAGTTGTGAGCCCTCCAAATGTGGCACACAACGGAAGACTGGAAATCAGTTCCCCAAAATTACAATCTTTTTTTCTTTTTTCATCTTTCTGTTTCAGTTGTGATAATATTTGGGGAAAGAGCTCAAAAAGAAATGTGACTAAATTAGCTCCTCCCATTTTATTTGCTACTCTATGTAATTCTGTGTAAAAGCAAAGATATGATATTTTATTCTTTTGGCTTCTTTTAGGGTGAGTTTTAGTTTGGAGTACTGTAATCAAAGTGTTCCTGTAGCATAATGGTATCACAATGAGGAGCCATCTGGGGTGGGGTGGTTGTAGGTAAATGTAAAAATCATCCCATGGTGGTTTAATTTTTTAAATGTATTTTTTTAATGTATCTTATGCTACATTTTCATTGTCCTCTACATTGAATACTGTATCAAAAATTATTATAATCCTGAACATGTTGATCTGCAAGGAAACATTCTGGGGAGCAAAAAGAAGTGCAGTGGGAGAGGCCTACTCCTCAGTGTGTTACTGAGCTGCAGTTCTTTAATAAAATGTATTGTTTAACAGTGCAGCTTGGTAGACTGAAGTGATTTGTAAGTTTTAGACAAGAGGTTAAAGAGATCTTCAGTTAAGGTCTGACCTTTACAGCTTAGACTCCTCTCTCATTCCTTCTGCCTTTTAGTAAAAGCTAGGTCTACCAGGGTAAATTGGGTGTCACATTTAGTATTGCTTGGTAACCTTTGCATTTTTTTTTTTTATTTGTTTACAGAATGCCAGATTCACCTGGTGAAGTTCCAGAATATCCTTTGTTTGTTTCAGTCAGTGACTGGCTGGATTCCATAAAAATGGGTCAGTATAAAAATAACTTCATGGCAGCAGGTTTCACAACTTTGGATATGGTTTCAAGAATGAATATTGAGTAAGTATATAATCTGTTATCCCTGAGTAAGTATATAATCTATTATCCCTACAGTGACTAATTAATCTGAATTTGGATGCTGCAGACACACAAATATTGCAGAGTATGGAACAGTGCTTTCATTTCCTTTCCTTCCTCAGCTCACAAAAGACAAATACATTTATTTAGCAAAACAAGACAACAAATGTATGATGGAGTGACCCAGAATTGTTAAATCCACTCTGTGACTACACCAAACACAACCAAAGGCCAGGGATGAGTGTTTCTTGGGGAATCAGTTTTGATCTAGACCACTAAAATCAGTGGCAAAAATATTTTCTTACTTGGCTATGAATATCATCAAGACTTTTTCAGTCCTAATAAAGAAGTTGTTCCAACCATCTCTTGACACCACCCTGTGTTTTTTTAATGCAAACCCTTCACTCAATAGAGAAGTGTTTGGGCAAACTATGGATTCATGTGGTAGCATGATGATGGGATCTGTTCTGCTCTCTATTCCCTTCCCATGAATTCCCAATCTTTTATTTGATGCTGGGACTGCCTGTATTAATGGTAGCTGTCAGTTAAGATTGAAGAATTTTACATGTAAAGTTAGGACTGATTTTCTCCCACGTGCATCATTTCATATTCACCTACATTGAGTTCCATCTACCACCTTATGGCATAGTCACTTAGTCTTGTGAGATCCTTCCAAAACTCTGCACAGCTGCCCCTTTGCCTTCCTGCCCTGAACAATTCAGCCTCACCAGCTGAGTTGTTCACCTCTTGCTCACGTTTTCCCAGACCATTTACTGATTTGTGGAACAATAATGTTCAACATTATCCCAGCAGAGATCCCTGCAGATTTAAATCAATGGCTACATTGTAAAACCTGACCATTTACTGCTAACCTCCTGTATTTAAACAGTTATTTAGTCATGCAAAGACCACACTATGCTACATATTATGTTATAACCCATATTACACAGAAGTTGCTCCTCATTTTCATTATAAAGCTTTTGTGAGGAATCTTCTCTGAAGCTTTTGGAAATCCAAGTGAGGTGTATCAAATGAATCATCTGCATCCACTGGAAACAAGTAATTTAATAAAACAGAACTTTTATTTGCAAAAGCCATGGTGACTCAAGTAGCTCATTTATCCAAGAATCTCCAGTAATTTTGTACTTTCCTGTAGTTTCTCTTACGCCCTGTAATGATCACAGACTCACGAGTCTGTGGTTCCCCAGATCTTCCCTGGAAACATTTTGTCTGGCACCATGCTCCATACTTCAGGCACCAAGAAATTTTTTAACATGCGGAGCACAGCTGGTAACTCCCTCTCTCATAATCCCGATAGTAAGTCCATTATTTCATCTTCATTTTCTTTTGGAACTTTTGCCTAAATATAATCTTGTCTGGACATGGGCTGCTGCTTGTTTTTACAGTTTTTCCTATAACCTCTCCTGCAGTCACTTCAGATACTCTGGCAAGTCCCCCAGAAAGGGTCTGGCATGGGAGTAATTTCAATTTCTTCCACAGTGAATGTCAACTCAAATGGTTCAAGGTTTCCAACAATGGCCACTCCTTCAGTGCTCTTTTATGCCCAAATCATCATTAGGCTCTACACATTTTATGGCAGGTTTCTTGTACCCAGTGAGTTTGCAAAAAGATTTATTATAAGTTTTATTTTTTCTATTTTATTATTGGGGTTGTTTTTTGTGTTTGCTCCTCAAGTTCCTTTTTAGTCGGTCTTACTGTGCTTTTACACCTAATCTAAGGTTATAATCCTTTCTACTTTCTTTAGACACCATTTCAACTTTTTGAGAGACTCCCTGTCTCTTCAAATAATTTGTGTTACACAAGACCTGCTGGCTTCTTTCTGTGCTTTATCAGGCCTTCATTCCTGATAAATGCTAAGCATTGGTCTTGCATTTCTAAGACCCCTCTCCACTGTAAAGCTTTATTCTTTACACTGACTCCTTTTACTTTCTCAGATGCTCAATACTTTTGCTGGCCTCAAGTGTTGTCTGTCATGCCCCATGAGAATGCTAAGCCTAAGCACATAATAGTTGCAAGCTGAATAGTTGCAGTGGTTCCTCTGCAGAGCTTGCAACTGGCTGGAGGATACAGATCTGGAGATCAGATGCAGATATCTGGAAGTGCACATCTGACACTCATGGAGGCCATGCTTTTTCCCATGAGCTTCTTTACTGGTTGTATCATCATACAGTTTTTGAGGATAAACAGGCAATATCTGTGTATGTCCCAGTGTGGGATTTGCATAATGGACAAATCTGGCATATGTGAAGTATCATCTCCTCAGCACCTCTGTGATCTTTCTCAGCTCTTGCAGCTGGGGGTGTTTATAGAAAAACTGAGGTGGTGGATTGTGCTGAACTCTGGTGGCTGTTGACTTCATTCCTGCCAAAGAGTCAAGCCCTGTGGGTGACAAGAGCTACCCACTCTGGGGTGCAGGGCTAGATGAGATGAAGGGAAACTGGGAGGGAAACCAGGGTCAGTGTGGAAGATTCACTGCTAATTTGATCTTTAGACCATCTCTCACTATCTCACTCACATTCCCCAAATCATCAGAAGCAGGACCTCTGTTATTTCTGCCTCAGAACTGTGATACTGAGTGTGTAAGCCCCAATCCTTTTCAAGTATGAGTGGGAAACAGTTGCTACAATACCCATTACTAAAAGTGGACTATTGGAACTCACCTGATTAGTCCTTGAGATTTGGAAAAATTAATTGACCAGTAGTATCACTAATAAGCCTCAGTATCACTAATTTAGAGCACTAAGCCCCAATGCTCTAAATACATCTTTTTATTATATTCTTTTTCTTAAATGACTGTTTTTTCAAAAATTGAAATTGACAGATGCAGAAAAATTTAACATTTGCAGCTTTCTTATACGCCGTGGCCAGGAAGGTAAACTGTCCTGGTGAAGAAGTCATCATATAATTATATTCTTTTGTGCACCAGAGGCTTTATTATATTTGCATCCAAGATGAAACTTTTTATCTTGCAGTGACATTAGAAGAATTGGAGTTGCACTCATTGGACACCAGAGACGAATAGTCAGCAGTTTACAGACATTGAGGTTACACATGATGCACATACAGGAGAAAGGATTTCATGTATGAAAGTAATACAAGCAACTGTGTTTTGTGCCTCAGCATTTCTAAAATGGAAAAATATTCTCATTCTTCCCTCCTTTCTTCCCAACTTCAAGAACTGCAGTCTCCAGTTCAGACTATACAAGTACTTCTATGTTAATGCTTCCAAACCGGAATTTTTAATCACACTGCACAGCTCCTCCACCAGTTCTCTGCCGATAAAATCCTGGCCTACTGCAAGACTCTTGCTACACATTGATGAATAACTCAGCATGGATGTGTAACTTTGTATAACAGTATTTGGGAAACTTTCATGGACTTACTTGAAAGTAGTAATCTATTTGGCCTGGTGTGGCTTCTTTATCGATGTATTTAGAATTTGCTGGTAGATCAAAAAGTATTTGACTTCTTTCATGTTCTGTGACCATGTAACTTCCAACACCAAATGTGCAATCAAAAAGAAGTTTAACATAAATATTTATTTTATCTCTTAATTAAATTCAAAAGTATGTGTCCTATCATTATATTACTTTCTAATAGTTTGAATGCTGGTAAGCTGGTGCCTCGAAACATAAGTATTGTTTGCAGAAATGACTGATGATTTTATGTAGCGAGTTTTCATTGTGTGAATAATTTGAAGCATAGTGAGGAAGGTTCTTGATTATCAATTACTTTAGCACTCGACACTTTTTATGCTTTAAATTTTAGATTAGGTTGGAACATTTGTTTAGCCTTGGGATTCCTCACCACCCTACAACCCCTTTTTTTTTTTTTATGTAATACTCAGCATTTGCTTCTACTACTGGACAACTGGTTGTAGTGTTCCCATGACCACATGTAAAACACAGTTGTCAGCTCTGTTGCGGATGCAGAGATCTCAGAAGAGCTTTCTGTTTCAAACGTGCAGGTCTCTGCTTTTGGATAGGGAATCATCTCCAGCAGCAGCAGCGGAGCTCAGAGGGCCAGCCATGGGTGGGATGATGGGATCATTCCTGTGGGAGCAGGCTGGCCATATCCTCTTCCAGCCAAGGGCAGCAGTACAGCCCCACTGCTGCTGGAAGTTACAGGCTGCAGGATGCAGACCTTGCACAAAGGCAGAAAAGGAGATGCAGGACAGCAGTGTGGTAGCATGTTGCCTTGAGCCTACTTCTAACTGCTTTTAGAAGTTAAGAAGCAAACTGCTGAAATGGAGCTCTGGTCATTCCAGGCCAGATCTTCATTTAGTACAGATCTCTAAAGGACATTGGAGGTATTACCTTTAGAACCCTTCAATAGCCATATTTACATGCAAGAAAACGTCAGCAAAGGCCTAACATAATATTTGTACCTCTCTATGACTTCCAGCTTCCATGTTTTGTTCAGACAACTGACACAGATGTGCTGGGCTACATTTCCAAACTTTTGCATGGGATATGCACTCCTGGGAGCAGGGGCAGGACCGCATGGCCGTGCTGTGGGAACCCCCCACGCAGATCTACAATGCATGTCACATGTAACCCTGTGCAGAAGCTTCTCTTCATTCCTGTGTCCTTTGGAGGGATTTTTTGAGTTCCATGGCATTCCAATGTGCTCAAGCATTGCAGCTCTTCTGTTAAAATGTGCATTTGGGTAATCAGTATAATCTATGTGTATATCAAAAGGATCTAACTACTTTGTGTAATCATGATGGTATTTACTGCTTCATTTACAGCTTGTAAATCACAAGGTATTTCCTACATCTTGGAAAAGGCTGCCATTGTATATCAGTGACAAAGAATGAAAATCAGAAAGCAACTCAGAAAAGACTATGCTTCCAACCAGATCACAGAGTAAGACACAGGAGGCCTGATTCGCTGTTGTCAATTTATGTTGGAGTAATTGCATTAATTACATATAGGTGAGATAGCAGGAATGTACTAAGTAATTTTTTCTTTCTTTCATTAAAAAAAAAAAAGGCAGATGTGACTGAGGAAAGAGTTTTCTGAAGATCAGGAGCCACTGGTGTTCTACAATGCCAATTTGATGAGCTTGTTTAAAGAAGGGCAGCTTCAATCCTATTGTAGCTCTAAAGGTAATTTTGTCAGCAGCAGTATTCCCACTGAAGTCATCAGTCCAGCACAAGGATGTGAGTTTTGCAGGATCACAGCCCTTCAGTGGGGAAAAAAAATGTGTTCTTTTCTGTGACTGCCACTTGAAAAATTCTCCCTGAATTCCACATCTGAATAATTTTTTGGTAGAGGTACTCTTACAGAAAGAAAACCATACTTACCTGAAACCTTTTAAAAAATACTGACACACCACAGAGTAATTTAAAAGTGGATTTTGCTTCATCATTTTATTATCCATTTTGCCTATTATTGTTTCCGTGGCCAACAACAGGACATCTGTGGAATGAGCCTTTCTCAAAAGTAAATCCATTACTGAGGGGGTATGAGTCTGTTATTTGTTAATGGGGTTTCGAAATAATTCATAGCTGACCCAAACCATGTATGTGCACTTTTAAATTGTCTTTTGCCAGTATTTTTTGTTCCTGGTAGTGAGGATGCAGAATTGACATAGTTATATGCACAGAACCTGGATATATTTAATGAAAATTAATTTCTAAATTTATCACACTACTGAAAATATTTTTTCAATAGAAAATAATATAACAAAAGTAAAACATTTATTAATCAGATATATTTTTTATATAAACAAGAGTTTGGGTGACCAGAAAGGAAAGAAAAGGGATTCTTTGAGTGAGCACATTTGTTAATAACATTGTAAATCCAGGATTTTGTGGCTTTATACAACTTGTTTATCTGTTGTTGTTTTTGTGGTGATGCAGTATGACACTTTTCTAATAGTTATCTTGATGACATTTACATTTTCCCCATTTTGGAAATGTTTTATTTGCTCTTGTGCTGATTCCTAGTCTATTCTTGCTTTGGTTTAAAGATTTTTTTCATCTTTTTTTAATTTAAAAACAAAACAAAAAACAACCCTCATAGGTGTTAGGGTTTTTCAAATGTGAAATTCTGTACAGGCCACAAATGTATATGTGAAATTAGTGTAACTTTTTTTGTTACAGGAAATTCTTTCTTCAGGGGAAATTAGCTCTAATTATCGTGGATACTGCAGTATGCAGATAGAGTTTAAAATTGATAAATTAAAGCAAATTAAATAGGCTGTTTTTCAGAATCTGGCCCACATTACAGACTGCTTTATGACTAAAAGTTCGCATTCAAGGTTCACAAAATAAAGTGTGAGCTATATGCAAGCAACAAAGAAAAGATGTTATAACATGGATGTGTGTAAAGAACCAATTCTTACCTGTTTCTCTGCATTCAGTGACAGCTCATCCATTCTGATATTTGTGCTTGGTCAGATGAATTTCATGCCTTAATTGTATCCAGTCGTTTCGCTGAACTTGTGAAACAAAGAGGGTCTTTTTCATGATGCTCATGGTGTTAAAACTGAACAAGGCACAGCTGAATGTTTAATAGAATTTCCTCATGAGGTGTCTGCACATTGGAATAATTGAGAAACAACAGGAAGCCATGAGGTGAAAGGAAGAGAATTGAGCCATGTCATTTAAATTTTTCTCAAACAAAATTTACACTTTTTGTTTCCCATGAACTTAAATCCAGTCTCTATCCAATAAATGCTTAGAAACATGCCATGCTTCAGGACATCAGACAGCATAAAGCAATCCTTCACTTGCAAATAGTGCACTCAACAATAAAATAAATTAGCGAGTACATTAGTCAAACAAATTCTGTGCCCAATATTCTATTAGGTATTACTTGGATTATTCTGACACAGAACTCATAGACTGCAGTACTTTGATTTTTACATCACTTAAGACTGACTATCCATTTGCCATTTTTAATATGAGGCAGGGCTTCATTAATTTCTTTTTCAATGCAGATTCCTACAGGATCCAAAGATGGGTCATAAGTAACAAACAGACCCCCTTTATCCTGAATCAGCTGAAATTTACCATGAGGAATAGCAGGGACTGTGGAGGTGCCTAGTGAGACTGCATTACTCGCACCAATTTCCATGTCAGAATGACCCCATGGCACCACATCAGCCACCAAGGTAAAGCAGCTCAGAACATTCTTGACCTTGTGTTGAAGAGCACTTCCTCATTTCCAGCTGGCCCTGTTGTGAACTGCAGCAGTTACTGAACTGTTTTACCTCAGCTGATGGAATGGTTCTGTGGGACTCGTTCTGGCAGCTCAGAATTCTCTTACGAACACAGCATACCTGTAACTACCCTGTCATGGGCTCACTCTGTCTTGGATTATTCCTTCAGAGAGTGAAAAACAGGACTTGCCTCTAATCCAGTCCAACATTTCTTTAGTTAAAATCATTATAAAAAGTCTGTCTTCCATTGCATCTTCCAGGAAAAGCACTAAAAATAGAGACACTTGTGGCATTTGCACATGGTTCAAGAACTCTGTATTCCGTTTAACAGTTTTCTTTCAGAATACCCTTGTTCACTAATTGTAATGAGTCTTTCCTGAATAAATGGCAAAGATAATTTCTTTTTTATAACAGTACTATAATTATTTTTTTGAGAGTGAGGGAAAAATGTGTTGACCTGAGCTAACTCTTAGTAGGACAATGATCTTTAAATCTCCTGGGGAGACAAATGAATCAGCTCTGAAAAGGAAAAAAAAAAAACAAAAACTCCCTAAAACCTACAATAAAGTAAAAAGGGGAAAACTGTCCATACTGTGCCAAGGAGCTCTAAAAAAACCTCAAGAGTTGCATAATACAGTGCATAGTACTTACAGCTGGCAAAATTTTCCACCATCACATCCTATATTTAGTAGTGCACACTGCCCATCAATGAGTGTTGTATATAATTCTTCAGATTATGGACCAGGATATGGTGAACATGTTGTGGTTATAAAATTTTTGTCTATATGTACATAAAGAATTGTAAAAAGAATGTATATCGTAATAATCAGATTTTTCAAACCTACAGAATTAATTACCTATTACCCACAGCACTAATGGGGTTTATTTGCTTTTAAAAATTTTCGTGGCATGTGTGTATCGTTCTTCCCAAAATTCCTTGGCTTGTCAGCTGGAAATGGACAGCCTCTCTTTTCCTCCACTGGTAGAAAAAAAACATTTTCAAACTGGCTCAGAGAAAGCTGCCTGCTCACCCTTCTGCTGCCACCTCACCCAATCCCTTCCTGGTGATTCTCTTCCATTCAGCGAATTGCTGCAGAAATTAGTGATCCCAAAGGGGAAGCAAGGTGCCCATGAGCCAGCAAGATGGAGTACATGCTATAAAGAGTTTTCAGTTCCTCTGCTGAAATCACCAAAGATGTTTACAGAGTATATAAATTATTTTCTTTTAAATGAGCATTTATGGACACCTAGGAGGTTAAAATGTGGAAAATTTTCAAGGGCATCTAAGTAGGGATATGCCAACATATAGCATAAAAAGACAAGCTGAATTTTAGAAGGGAAAAACAACAACAACGTATGATGAAAAGCCTAAGGTTAAAAAACAGATAAAAGTATATTACCATATTTGATATGTGAAATAAGGTAACACCAGTTCAGTGGAATCTATTTGTGTGTATATTTCTTTAAATATCTTGCATGAGTATATCTTACTTCCCTTTCCTACAAGAGATTTCCCAAGTACCTATCTCTTCCAGAAAGGTTTAGCATATTATCTGATATTTTCATACCTGAGTAATTAAACTGGAATAAGAAATGCAAGTTCTGACATTGAAGATATGGGGGAAACAATAGAATTAAAAAGATCAGTCTCAAAGTAATTTAAAGTTTTCACATCTGTTCTGCTTTGTTCCTGTCCAAAATTTTTACCTATATGTATCTGAGAACTTTGACTGGTTCTGCACACATCTCAGTGCCACCTCAGAAACTCCTAAATCTGTAAACAGTTCTGAGTTTGTGCAGCTTAATTCATATAAAAAGGCTAATCTGACATGGAACTTTATACAAGACTGAGTTAGGCATAATCAAAAATCAAAATCCCTATAAAATATCTGTAAGACACCATGAGATAAGATATTTTGCCTTATTATACTAACACCTCTTCATTTCTGACAATTCAATGAAGAACTGGCCAGCAGCAGCATGTATGTTGAGTGGTAGGTAAGCCAAAACCCTGAGACTGAAAACCCACAAATCGAAGAGAAATCCAGGTCTCTGCATTCTGAACTATGAGATGTCAAGGGACTCCAGAGAAAGTAACCCTGAATCTAGAATCTGGAAAGTCAGGTTTGGGAGAAATCTACTTTGAAGGCCAAATATTCCTTTCTGGTTGTGGATGATGGAAAAGTGCCCAATGGATAATGGAAAAGTGCCCAATGAAACAGTCTAGGGACTATTTTCATAGTATCATCACCACATAATGTTCTGAGTGATAAGAAGGAAAAAAATAAAATCTATTTTCTGACCTTTTAGGTTCAAGCCCAGGACAAAAAAAAAAAAAACAGGTACAGTTGTCATAATTGATATTGGAAAGTCCAGCAGACAGAATTCTGAATGACTAATTGTTCTTATAGCTACATACTCTCTTTCTTGAGAGGAACTTAAATAAATAATAAAACATAGAAATCTCCAGTTAATATTGGCTTGGAAACCAAGTTTTCAGTTTTCTCTCATTCAGACTGCTTTTTAACTGAAAATTATTAATAGTAATGAAAAGCATAATAGGATTATTATTTTTTTCCTGTAAGAAGCTGGGTGCTCTGAGCTGTATAACTTACTATCACAGTCTCTTTGTGTAAAATAGGATTAGCTGAAAAAGACAAAGTGCAGCCAATGTTCCAAATCTGTGGATTATTTGTCACTAATTGTCAGTTTGGGAAGTTCCATTTTTGTCTCGGGCAAGTTCTGCTCTACCACACCCAGTATTTCCAAATCCTGCTGAATGATTTTAATGAACATCTTGATTAATTCCTGGGAGAGTGATGTGACTGTGAGGAATTAAAAGTTTTTGTGTTAATAGGCAATAGTGTTGTTGTGATCTAAAATTATGAGTTTGTTACTGACTTCCATGGCAGTGGGATAGGCCCAATGTCCATATTTTCTGTAGGTAGGCTCCAGCTCTGCAAACAGATTCTGCTTTCCTGCACCCCACTACTGTCATGGTTAATTTCTTGTTAGAGAACTGGCATTTATTGGGACACGAACTGTCTTGTCATTTAAATAGATTGCTAAAAGCTTTTGCTGGTTTTAATTGTTCTGTTGAAGCGTTTCAGGTTGAGATGTAGGTTGGTCCCTCAGGGCATGATCCAAAGTCAGCCGTATCCATAAGAAGAGGTCAAGTCAGTGAAACAGGTTTTGAATCAAAGGTTTCTACAGATTTTCCTGGAACAGATGGCCTCGTTTAATGGAGAGAAGAGAGGGCACTGAGCCTAAAAGACAAGGCTGCTACCTCAGGGATGTGATCAAGTAAGCTGTGGTTACCTTTAACATGGAAAAGGTAAAATGGCAAGGTACAAAAGTTGGGTGCTGCAGTATTTGTTGTTTTCTCTGGCATGGATGGTCAACTCTGACTTTGGAATTAGTTACCTAAATGACCTACACATCTAATAGGGTATCTAGCAGAAATTGTCTGGCTTTGTGGGGTTTTTCTCCCCAGATAATTTCCCAAACTTCTGGATTTAAATTCAGGATGAAACCACCAGCCCCATCAAACAAACAAACAGAACTTCCAAAACAAATAGGAAGTTTTCTTTCTTCTTTCCTAAACATAAATCAGGATGCAATATGGCCTCCCTTTCATAATACAAGTTCTGGCTGATGATTTGCCTCTTTGAACAATCTGCTTCATACTCCTGGTGCACTGCAGTCTAAGTTTTCAGATTTGCCAGTTAATGAATGGCACAATAGCAAATAAAATTACAAATGCCCTCTTAGTGGTTCCATTTTCTGGATTTTTTTACTAATTCCCTATCTGGAGAAAACCATCCCACTCCAAGATTCCTGAAAAGGAAACCTGTAAGCATTTTACAGCCTAATGGCCATGATTCCCTATCTGCATCTCCCCAAGAAACAATGAACTTTGAATTGGCAGTGCAGTTTTTTACTACCATTTCTTCTGCAGCAATTTCTTCTCCCAACTTTTCTAAGTAAGGCTGAGAGATCTATTTCACACTAAAAGTGGGAAAAGTTGCTTCTTTGTTAACTCTGGTGACGGGATTCAGTGTTTGTTGCTCTTACCCAGAGCCTTCCATCTGCTTCTGTTGAGGCCAATATCAACCTTCTCTGGTGGTGTCAGTTACATGACACACAGTGCTGCCGTGACTGAAAACCCAGAGACATAAAAAGGGCTCATTCTTCTCTGGGGTGGTATAAATCCTACTGACTTCGGGAACTTCTCTGCACTTCTCAGGATTGCAATGGCAGTTTAGCAAGAAAAAATCTTTAAAAGATCACATGAAACCCTGTTTACTGAAAGGCAATAGTTTATTTTCTAGCAAAGCAACATTCATTGATCTAGTTGGAATTAAGTTTTAATTTTGTCATCACTTTTTTAAAGAAAAACAAACCATTTTGACTTTCAGAAAAAAAAATACAAAAATAATATTTTGCTACCTTCCAAACATTAGCTTTGATTTACTTTTGGAAGATAATGTGGTTGGTATGTTTTCTCAGGATAGCCTCTATCTATTTCTGTGTGTTGGTTTTAAATGTATCTGAATTAAAAGGGGTTTTAATCTCTGTCTCTTCTGTGAAATTAGATTGTACAAAACTAAATATGACTGCTCTTCATAGTTTGCTGTTCTAGCATAGCCATAAAATGTATCAATGTATGTGTATATATGAATAAATATTTGATGACAGACACTTTAGATTATATATTTAAGCAGCCATGTCAAAACTTCAGAGGTAGATGGCTTCAAAAGCAATGGTATAATCATAATACTTGCAAATTATTTTACAAAATCAAACCATGGCCTCAGCACAGATCTCATATCCTACCAGTAGTCTGAAACCCACCTTTTCTTTAAAGACCCCTGCTAAGGTTTGTTTTGCCATTGCTTCTTTAACCAAGACATATTTGAATAATGACAACTACCCGTGGCTCAGTCTTCAGCACTCATCTCCCAGCAGAGCTGCCCTGGTGCTGCAGTTCCAGAGGCTCTGGGCTCCACCTCCATGGGTCTGAACTCTGTGGCTCTGGAGACACTCCTTCTGGGAGATGAACATTGCACAGCCAGTGTCAATGCTTCCCCCTGGGACTGCCTCACTCCCCAGAATTACTTTTCTTCACCTAATACATCTCCCATACACGTCCCACTGCACTTTCTTTTTGCCTTTTTATAACAGTACTGTAGGAATATCCGTGGAATAAAAAGCTCACCCTACTGATTTGCAGTCCCAAGGGGAATTTACATTAGACGTGAAGTTGTTATTATTTACTGAAAAGTGGTGTTCTGTTCTTTTCTTTATTATTATGATTCTATTCCTATGATACTATGATGTTTCATGTAAATTTTCATGTGCTGGCATGCCTACAAGTTAATAGTGTAATAGAATGCTCAGCTCTCAACATTAGAGTGTTTTTAAGGTGAATTGCATCACACATGCCATCTCTTTGCAGAAAGAATATGGGGTTTGGCAAAACTACCTGCTGAGCAACATAATGAGATTTTTGTACAAAGTACAAGTTATTGATTATTATTGTATTTTATTTTTCTATGATTTCCTAAGAGGCATTATCAGGTCTTACAGATGGGGTAAGCCTGTTTATTAAGATATTTATTAGCAAATAAAAGTTACAGTACTGGTGGTTATTTTTGAGTTAATGGTGTTTGTTTGGCCTTAAGTTACTAATATAATGATCCACAGTGAAGCCATACATGATCATGCAAAAAAATCCCAGCTGCTTAACACAGGGTGGTGTACTAATAAAGATGGACTGGCAATACTCTCCAACACTTGAGATGCTTCAGGGTGGTGTTGTTTTCTTCAGCTAAAAAATGCTCTTCTGTGCTTACTACTGAGCATTTATGCTCAAAAAGCACACACAGTTCACAGCATCAGGGAAAAAAACCATGCACATTAAAAGCTGCAAACAGCCATGCTCTCTCCTTCTTGGGAAGCACTGTGAATCTGAATTTTAAATGGCTTTAAATGCGCTATTAAGATTCTGCAGTACCGATCACCCTCCTCATGGTGATTCACTGAGCCATGCAACTCCTCTAGTATTTGTCAAAGCTTTCACTGACAAAAGCAGTTTTAAAACTGATCGTATTATGTAAATAATTCCAGGGCAATGCACGACGATTCACAGAGAAGTGAATGCCATATACAATAACCAGACCCTACCTCAAAAAGCTTAAAGTTATAATGAGCCTTTCATTGCATAAAATCACATGCATGCAATGCAAGACTGAACAGAAGTAGCTGTAAAGTAATAGGAAATGAGTGTCAGATGCCCACAGTCCATTACATCCTCTTTATTTTACATGGGAAGAGCTTTCTCACTGAGGACTGTCAGGTTTGACGCAGTGTATATAATGAAGAATGAATATTTCATTTTAGCTCTGGTCACAGAAATGCCTTTGCAGTTCTGTGTTTTCCACTGAATTCGGAACGACTCCTCAGATACGGGCTGATTTCAAATAGAAACACCCTCCTCTACCATATATACCTCACAACTTGATTAGAGTTTAGGAAATGCTTCATCACAGAGTTTCACTGTGGGATTAATGCTACCTGCCTGTTCCTTTAGTGGCTCATAATGCCACTACAAGGGAATCTCATCTTTTATTTGGAACCTTCCTGATACAGGAAATACAGCAAACATTGAACCAATCTGACGGGACTATGCTACACATTAAAAAAAAGAAAAATAAAATAAAATAAAAAAATCAGAAGTGCATTTTCAGCCTCTGTGCCCGGCCTGGCCAGGCTGCCTTCCCCCCAGAGCCCTGCTGCTGCCACTGCCCCAGTGACGCGCGTGTTTGAGATTTTCCACACTCTGCCAAAACGCCCGCTTCGGAACGGGCGGTGCTGTCAACACCTCGGGTGGCCGTTCTTACTCAGGGGTTTCCTTCTCTGTTCATCGCAATCCTCACGAGGATTTATCCAGGCACTCTTGCCAGAGGCAGCCTTGGAAACAAGCAATTCCCGAGGCGCTGGACACGGAGAATGAAGAGAACACCCCCGCAACCTGCCGCGACCGCCTCAGCCCCACCGCGCTGGGGGCGTGGCCTCAGGCGGGCCCCGCCCCAATGCCCTCCCTCCATTGGCCGGAAAAGGCGGAGCGGCTGAGGCAGCTGGACGCGATTGGTGGGGCGGCGAGAGGGCGGGGCTTCGGTTTCCTCGGCAACGGCGGCTTCGGCGCGCGGGCCCGTCCGGCGCCTCCCGGGCCCAGGTCCGTACTGGGGACGCGGCGGCCGCGCCCGGCGACCTGGGGCTGCCCTGGGGACCCTGTGCTGGCCTCCCCTCGGGATCCCCTTCCGGCTTTCCCGGGGACCCTGTGCCGCTCTGGGAGAGGAGACCCTGGCCTGTCCTGGGAGAAGGGACCCGCGGCCGCTGCCGGGGCGTCTCGAGGCCCTGTGGTGCGGACGGGAGGGAGCGAAGGCCGGCCCTGGGAGCTGCGATCCCCCGCACCCAGGCCTTGTCCCGAATTAGGTCCTTGCACCCCGTGTGCCAGAGGCCGAGCCACGCACAGAGCCGAGGTATTTGATTTATTTCTGGTTCTGCGCAGAAAGGGGAGCTGGGCGGCAAATCCACCAGGCCAGCACGGCCATCCCAAAGCTTTTCACTGTTTATATATTTTAGCAAACAAAGGCATTAATGTTCACTGGCTGCAGCTCTTATCAGTTAGTATCCTGTTTTCTGTTGGCTAATGACTCTCTTGCTTCCCATGCTAATTACCCTACATGCTCTATCTTTCCCTTCTTTTGGATCTCAGACCATTGAAATATATCCAGCCCTAAACCTAAACAAGGCAGTTCTACGGAAAAAATTCATTTGTCTAACACGTGGACATCACTTAGAGCTTGTTTGTTGGCTGCTCTCTATTTCATAGATTAAATCTCCTTTGTTGTTGATTAGTTTGAAAATAGACAAAGATCAGATGTGAAAGAACATTCTTTCTTAAGAAAAAAACTTAGGGACTTTGCTCTTAAGCTCCTGGATGAAACTCTGGCTTAAATAATTTTCTGAGATGTCTGATGTATGCTGTATAGCGCTGTAGGCAAAATATCAGCTGGCAAAAAAGAGGGGGAAAAGGCACCTGTGTTAGCTGTTACTGCTGTAAGTCTTCACAGATGAGAAAAAACATGAAAATAGGGGCAGGGCAAGAAGTCAAGGGTACATTTCTTTCCCGCTGTGTTCTTAAATAATGACTGTACCAACTGGTAGGAAATTTCTAAAAAACATGGCTCTAATTAAAATGTTGCTAGGAACTGTTGTGTATTTAGGGTTTTGGATTGAAAAGTGAAGCCCTAGATGTATTTTTAAGGGCTTGTACTTTCCTCCTGTTTCATTTTAGGAGTGCCTACAATGTATTTTTTTGGCCCTCTAGAATGTATTTTTTTGACCCTCTATTTTTTTGATCATCTAGAATGTGTAGATGAAGCTCTTGATTGGATAAGAAAGTAATGTGTGCTGGAGCAGGGTTTTGTCAGGTTAATTTGATAATAAACAGCTTTAATCTGCTCTCTGAGTTGTATATATGGATTAGAAAAGGAGTGGGACATAAAACAAAGGGAGTTAGAATGAGAGACTTGCTATAACTAATGTTGGGTTTTTTTAACCTGGTAATAATTCTGTGTAGCTGTAATGTAGTTCATGTCCAGTCCTGAATCAAAATGCACCAGAGAAAGCTCTAAGAAATACATGTATTTAAAAAGGAAAAATCATCCTTTAGCCAGAATGATTCCTTGTGTGACTTTATTAAATGCAAAGTTCTGAAATTACTAAAAAGCAGTTAACCATCATTTTGTAACCAGTTATTGAAGAAGTGTGATCAAAAATTTGTTATTAATGCAGGTTTTTTTTTACTTTTTCCCCCTCCTGCTATGATTTCCTCAGCTTGCCTCAGAGTTATCCAGTGCTGTGTGTTTTTAATTTATTAAGAAAAAACAGCCTTCACCACTCCAGAAATCCTCTGACATGAATTAAATACTTTATTATTCAAGGCATCTCAAAAGTTTCAGTTGTCTGATTGCTGAATTTATTTCTAGTGGAATTCATTCAGGGCACACAAGGGTTATCCTCTTTGCAGAGAACGTTTAACCAGGTATTGCAGGGCAACACGTGATGTAAGCTCCTTTGAATGTGCCACTGCCAGGTAACTTCAGCCAGAGTCTGGGCAGCAGCAGAGGTTTGGCATCTCCCTGACATGTGGGTGAATGTTTTGGTGTCTGTTAGATCTATTTTAATCAGTTTCTATTTGTGGCGAACAAAGAGTTCCTAATTTATACGTGTCAATATTGGCAAAATATTGGCAATTTAGAGTTTAAAATGAATCAGCAGAGAGTGCTTTATTTAATGCAGGGTTCAGTAAATTATGTAGCAGGTGCTGAAGAGGGGAAATACTATTTTGTTGTCTGAATGGTGTACTGCTGACCATTTGAGGTAAAGATAATGACCCTCCTTTTGTTTTTGCTCAGTTTGGTGGGAGCCCTGGTGGTGCTGCATTGTGCCCCTGTTTGGGCTGCTCAGAACGTTTTCTGCCCAGTGAATCAAGGGCATTGTGTGATACAGACAGGGCTATAAACAGCCAGTCTACTTTGGTATCGAGGCCTCCTGGCTGTAATCAGCTTACCCTCCATGTGCTTATGTGCAGAGCCAGCCCCTGGGACAGTGTTTGTGTAGGGTCCTGCTCACACCATCGCTGCCAGGTGTGAGGCTGCTCGGCCCCATGCCCACCCTTGGTCCCAGCGCTGCCCTGCGTGTAGCACTTTTCCAACAGCTCTGATTCCCTGAACAGCAGGTGGTCCCTGTGACTTCCAGCCGCAGCCATGGGATTGTTTGACAAGCTGGCAGGATGGCTTGGGCTGAAGAAAAAGGAGGTTCACGTCTTGTGCCTTGGCTTGGACAACAGCGGCAAAACAACGATCATCAATAAACTTAAACCTTCCAATGTAAGTAGCCTGCTTGGTTCGCTGCTGGGTGTTTGTTTGATCTGGGTTTGCATGCTGTTACAAAGGATGTGCCCACGGAAAAGATGTGAAGAGCTTGTGATTTAGCATAGTGGAACAAAGACATTTTAAGATTTTCCAGCTAACTAAAGCTAAGGGTAAGCATTCACATGCACATTATTTTCCCCCCACTGTTAACGTGGCACACTTTTGTTAAGATCACCCAACAAGGAAGGGTTTATGATGGCTGAAATCAGGATCTGAAACAGTCACTTAAATCACTTAAATAATTGTCACAGGATTGCAGTTACAAGTGATGTTGATTTAGGATTAATACAATTGTACAACAGCTTATCATGTTTATTTTCATCTCTTCCTGAAAGATAGTAAGTGCATAAGAGATAACAAAATAAGAAATAAAAGGAGGATGTACATTTAAGGGTACATAAGAGATAACAAAATAAGAAATAAAAAGAAGATGTACATTGACTTCACTATTTTTAAGGCAGAATAATTTTCAACATAAGTACCATTAATACTTGCAATTCATTCATCCAGTGAAAAGTGTTTGAGGCCACTGGGAGTGCCTAATAATCTGAAAGTAGGATCCTTGTTTCTAGGTATGTTTATGGACTAGAAATAGATGAATTTTGGTAGGCATATTCAAAGCCAAAGGTTGAGCATCTTGGTTATGTGCATCTGGGAAACCGATTTCTGTTGTTTATATTCGGACACAGCTTTTCTTAAAATTATTATTATTAATTTTCACTGACTTTTACCCTCTGAGTCCACTGGACATTGTTTAAAAAGTGTGACATATTGGTGAGTCTGCTACTCTTCCATTCCATTCCAATTATTCTTCCACTGAAAATTGAGTAGATTTATAAACAAATACTATAAACTCCTTGCTATATGCTGCCAGTTGTTAGGGAGAAAAGGCTACAATGTGTACCAGGCAAATTGTACTTTATGTAGTTACTGAGACCTTTTTTGTGGAGGGTTTTTATGTCATGCCTTAAGCAGTAAAGGATTCCTAACTACAGTTGAACTCAAACTTGAAGATTTATCACAATAATGGGCATTAGAGAAGCTCTCGGTGGAATTATATGAGTAGAATAAATACAATTTGTTTATAATGAGAATTTATAGGAGGATAACTTTATATCCAACTTAAGTCCTACCCTTGCAAGACATGCCAAATAGTCTGGCAAGCAACAAATGTTATTAGATCAAAGTTAATAAAACTGTTTCTTTTTATTAAGTTCAATGGACAGGTGATTTTGAGCTCAGCGTCAACTCAGTCTTCTTAAGAACTTCTGCTTTGCCTCAGGAGCAATATATTAGGGCCTATTTACCCTATAGGCTAAATCCAAATGTTTTTCCATCTGTCTGCAGTTGTTTCTGCTGCACCTGCCTATGGATGGTGTTTGGAATAAGGGGCTCTAGGAGTCTGTGCAAGGATTGCATGTCACTTTCTCAGACGGCTCTGTAATCTATGGGATGTGACCTTTCTTCCTGCTCAATATCGATGCTTCTTAGAGGAGCTATTCTTTTCCACCAACTTAGCTGATAGGTTCCTTGACCAGCTCAGTAGTAAATCAGTTATCAGACAGATCTCTTAATAGTGCTTTGTGTTTTGGCAATTCCAGTAGGGTTTACTCTATTCCCCAGAAAATACAAAACCCTTGGTTCTGAATTACTTTACTTTTCTGGGAACTTTTTTTAATATTTCACAGTTTGGGGCAAAAATAGATCTGTAATGTATTCATGTTTTAAATATATTTCAGTATTTGCAATTTCTAATTTGGTTGTAAAATCTGTGCTTTCTTTTCTTCAAAGGCTCAAACTCAGGACATCGTTCCAACAATAGGATTCAGTATAGAGAAATTCAAAACTTCAAGGTAGTACTTTCTTTCTTCATTAGCAGTAATGATTATTACACCATAGTTGGATTTAATGATCTCTTTCAGTGGGTCTGTAGCTGAGTATCATGTGTAGTGGTGTAATGACTTGACATTGCAGTTTGTTGAAATGTAGTACCCACGAGACCTAATCATGATCCAAGACTAAGTCTGTTAGAATGTAATGCATGTTTTGTGCTGCTATAAAAGTATTACTTTTTTTTTTTTTTAAGTTTTTTTAGTTTCTTTGCAGTAGCCTGTATAAACATCTGATCCCTGTCTGTTGAGAGTTTCAGAATAGGGCACTGTTACAGACTGGAGGAGAGACAGCTGCTGAGGTGGCAGCCTAAATTCCACTCTCAATCTGGTAACCTAAATTAAGCACTCTCACTGGAGGTACTCTGAACAGATTGCAGTGTAATCTCATTAAATGCAAAAGGATGGCAACAGCATTAGCAATGCAAAGGTGGCAGGAGCGAAGGCCAGGAAACAGAGTAATAAGTCATTAGTTGAATGAAGACTAAGATTTAGATTAAGAATGTCGTGACACGAGGATATTTCAAGGAGGCAGCATCATTTTGTTATTTTGTGCCCTTCACTGGATGTTTTTAGTGTGTGTAGTTAGTCTTCAAACCAAGCAGTATGGCCTAAATGGGTGGGTGATCTGCAAGAAAATTGTTTATTCCTTGATCTGATATGTTATAGTGAAAGGTTTCATATTTCTTTAAGAGCTTCCACAACTGAGCTCTGTCCCAAAAAAGTACATCAGAAAAGTTTGGGACTTCACATGAGAGAATGTAAATTTATATTGCTTTTTTTTAATTCTGATCCTGTATTAGGAGAGGTGATGACCTGTAAATACACCATGTAGAATGTTTAAAAAAAAAAACAAAACAACCCCTAAAAATCCCACCCCAAAACCTTAAACTCTACAGACTGACGAACCCAGAACTCTATGTCTGGACCTGGAGTGGCAAGGATGTCTGGAGAGCTTCCTTTTCCTAACCTCCTTGTTTTGGTGGCCTCCAGTTGGGGAGCTACTTGGGGCTACACAAAAAAGGAGAGCCTAGTTCTGAACTCGAGGTTGCCTCTGTAAACATTTTAGGAGAAGATGTTTTGTAGTGTCCAGTAAGCCTTGCTGTATGTAGTGTTTGGGTGAAATCTCACAGTAGCAAAGACTGCTCTTTGTAGCTTGGTCATCTGCACTCACCCGCTTTTACCAAAATGTACTCTTTTTTTTTTTCCCCTAAAGGTGGAATTTATTTAGTTTTTTTTTAAAGCCTTTTATTTTGTCCACATTTATACCTGTCTAGGGACAGAATTTAAGACAGGCTATGGACTTTTAAGTCATGGTTCATCTGAAGTTCACTTACTTATAAACAGTATTTGATATCAGCATGATAGAGAGAGAGAGAGACTAAATGGGAGCTTATTTTGCATTTGATGTAACTTCAAATAATTGATTTAGTTCTTTTATTTAGATAATAAGCACATTTCCCATTGTGAAGTATTTCTGTAATAAGGCTGCAAAACTGAGTAGGATCATTTGAGGGAAATAGTGCAACCAGAGTTCATTTGGGAATTTTTCTCAGTTGATTTGGACTCAAACTGATCTGGCTTTTTTTTTTTTTTTTTTTTTTGGACAAGGTAGCAAAAAAAATGGATGTGGTTTGGGTTTTTTTCTTTTTTTCC
>JAYDZK010000001.1:3980313-3998503 GCA_034509185.1 Euphonia xanthogaster
TTGGACTCAAACTGAGTTGGTTTTTTTTTTTTTTTTTTTTTTGGACAGGGTAGCAAAGACAATGGATGTGGTTTGGGTTTTGTTCTTTTTTTCCTGGGCCTCATGCACTTCTTTTCTTTTCAGTTTGTCTTTCACAGTGTTTGATATGTCAGGTCAAGGGAAATACAGAGACCTCTGGGAACACTACTACAAGTAAGCCTGTAATTTATTTTAAAGCATTGCTGTTCATATTAACTGTTGTGTAGGTTATTTAAACAGAGGTATGATAATACTTAGTGGTTAGAAATTATTCAGAGAAGGCTTATACCTGGTGTTTGACAGAAGGTTTACTCTGGATAAATAAAACTTTCTCTTCTAACAAATGAAAATTTTTATCTGGTGTTACTCTGTGCTTTTGGGGACACCTTTGGGGAACGTACTAGAGATGAGATTTAAATGTTGAAATCTGAAAACCAATCCTGTAAGAAAGCTCAAGATGAGTTAGGTTTCCAGCTTTTTACTTCTTCTGTAGGTCAACCACTTAAAACCTGCAAGATATTGGCTGATGGCTGAGATTTTTAGAGGTGAGGGAAATTAACCTCAGAGGACAAGGCACATGTAACTAAGAACCTGAATGAACATTCTTAATATCATTTATTAGATAGGATATTTTCTGTATTTTATAGCACTCTGGTATTGCCTTTTGGTAATAGATAGACACCATTCTCTGGTTTTGGAGCTTTTAGTGAATCTATATTATTTATATTATTTTATATATATATATGTAGTTAATCTTTATTTGCATTGTCTCATTGCTATTCTGTAATGCCTGATCCTGATCTAGATAACATGAAGAATGCTAAACCATGCAGAAGTAGCTTGGAGAAGTAGAAGGGATAAATTCTGAAGATTATAATATTGATTAAATATTAATATCAGTTGTGGTAGAGCTAAAATTGTTTTTTAATTGAGGATTAATGCTTCCTCTCCTTCCTGTGCAAATTGTGTTAGCATTGAAAACATTTAGCCAGGAGATATTCATTGTTCAAGAGTGTTAGATTTGCATTTCAGTAACTGATGCCCTCAGGCTGCTCTCAAAATGCTAGCAGAGTGCTTCATAAGCAAGTAATTTTTGTGATTGCTGTATTTAATGCAGTAACTTATCCCTTATGGGGCAAAAATGGCTTTGTCATCTTAACAATAACTCCCTAACAGTAAGGGAGTGTTTTAGGTTATGCTGACAGTGAAATATGCACTTGTATCTCCTCTGGTCCTGAACAAGTGCAGTAGGCACGTATTTAAGATTACTTTCTAAGAATAATATAAAAACAATAATTTCTGTTAATTAAATAAAAATATTAATAAAATAATTATGTGCTGTTCAGTTTATAAAGTTAAGCAAGATTTAATTTTGCAGGAAATTAAATCTGGGCAAGTGTCAAAGTAGTTGCCTTGGAGTCCTTCAGGTCTGGGCTTTTCTTCTATTTAGCTTGAAGGTATCTTCTAATTCATTCTCTAAGTACATTTATCTTCAATAACCCCAAAGTCATGTTGTGTCCCTATCCCTGATACTTCTTTGTGAAGTTTTTTTTTTTTGGTAGTAAATACATGCCAATACTCATGATTTCTCTGGTAAAATACTCTATGCTCATGAAAATTGTTTAGTCATTTCCAGCTAATATGCAAAAGCTTTATTTACTAAAGGTTCTGTACACCAAAAAAGAGTGGGCCTTCTCATACAATTTCAGGCTGCTCAGGTTTTTTCTGGTTTCCAGCAGGTACAGATGTGTTTCTTATCAAAATACAAAGATAGATGGTGCTGGAGAGTAAAGAATGTATTCATAATGGTGTCTCAGAGAAATGTAAAATGAAGGAAAAGTGATTACATTAAAATACAAAGTAAATATATTTCTGTGGATGTTTACAGCAGGTGAATTGTGAATTGGTGAGATTTTATTTGGTTTTCAAAACAAATTTCAGTAAATGGAACATCAAGTCAAAATATCAGTAACATCTTGAAATAATGAGTTGAGTAGCTGCATTTATGTTGTGACTGTGGTCACACTACCAGCAAGATGTCCTAATGATTTGAAATAGTTGAAAGTTTTTACCTGTTATTTGAAAAAACAAAAAAGAAAGATCCTGTTTATGCAGGATATGTAAAGGTTAAAATAACCTGCATACGCCTAGCTGTGGGACACAGGTTTTGTCTAAAAAGGTATTTGACCTTTCTCTAAATAAATTTAGTACAGGAAATACAGAATTTCTGTAAAGATCTGTCTTTATGGGGTTTTTTCCTGCCTGACCACAATGTCAAAATAGCAGTTGGTTACATTTTGAAGTTCATTTTTCAGTCTGGGTTGTAAAACCAAGCTTTTCTAGAAGGTGTGTGGAGACTGAACCTTGTAGGGGCAGGTAACAACTTCATGTCTAAAAAAAAATGCATGTTACCAAAAGATTGAATTTCAGAAATAAGACAGGATTCAAATGTTAATGGTAAATAACAATGGAGGAAAACTGGAGGAAAAATCAGGCTTGTTTGGACTTTTTTCTTGGTGTTTCTTCTGAAGACTTTTCTTATTCACAGAATATTAATTTCTTTGAGAACCTATAATTTGCCTCTTTGCTCTTTTTATGTTATGCAGAGAAGGCCAAGCCATTATTTTTGTCATTGATAGCAGTGACAAACTAAGAATGGTTGTGGCCAAAGAAGAACTTGACACCCTTCTGAATCATCCAGGTGAGGAGGCTTTTTTTCCCCTTCTGTGTCCATATTTGTTATGTTGCCTTAAGAAAAGCCCTTATCTGACACATTCTGAGTACTGCTCAAGTATTTTAACCTTTCATGAATATTAGCGCAATAATCTTCCAAAACGTGGGGGGTTTTTTTACCCATTCACATTTGAAAATTGGTCACACTTCAGCTTTCTACACTGAGTTGGGTTGGTCTCTTTTTAATCAATGTAGATCGAAAGTTACATTGTTTTGAGAAGGAGACTTTGAGTTAGAAGCTGGAGAGGCTTCTTGTTATGACCAGCAGAGACAAAACTGTCTCTCCCTGTTTTTTCCATGAAGACAGCTAATTCCTTTAATGTAACATTTAACTTTATTTTGTCATCTTCATTATAATCTTTCATGCTTTAGCCAGAAATACAAAGGGATAATTACACCAGTCAGTTTCAGTTCCCTATGGAAGAGAATATGAGAGGATTTGTGATCAGGGTCATATTTTTTGGGGTTTGGTTTGGGTTTTTTTTTTACATGAGACTGCACCTTAATTAAGTTCTGATATCAGTCAATTCTTTGCCCTTCCATGTATCCAACAGTACTGGGATGTGTCTGTACGCAATATGCAATTTTGACTTTCAGCACTTTTGGTAGTTGTTCTGACTAATCAGAATATTAAACTACATCTAGGAAGTTTAAAAGTGAAATAATCCTGTGATTCCTTAATTATTTATTGAAATGATACAGCCTTAACTTGGGGGATTTCCATGCTGAAAGTAAGAAGGGAAAAGCTCACTTGCATTTCTAAGAAAAAGTGTGATAGGGACAAATATATTCCCATGTCTTAATTTTCCATGAAGACTATACACAACACTTTAATTCATCAACAAAGTTGCTGGAGCTGACTGGACCTTCTTATTCTCATGATCTAATTTTTCATTCAAGGGTATTGGCTACTTCAAATGCAGACACTGAAAAGACAGTGTTACAAAAGTCACAGGGAGGATGAGGTGAGCCAAAGGCTGCAGGTGGATTACACAGAGGCCAGGGCACTTCGTACCAAGTCAGGAATTAACTGCAGCAGTAAAACCCAATTCTGTTAGTAGAGTGAACCACACAGGGCCAAGGGTGAGAGGTAAAGCTGCTGGAAAAAGTTATGGTTTAACAGTGGGCAGAATAAAAACGTTTAGAGAGAGTAGAAGCAACCTTAGGTGGGGCTTTTCATTTAGGCATTAATAGGTCACTAATGCTGACCTAGCAGGTCAGTGCTGTTCAGTTGTTCCTGAGTTTGTGTCTTCAAGTTCAAAAGACCAGGCTCTGGCCACTGAGTGCAGTCCTGAGAGCCAAGAGACAGCAGTTGTGAATTGCTGCATGGGAATGGCTTAGCTCCAACACAGCAACAGTGTCACTGATTTATCAGTTTTAATATATCACATGTAAGAGAACCAAAGCTTAAAAAGTTCTTTTAGGATAATGTTCAATAAAAGTAGCTCTTAGGTGAATCAATATAGAACAGGTTTGCTGTATCAGTGCTTTTATTTGTATTAGTGTTCTGCCTTTCTTGCTGCATACCCTACTTTCTCCCAGTCTATGCTTGTGTTGGTGTCATCCTCCTGGAATGGTTTAAATGTATGTATTTACCTAAGTTTTAAATGGAATTGAATCAATTCCTGTCTCTGAAAATCTTAGCAGTCCCGCAGTAAAACAGTTCTCTGTCTTTTTGCCAGGCTTTGCCTGAGGGAAAGGGAAGGGAATGTGTCCTGTGAAGTATTAAAGGTTCAGAAGTTGTACTAGCTGGGACTCTTTTGTGAATCAGAGCTATAAATTATTTTTACTTACATTAATGGACAATGCACTCTTCAAATAACAGTTTGTTTAATGATAACTGTATCATATTTTGTTTTTCTACTCAAATTTCATTTTTCAGCACTTTGAAAGATGGTACCTGTAGATTACCTGGATTAGATGATGACTCTTGGGTCACTTCACCTCCAGCACGTGCTTCTAAACTAAACTGAAATTCTTGTAAACTTGAATTTCTTTGTGTAAAATTGCACATCACACATCTAGTGTCTGGAATGTTTTTTAATGTGTTAATTCATAACCACTTGCAGCTAGAAAAATTTTGCTTTCCATTAGTAACTGTGAAAATTGTGGGAGGGAGATGATGCACATTAGGAAATAACATAAATTTCTGTGACCATTACTTTATTTAGCAAATATCTTTGGGTATGCATTATGAGTCTGGGTGGGTAGGTTGTGCCCTTTTCTAATTGTTTAGAAAAACAGTGGAAACTCCTTGATTAACTTGGCTGTTTCCATATGTGATGCCAGCTAATTTATGTGGTCTTAATTTACCCATAGCGTGCAACCTGTGGCTACTGGGGTTCATTTAATTATACTATAAATTACTGTAAAAATTTCAGTCAGGAGACTCGATAGCTCTTCAACTATGGAATCAAAACAGATATTTAATTATACTGTGCTTGTATTTTGAGGCCTTTGACTTGTGTTTATGGATATCAGAAGACAAAAGAGCTCCAGGAAGGGTAAATAGTTTGTGAAAATAGTGTTTTGATCAGCACTTACCATCTTTGAATGAATATGAGGAGGTAGTATTATCTCCACTGATTCTGGGGAAAGGTTTAGTAGGAAGGTGGAAAAGAACATAATTAGTAAAGTTCAAACCATTTCAGCGCTGACAGTTTGTTGAGATTTTGGGGATTTTATCATCCTCCTGCACATGGGGCGGATGGCTTATGTTTGACATTTTAAAATAAATCTTTACCTAGTTTCCTGTGTGAAATAACCTTTTCTTTTTACTATTTTAAAAAGAGCTTGCGAAGCAATTTTCATTGAGGTGGTTGTGTGCAAGTTCTTTTCCTATCAAGCACTGATGGATAGACTAAAACCTAGATTTTCTCTAATCCTGGATATCATTCTTTGTATAAATAATATGAAAAACTTTGAGAGTTAGTCTTGGTGCTGATGATTTTCTTGGCAGTGTTACATCTGTAACATTGAAGAGAATATGTTTTGTTTCCTTTCAATCACCATATAGTCTTTTGGGGTAATCTGTGAGGTTTGAACTTGTCTTTGTGTCAGTATCCCAGAAATTGCCAGAGTACTTTGTTTGGTCTGTAGTTCTCACTGCTAGCTGAAAGAGCTTCTGGAGAAGAAGTCCTTATAGGGAAGGGAGAATAAAGGATGTCCACATGTGCATTTTTTTCCAGTTTTATGAATTCTGTGAAGTAATGAATTCTTTCCAGGACACTAAAGGATAATTCAGACTACCCTTCTCAGCTATTGTTGTGACGTTATGAATGAACACAAATGATTTTTTCCATCCATTTTATATATCCAGTCCTCACTAAGCAGAGATGGGCAGTATTTGTAGGCAGTGGTTTGATCTCTTGTTCCTCAGCTTCACCAGTAATTCCTATCTACAGCTTGAAGTGTGGGTATAAGGTAGAGGGAGAGGGGGTGGAAGATTCCAAAGCCTACAAGGAAGTTTGTGAGCATTTTGGAAGCATGTAGTAGAGGCCAGGTGACCCAACAGTGTGTGCATCTTGGTAGGATACAATCTTCAGAGAACTGCAGCTACAGGTGAGCAAAATACCTTCCTGTGTTGTTTGTACCTTGTCACATGCAGAGATGAATGAGTGCTGCCTCATGTCCTGAGAGTTCTGTCTCTGCTCATGCCTAGACATTAAGCACCGCCGGCTGCCTATTCTCTTCTTTGCTAACAAGATGGACCTCAGGGATGCAGTGTCATCTGTGAAAGTGTCTCAGTTGCTGTCCTTAGAAAACATCAAAGACAAGCCCTGGCATATCTGGTAAAGTTCTCTTTTTCTATACTTTTATTGACATTACTTTGTGCATTCCTATTTTAGCCCTGTCCTGTCACTCACTACTGTTTAAAATAAATGGAGTAGATAAAAGACAGATTCCACACATGAAACACTAAATTTAAAACAGGAATATTAAAATACTTACGGTGAAACTTAGTTTAGAAGTGTAATGGAGTGGAGGATTTCCAGTGGAATCAGAAAGCAGGACTGATAGGAGAAGAACAGTTGACATTATATTTTGCTGGGAAATTGAGTAGAATTGTTATTAAAGTGCTCCTGCTAGATTACCTTGCAGGTTTGAGAATATCAATAATAAAGCCTTTGGAGTTTTTTTTCCACTCTGCAGATGCTTCAGTAAACTGTTGTTGAAAGGCCATTTAGTAAACTGTTCTCTTCTATATTCAGAGAGACACTGTACTCTTTGTACCAAGTCATGTTTGAGGGAGTTTTTAGTTGTAGGAGCTTGGCTTTTGTTCCTGAAGGATGTAAGCTTTACTTAGTGCTGGTGTTCACAAGGAAAAAACTCTCCTTTTATCAGAAGTGCTTTATACAAGTTAGTTTTTTGTCCTATTAAACTCCTCAGCTATTTTAGGTAAAAGTGAAATCAGCAGCTAAATGCTGCTGAAAGCTACAATTTTCATTTTAGTCCCTTTCATGTTAAACTTGATTACCTGGACATTGTTTTTGTCCAGAAATCACACTCATGAATTCCCAAGCTTTTTGGAAGATCGTTTTATAAGGGACTGCAGTTATAGTCCAGATTCACTGCCATGCTGGTTTTCACAAATTGGAGAATAAAGAGCATTTAAACAGTTATCCCACAGTGATTCAGAAGGTAGATTTACACTGCTCTCAGTGAGCAGAATGGTTTTATACATTAACAGACACTCCTGGGGTTTCTGTTACAATGAAGTGTGTACACACACATAATTCCTCCTTCCAGTACTCCGGCATTCTCACTGTGTGTAGGAACTGCGTGGAGGACATCTGGGCTTGATCATCTTAAAGGTCTTATCCAGCCTAAATGATTCCATGATTCATGGCTGCTGTTGGAGGGAGTAAACATCTTTCACAGCATTGTCTGAGGAGGGAGGTGCTGCAGAACAAGGTGTCTGCCTCGTGTGGGGGCTCTCCCAGAGCCCCTTATGTTCTAGGAATGATTCCTTGTGCCTTGAAAGTGGAATTAAAAGAGATCACATCATGAAATTCTGTTTCCTTGTGGGGAAGGTACCCTATATTATTTGAGGAGCAGTCTTCTCCATAGGAGGAAAACTTAAGGAAACTACCTGATGCTACTTTGCAATTATGGAAATTACAAGTTTGGTGGTGACTCAACTAAAACTGGTATTTTTACAATGTTTTTGAAATTTTATTTGTTTCTTTCAGTGCCAGTGATGCTCTTAAAGGAGAAGGATTACAAGAAGGTGTGGATTGGCTCCAAGGTATATCATATGTAATTATCTTGCTGTATTTTCATTCTGTTAAACTCTTTCATTTTGTAAGGTTTTTTATTTTTTGTTTCCTTTCTGTCCATTTCTGCTGTCAGATCAAATTACACAGTGAGTACTAAAGCTCTATCTCATACTTGCCTTTCGTTTAGGTCCTTAATGTACACAAAACATCGTGTGGGCTTCCCTGACCAGAGTGTGTATTATGAAATACTAATGCACTCTCTTGCAAACAGTGTAGCACTTTCATTTAAACAATACCAGCTCCCACACTTCAATTTCTTATTGTGGTAGTTCAGTTTCTTCTTTAATTTATTCTTAATGTCCTATCCCTGTTTTACATAACTTAATGTTATGTATCAAGAAATGGTGAAAGAAAATAAGCCAAGTACACAGACAAATACACTGGTTTTAATTATACACCTTCAGCTCTTTAATTTAGAGCCAAAAGAAGAAATTCTTACACCATAACAATTATAGGACATGCAGACACTCATAACTGCATGGAAAATATCAGGTCCAGCTTGGATGATGTCTGACATCCAGCATCTTTAATTACAAATTTGATACAGATGTTGTGTAATTACAAACTTGGAACAGATGTTGTGTCTCCTTCTGTTGTGTGTTGGTAAGGCTCTGGTCTCTCTCGTTCTCCTGCTCAATGTTTAGATTAGTGAATTGTGGCATAGTTTTGGCAGACTGATCCCAGTTTTAGCTCCCTGGCTGGCGTTGCTTTTGCTGTGAAGTGCCTTGGGTGGCGCGGGCTCAGCTGACTGCAGCACCCGCCTGTGCTGTGCCCCGCCGGCCGCCGGGTGTCAGCGCTGGCCCGGGGACAGAGCCTCCTTCCACAGGGGTAACAGCCAGCCCTGGCCCGGGTTAAGCCATCCCCACTGCTCTGGAGACACCAGGCTGTCCTTTCTATTTAGGCTCGTCCTGCTGGCTAGAAAAAGATGGTTTGTTTTACCCAGTTATTGTAGAGTACAAAAACATTTGGTGATGTTTTTGTTTCAGAGGGAGAGCTGCTCGCCAAAAATAGTCTTTAAAAAGAGATTTACTGCCCTACAGAAGAGCAGTGATGTATCCTCCACCAGCTAAAATAATTCTGGAGTGGGGAACCAGGATTTTGGTATTGGGTTTCCTCCTCTCCTGTATCATATCACAGAGGCAGATTCCAAATCATAACTTTTCCTAATTTCAGGCACAGTTCTGGCTTAGTAATGTTTTCTTGCTATGTTCAGAGTCTCCGCTTCTCTTGGAAGAACCTTTAGAGTTTCAGTCCAAATTTTGGGCTTTTACATAGCTTCATGCTACTTAAAACGATCTCAAATGCTTGTGTAAATATTTTCTGACAAAATATTTAAGTTATAGATGTAGGTTTTTTTAAGCACAGCAAGCACATGCTTCTCCTGTCACTCACATAGCTCTTACAGCTATTCATTTCTTATGGAGTGTTAAACTTCTTAATTTTCTGAGATGAAAATCCTCATGAAGGGGCTCTATCTGAAAATTTCCTTTAAGTCCCTGGTTCAGTGAACCCAAAAGCTGAAGAGGGGATGAGTTTAAATGGTACTGTTAAACTAAGCACATGTAGTTTGGCAATTTTATGTTTAAAGGCTGAATACTTTGATATTTCAAGGACAAATTTTTACTCTTCATTTTCCTCATACCTAGAGCACCAGATGGAAATATTTGGAACAAATCTGTTCCAAATCTGTTATGGTAGTCCCTAAATCACAGCCTGGGGATGCCATAAAATTCATAGGAGGAAATGACACCTGGGGAATGAGTACACAGTTCTTGTCAGCAGCCAACATTTCTTACTTACCCCTTCCAGATCCATTTCACAGTTGGGGTGGTGGGGCAGAAAGTTTTGTGGGTTTTTTCCCTAGTGAAGGCTGGGTTTGCTATTTCCCTACTTTGTAATGGAGTTGCTTTTGCAACAGCATATCCTCCATAGGGTAAAACAAACCTGTCTCACAGCATTCCCCCTGAGTGGGAGAGATTGTGCTGATTCCCATATTTTGTAATGGGATGCTGGATGCTTTTGGTAACCAAGAAAACGTTTGAAGTGAGTTGAGAAATGGCAGTCAGGCTGCAATATGGAGAAGTGTGGCTACAGACTGCAAAGTTTTCATGTGAATTACTAGAAACCAAACTTTAAATCTTTTGCTGTTGGGCGGTTTATATTCAGTTAGGTGGAAGCCAAAATGCCTAAAAGGAATTGAAATGCATACTTCATAAAACAAACTTCCAGGTCTTATGGTCATCAAAGTGATCTTATAAGTCTGAAGAAGATAAAAATTGTATTAGGTGGAAGAGTCTCCCTGTTACATCCAAGATTTGAGGGAAACCACTTGGGTGTATAGGAATTTCAAAAGTGGATGAGAGAGCAAGTTGAAAACACACTCTGCATTGTCCCCCATTCTTGTAACTACATCAAATATCTAGATCTATTTTATGTTTTCAAAAAGCAAAATGTAGCAAGAATTCATCTTGTGCTAAGACTAGATGTTTCTTTTTATTAACAGGTCAGATGCAAGCAATGAAGACATGAGAGATAAATAAAGGCTCTATGGGATTCTTTTACACCCTTTGTCAGCAGATGAAGAATGTGTTCCTTGGAAAGGAAGAATGATTTGAAGAAGATGAACAGTTCAGCTAAAATATCCTGTATTGACCTTTTTCAGTTTAGTATCTCTTCCAGAAAAACTGAATATAGACAACTTAGCACCTCAGGTATGCACACTGATGAATTAAATTGAATCTTGTGACTGGAGAGAACATACTGAAAAAAAAAAAAATTGTGTTAACAATAAACATCTGCATTCATTTGAGGTTTAGGTGATAATTAGCCATCAGTAAATGCCCCTCTGTTTTTTGGGGGGACACCTTTTGAGCAAATGGGAATATTTTTTTTCCAGAGAAAGAATAATCAGCACTTCCTGAAACCCATCTATATAAGATACCTACTGATTTTAGATGCCCAGTTTTAGGCATTACTGCCATTTATTTTATATTAAAGTTTGATGTTGGGTTTTTATTATCCATCTCTAATATACTTCTATAAGAGTATTTTGATTAAAGATATAAGGATTCAAGTGTTCAGTATATTTGTTATAGATGATTGCAGATGTTTTTAAAAAATTGCTTTTAATGAAATGTTATTAATTGTTTTTTGTGATTATGCCATGGTTATATTTGCATTCCCATCAATAAAACTTCAAATATATGACATGCCCTGATTGGGTTTTTTAACTTCAATATGCTCATTAATTGTTTTTACATCCTAGAGATTTTTTTTTTCTATTCACTTCATTTGGAATTTCTTTATCCATATTCAAGTGGATATAGCACTGTATATGTAATAAAATGGTATCTCTGTTGCCAAGGGATTTTTTTTTTATTAATTACATATATATTTTACACCACCTTAGACACTAGACTTCTCTTCCAGATACTTAAGGAGCATATGAATCACAGGATGGGTCAGGCTGGAAGAGACCAGAGTGGGGTCATCTGGCCCAACCTCCCTGCTCAGGCAGGACAAGCCCAGAGCACATGGCACAGGATTGCATCCAGGTGGTTCTGGAATATCCCCAAGCAGGGGGACTCCACAGCCTCTCTGGACAATCTGTTCCAGTGCATGGTCACTGCACAGGAAAGTTCTCATGTCCAGGTGGAACTTCCTGTGCATCAGTTTCTTGCAAGTTGTTTGAAAACACAATTTAGGGACAGCTCACTGGTTTACTAGATCATTATTATGAAATGTCGTATATATTTCTCTTGTGTATAAAGACTGTATTACTTCCAAAAATAAATTTAATAAACTTTCTGGCTCCAAAGTGTACTATAGGTAAAAAATTAAGAACTTTATTTTTGTTCTGCCACTTCAGGAAAGAGCAGACTGATCTGCCAGTGCTTAAGACTCAGTTTAACTCAGTGATTACCTGATCCCTGTGGGATATGTAATATGCAGCTCTTGCAAAAGCTTCCCCCCACACCCATTAGCAAATAAAACACACAAATGTTCTGTCAGCATGCATTCTAGGTCTCACCTCATAGAGGAGTATTTGGAGCAAAGGGAGCTGAAATGGGAGAACAGTGTCATGTACTCTCAGTTATTAAATAGTTAAATTTAACTCCCCTGCTTTGCCAGAAGAAAATCTCACTGTAAGAAATCTTTCGTACAGGATGCTGTGGTTCTTACACTTCAGTTTGTCATGGAAGTATTTTCATGTCTTTTTGTGACACTGTTGGCCTTCTGTCAACTCTGAATCTAAGTATCTATACAAAAATCAAATACAAAGCAGGAACAGTAATATTCTGAAAAGTTTTCCTCTGAATTATGGGCAGATAATTTTTGGGTTTACTTTGCTTTGGATAATATAGTAATTAAAATAATGGGTTGGAAGGGACCTTAAAGATCATTGAATTCCAGCCCCTGCCTTGCTTGGACAAGGGACACCTTCCACCAGACCAGGTTGCTCAGAGCTCCATCCAGCCTGGCCTTGAACAATTCTAGGGGTGGGAACACTGCAAATTCCTTGGGCAATCACTGCCAGTGCCTCACCATGCTCTCCGTAAAGAATTTCTTCTTAATATCTAATCTAAAACTATTCTCTTGAAAGTAATATTTGTAAAACTGTTTCACTGTGTGTAAGTATTTTGTAATTATTCTGGATCACTTATATGTCCTTATTTAAATGAAACATTTAGTTTTAAGTTAACAGTTTCTTTTTTACCAAAGAAATTTTAAGTTCTTACATAGAATCCGTCTGCATTTCTGATTTCCTTGAATGGTATGGACCTTGATGGTTTTCTGATTATTTTGTTTGTTTATTTTAAATTACATGAAACGCTATGTTTATCCTGTCAGTTGCCTTTACTGTCATGGGAAGCTGTTTGAACCTACTGCTTTGTTCTTCCATCTGCAAATCCAAGGGAAACACTCTAATTTTTTTTTCCTCTCTAATGTGGTTAGGAAGTGCTTTTTGAAAACAGCAGTTAGTTTTGTACTTTTATTATTTTTGCCCTTCTTGATTTTTTGGTGTTTGATTTTGTTCTGCAACATCTCTTTCTGTTCCTCCCTTATGGGGCCAGTTGGGGCCAGTGGTCTGAATGAAGACCTCTTGGAAGGAATGGAAGTAGGAACAGGTCTATTAGAAAAATGCTGGATTTTTTATTCCCCCCCCCCCCCATTACTCCTTCAACCATTAGTTATGCCTTACTTTTAGAACATTTGTGATCATTCTGTGAATATAAAACCTCCTGGGGGCATCTCTGCATGTTCACCTCTCCTTCGCACTTTGGTGTACAGACATAAGTCACTAACATCTACTGATGCTGGAGCCCTGAGTTGCTCTAAAAATGTTGAATTTGGTACAAGGATGATATATTGCACAAAATCCTCAGATATCTGTGCAGAAAGACTACTTTGGAGTTGGTTTTTGTGGCTATCGGACTTCCATGCTATTCTCCAATTACATTTAGGATGTTAAAGTAATGAATGAGTTATATCCTTGGTGCTCCAAGACAGTTTGCATTGACAAGTTCTTTGTGCCTGAGGAACAAAGCAGACAAGGGAATATTCTTTTTTGTTTTTATCCATGTTACTGTAGGTGTGTGCATTAAGTGGTAACTTGAAGGGCAGTAGAGTGACCAAAAGAGACTCAGGAAATTTGGTCTTTACACCCCACTTAGAGTTTTGTGCTGTTGCTTCTATGCACGCTGCCCACCTACATATTTAATAATTTCCTTTAAATATGCCTGGTCAGGCTTAAGATGAGCATTTTCAGCTGAAATATGGTGCAGTTGTTTTCATATACAAAGCTTTGCCTTCTAGGTCTCTTCACTGAGGAGGGGGCTATCAGGTGAATGTGTAAATCCTGATTTTCCTAGCTGTGCCTCTCTAGTTCTGAGCATCAGTCCATGGGAACCTTGTGTTTTACTACTCCTTGCAGCTGTGCTGAGAGCCTGCGTGGCCTCAACACTCCTGGGCAATTTCACATGAAGCAAGTGTAGTTCTAAGTGTGAGGATGTAAATGTAATGGAGCTTCCTTTTAATCTTAGCCCTCTAACTGTAATTTCCTTGGGGTGTTTTATTTACTAATATGAAAGATAAGCTGCTGTAAAAGACCAGACATAACAGCTCAGCTTAGTTGTCTGCAGACAGGTATTCTGATGTGGTAATACGTGGAAGGGTAACATTGAACTTCAGAGCTTCTGTAAAACAGCTGTGCAACTGTTTTGGAAAGCAGCTTATCTCTTAGGAGCTTTAAGTAGGAAATATAATTTTGTTTGTAATAAGAAGTAATGCTGATTCAAAATGCTTGTCCTTAAAAGCAAACATTTATTAAGCCAAGAAATGGCGTTTAATCTCAAAAGGAATAGGGCTGGGGGGAGGGGGTTTTTGTTTGTTTTAAGTTTTACTTGTTTTTATAGTTTTACTTGGTTGGAAAATCACTCTTTTTATGATTAATTCCTGTCTTCCATTTATTTTGTTCTTTCTTAAAGAAATCCTACAAATCTTGATCCTCAAATTTAAATCTGCTTCTTTTAAATTTAGCTGAGTATTCTGCTACTGAAACTTTGCAGCTCCCTTCCCTGTTGTTTTGGTTTTGGGTGGGTTTTTTTGAGTAACAAAATAGATAATGAGAGAAGGTCACAGAAGACAGCACTAAAAAAGCAAAAAAGGATACTACCAAGAAAGTCTCCAACTCTCCTCTTTCACAAGGGTCAGGAAAGTTTGCTTTCAAAGGTTAATTTTATGTGTCCTGATCCTTTTTTATTACTTTTCACTGCTTAAATTTAAAAATGCACTGTTACTATGCAAAACTAATACTGTGTGGAACAGCTAATCAGAGTTTAGAGCTTTAAATGCTCTTTTGTAACAAATGCCAAGTGTTTTTAGTAATATTTTGTAACCATCCCTTAGTTCAAGGCTCTGTAGCTCCTGTCACAGTAAGTTACATCAGGGAAGCATGTGTGTTTGTGTGAACCAGCACTTTGTAATTAATTTGCCACTGTTCAGCCAGTTGGATTTGCCACTTAATTGGTTGAATTTTCCTGGCCATATGCAATTCTTGCTCTCACAAGTACAGCGTGTACGTGATAATGTACTGTTCTCCTTCAGTGCATGTCAGGATCTCACCATGCAAATCTGCTGTGTTTGCTTTTCCCACTCTCCTAATGACAGCATGAAACCCCCTCCCACTACAGTTTTTCAAAATAAATCCTTGAAATGAAAGCTAGGCTCCTAATGTCTGTCTACCATTAAATGATCTTGTGTTCTCCAAACTGTTTCCCAGGAGATGAACTTAATTGTATTACAATCATATTACTCAGGCACCAGCTCGAAAGGGGGTGTTTGTAATTTCTCTGGGATTCAGGGAGCACCTTTGAAGAACAGAGTAACTTGTGTAGTAAAGGAAGTGTAAATTTAGCAACTTCATGCTAGGCAGTCTTTTGGCAAACCACATTGTCTTTGAAGATCAGTAAGTAGATGGAAGGCCTAGCAAAATACTTACTGAACCAAATTTAGTTTGCTGAAGAGTTGCCTAATAGTTTCAATAAAGGGAAGAAAAGACAGTAAGGAAATATTTTTAAAAATCAAGAAAATTGGGATGTATGGAGGAAATTTCTTTGGGCTTGAGTCATGCTAGTGAATAATAAAGAAACTTAAGCCTCGTGAGGCTCAGTGAGGTGACCATGATAAATGATTGAAGCGGATGCTTGGCGATACAGGCTAATGAGAGCAGCCCCATCAAACTGCTTTTACAGAGCAAGGAGAGCTGGTGCTGAGAGCCTGATGTCCCAATCTGTGTGGCCTCAGTTTCCCTCAGCCTGAGCCTTTCCAAGGGCTTCTCAGTCCTTGGAGCACGCTGTGCATTCTTGGCTTTGAGGTGTAATTTCATCCAAAAAGAAATCAGTTTGTGACCTCCCAGCCAACTCTGCCATGTAAACAAAAGCACTGCTAGTGAGGATTATCTTTAAAATACCCTCCTGACCTGAATTAATGCATAAGTGGAGGCATGCCTGTACAAACCTAAGAGGGAAACAATCCCAAAGTTTTCAAATCATGGGGTTGGAACCATGTGAAAGAACAGAAAGAACAGCAGAACTTGGCAAGAGGTCTCCATAAGCCAAGATTCCCCAGGAATAATGCCAGTGAAATAGTTAGGAAAAATACAAGTTTGTAGTGTGCTTCACTTGGAACTGGGAAAGTTTACTCCACAAATACAGGATATGACCATTGGACAGGGATTAAGGGGTAACACTTCCAGCTTGAAGGAAATGGCATAATGTCACTTCTGAAAAAACAGTCATGAGTAAATAATAATAAATATTAAAATTTTTATGTCAGTAATAAAAGAGTTGTCTGTCAGGCATCACTGCTGTTCTTGCCATTTTCTGTATTTATGATCACACAGGTTTAAAGGTGTTACTAGGAAAAGAATTTGGCAATCTTTTTTTTTTTGCTTAAACTATCACTCTGCAAGTAAATCTCTCTTTGTTTTAAGCTTATCCACCAACATTTACTTGCATAAAGTGAAAAGGAAAAAAAGTGTCTAAAAATTGGTATAATGAGTAACAAATGGAATCAATGAACCAGAAAGCGGATGTTGTTTTCAGTGATAGCAATATTCCAAGGATTTTGTTCATCGTGTATTACATCATCAGTGGGTTACACGAAAGCATCTTGGACCCAATTTAACATTTCTATCTGTGAGGTGATGTTGTTGGCCAGTCATTAATTCTTGCTTTTGAGAAGTAAGGACTGGTGAAGGGTTTCCTTTCAAGGGTGGAATGTTTCTGCTGGAAAAGTTGCTGCTTTTCTCTTGTAATACTTGGTTTTATTCCCTCTTCAGCCCCATTTTTTGAGGTGGTCTTTTACATCCTTAGGTAGTTTTTGACAGGGAAGTGTTACTATGTTTTGAGATTCCTAGAACCTATGCATAATTGTTTTCTAGGTCCTCTGCTGAGCTTTAAATCAAGAGCAAGTTAATGCTCTAAAAAATTTTTGGCAGCAGTTTCCAAGTGGGCTAAATTGATCTATAAACTAATCCAATCTAGTAATTAGAAAGTATTGCTGTATTTTGCAGTTAAGTTTTGAGCCTCACTATTTCTTTCATTGGTACCATTATAAAATAAGATCAATCACTATTACGTTAAAAAGCAATTGCAGAACAGCCACTTCAATGCTGATTTACCACTGTTATTATAGGTACATATAATATAATAAAGCTGTGTTGTAGCTTTACAGTTCCTGGAAATTAAAAGACATATAGGCAAAATCAAGTCATTCAGGTTGTAGGAATAATTTTAAGTACCAAATTTCCCTTTCACCCATTCCATAAATGTTAAAGTACTACTTATTTCTCTGTCTACTCTGTCATGCAATGATTTAAAAAAGCATTAAAACCTCCTCTTTTTGTGGGTGATAAGTCTCATGCTTTCCTTGAGGTTTGTGTTCTGTCATCATGTCAGGTAATGCATTTAAGTAAGTCCTTAATTTATGCAGAATACAAACCGTGTGTGTGATTTCTTAAAGGCTGTAGCAATGCCTGAGCTGTGAAGTGAATGACAGGTGATCTGATACTGGCATCAGACTAAATAGGAATACTTCAATCAGTTCCTAATATAAAGAAAAAATGACAGCTTTATCCAGAGAATTGATTTACCACAGAGATAATGTGGGCCTTTATTTTCAGCAGCAGTTCATCACACCCTGAAAATTGGAAAACATAGAGTACCTCTACTGTTTATGAACTACACTAAGTGCATTCTCTAAATACCATCTTCCATTGTAGAGAAACCCCCTTTAGTCTTCTTAGTCATATTTTATTGGACTAGGGATGTGCATTAAATACAGAAAATGTTTCTAAATAACAACATCAGATAAAAAGACTGTTGCAGGCTCATATCCCCATTAGCCAGATGTTTCCTTGTGATGGCATTTACTTTGTTGAAAAAGCTTTTCTGCCTTGACTTTACTAACAATGAATGCTTGAGTGAGGAAGCATGGATTACTCAGAATTTTTGTTCTGGGGAATTAAGAGAAATATTCTTTCCTCTATTAAAGGTTTTGTTGTGTTGGGCTTAAAAGTAAAAAAAAAAAAAAAAAAAAACCACCAAAAAAAACCACCCACAAAAAAAATTAGAGTGTGGGGGGTCAGTTATGCTGTT
>JAYDZK010000001.1:4004557-4131531 GCA_034509185.1 Euphonia xanthogaster
TCCCCGGGGCGGAGGGACGCGCTCGCCGCCTGCCGCCGCCGCGGGGACTCGGTGCCGGGCGGGTGCTGGCGGTGTCTCCCGTCCTGTCCCGTCCGGTCCGGTCCGGTCCGGTCCCGTCCCATTCCATCCCGGGGATGTCCGGCGGGGGCAGCCGGCGGCGGGCCGGCCCCTCCTGGCACAGCACTTTCTCTCGCTTCTTCTCCAGGAGCCCACCCGGCCAGGGGACGGCGAACAGGTACGCGGGGTTCGGGGGCGGCGCGGTGCCACCTGCGCGGCCGGGGGACACCGGAGGACACGGGGGGCGCGGGACTGAGCGGGGCCCCGGGCCGTGTTGCGACACTGCTGGGTGGCGGGGCAGCGGGAGGAAGCGAGCGTTCCCCGCGGGGAGCCCGCGCGTCCCGCGGGCCGGGGGCGGCTCCTGGGACAGCGGCGGGGCGGCGGCGTGTCTGAGGGAGCTGCGGAGCGGGCTGGGAGCGCGGCTGACAGCTGCCGCCACGGCCGGGAAGGGCGGGCTGTCCTGGGGCAGCGCTGCCGTGCGGACACGGCTGCTGCTGGGCGCTGCGGCGGGGCGACTCCAGGGCTCCCCGGGAGGTTCATCGAGCACCCCCGGCCCCGCCAGGCTCGCCGGAGCCCCGGTGGAACATGCTGGGAATGAACAGCGCACCCCGCGGCTCCGCCGCCGCCTCGGTCAGCGTCCCGTGGCCCGGGTCGCAGCCCCTTCCTCGGGGACTGAAAGCAGGGCAGGGCGCTGAGGGCTTTGAGGGCTTTGTTTGTTTGTTTTTCCTTTTCAGTTTTCACGCTGGAAGTTTTCTTTTGGACTGGTGTAAATCGGTTAAGGCAACATAAATATTACTGATGTGTTTAAGTCTCAATGCAAAATTTGTGGTTTATGGAAACTTCGTTATTAATAAATTTTTTAGTGCAGGGAGACTTTACAAGATGAAAAGGTTTGGAAACTTCTTGTGTGTTTGTTCCTTTTCCTTTTTTTTTTTTTTTCTTTTCTTTTTTTTTTTTTTTTTTTTTTTTTCAAATCTGGTGGCTGCTTTCTGTCTGTAACTAGGAAAGAAGCCCAGATAAGTTTCCTTCAGTTTCTCAGGCAGCCTCATTGTCCCAAGGGACCGAGCATATTTCTGTGGTGAAAAGGTGTTAACTGACCAGGCCTTACTTCCTCAGGTGTAGTATTTATTCTTTGCTTTTAACATGTTGGTTTTAATCTGAGTCATTCTTGATATAGGGCATAGGTTTGTGTTTAATCAGATAGACAGTGGCTATTGCAGTAGTTATTTCAGTGAAAAGCTGTAGGATCTTGCCTTGCATATTCTCAGCAATCATGGAAAATAGAAGAGCCGATTGCTCTTTTACACTGACCGTCTTCAACAGTCTTGTAAATGCACCATGAGGATTTTTAGCTTTGCGGGGTTTGTTTCACTGTAGGCATTTGACATGCCAGTACACCACCAAGAATCCACTGGTCTTTTATGAGCAGAAAGCGTTGCTTTTTTATTTCACAGAAAAAAAGAAATTGGCCTTGGTTCAGCAAGACTGCTTAATCAAGGCCATCTTTACAATTGCTGGAATAGCCTGGCTGTTTTGTCTGGTGGGGGTGGTTAAGATACGGGAGAAGGCGAAGGTTTGGATCTGGCTGAGGACCTGGAGAGGCAATAGGACAGGTTTCATCGGATGACGCCTTGCCAGCTCCCTCCGGCTGTGGTTTGGGATAAGCAGAAAAGCCTAGCGGTCACCTCGGTAAGGAGGAGAGTGATGCCACTTCAGTGGTTTGGGCACTACGTGGCCGATCTGTAGGTAGCACTCATGGCAGACCTACTCCGCTTAACTTGGGGCTGCAGTCTAATCTCTATCCCAATCGCAGTTTCATTTCCTGCAGCCAAGAGCCTTTTCTTTATTCGGAAGCTGGGGTAGTCCGCGCAGATGTGCGAAGGCTCTGGCCCCTTGGCCTCGTTGCTGAGCTCCTCACGAGGTTCGCTGCAGGGCGGTGGCCGTGACTCCTTCCTGCGGCGGAGGCGAGCGAGAGCCCTCGCCATACCAAGTCCCATTTGGTATGTTAAGGAGCTTTTCCTTGTTGTGCCGGGCTGCAGCGTGGCACGTTCGTCAGGAATGCTGACGTTCTCGTATTTGGTTTCCAGTGGCAGCCTTGTTCGCAGATTAGCGTAATTGCATACATTACCCAGCGCCGGGCTGGGGTGAGTGCCGCAGGTTCGCTCCTCGTGTTTATTCAGCGAGCTCGGCCGTGCAGCAGAATGGAACAAAGCCGGAGTGCGGGGAGGGGGACCAGGGCTGCCCTGGGTAGTTGTTGTGAAGGTGTGGGGTGCGTGGGTGAGTTGGGGAATGCAGCTTTTGTGAAGGGCTAGGAGAAATGTATGCAGCGGCATGGAATCCCCTTCAGGGTATTGGTAGGATATATGTTGGAACCAGACCAAGTTTGATATATGTATATAAAACTTTTCTGTGGAGGTATTTTACTTACTGATGGGTTTCAAAAAAGTAGAAGACCTAAGTAGAGGGGGAGCAGTGTATAATCACATACACCCCGTGTGCCTGCACTGACCTCTGGAGCCATGCATCACGCTTGATGCCTCTGCAGAATGTGATAGTTTCCTAAGTTATAAAAGCATGCAGAAATGAGCCTCTGTCCGTCCAAAAGTCATTCTCTGTCTGCTTCTGTGAATTAGGCAGTGGTGGGTGGCTGGAAGCTGCTAGCTTTCCTTCCCCATGGGCAGAGCTCCCCTCTTGCTCCAGACCCTGCTCAGATTTACCTGTAAAAACCACAAGAACCAAAACCCAAACCTGCCATGACCCTGGTTTAAAAATAGGAGGAAGGGGATGGGGGGGAGGTAGGTACATAGTTTGTTAATCAGTGTCTTAGACTCTTCTGAGAACCTCATTTGACAAAAAGCTTATGTTAATAACTTGCCCTTACAGCAATTTGTAGCTCTGATGAACATGAGACTTGCTGGAGGCTTGCTTGCTTGCTTCTGGAAAAAATAAGCTGTGCAGGTTAGTTGTAAGTTTTGTGGCAGCAAAAAAGCACAGCGCATGCCTTTGGAGTTCACTTGGCTTTTACATAAAATGTAGCCAAATGGAAAGCATCTCCCACCCAGTGCTTGCCTGCTGCTTAAGTGTGTTCTTCAAAGTTGGGGCTGCTTTGAATGGCTTCAGTGCACTTCATCCCAGGTCTTTATCATTGACTTCCGTCAAAGGCAGTCATGCTGTACTGAGCTATTTGCTATTTTCAATAATACACAATTGGTTATTGGTTACCACAGTGTTTGTCCTGGGGCAATCTAAATCCCCAGGATGACAAAACCCAATTGTATTTTCACTATTCTAATAGGAGTCTTATAATTTTTAATTTTTTTTTACTAATGCATGTATTTTTAGTCCATCTGGAAGAAGACACAGCTTTTACACTATAAATCTACACTGTGGATTCTTTCTGAAATATGAGGCTTCTGTGGCTGAGCAATTGTTCCTTTGCGAATAAATGTGACCTTTCAGGGAGGTGGGACACTTTTTACTGAGGTACCATCCAAATGTCCTTTGAACTATGGGTGCATTTTATTAGATATTCTGTGTAGTGTTTAGCAGGTTCATTTCTTATTTCTCTTTTTCTCTCCAAGCACTGTTGGCTGGTCATAGAACTACCAGTGCAAGCTTGGTTTGTCAGGATATTTTGTCTGCGTTGCTGAAGTATACCAGAGCCATCAAACAGGGAAGAGCAACCTTTTATCTGGTTTAGAAGGATTTGGGGGGGCCGATTGGTTTGCTGGGATTTTTTTTGGGCTGAGGTTGTTCCATTCATCCATTAGTATCTTACTGAGAGCTTTCAGAGATGAAGAACTTTGTTTATTCTGCCTAAGGAGAGATTAGAGTGTCTTTTTCTTCCTTTGGGACTGCCAGTCATTGTTCCTGTTTACAAAGAACATGTATTTTTGTAGTTGTAAAAACTGCATTTGAGGGACTGCTGGAAATTGATGGAAAAGGGAATAATAAATTTCAAACCTACTTCTTCTGAAATTGCTGCCTCCTGCCTGGGTTTGATTCAGATGCCATTGGCATCTTTGAAGAAATCAATTGTCTGCTGGAAACATCAGTCTCTGCTTTCTAATAAAAGAACCTTTTACTTTCAAAAGCCAGAGCAGGATTCTTTGTGTTGTTGTTAAAATTTAGCTTATTTATGAGTCTACATGAGGGATGGTGGTTTGTGGAACCAGCAAGGGCAATACTCCAACCATATGGAAGAATTCAAATTAGACTTGCCTAAGTAAGGTGCATTATGAAAATTTTCTGTACGTTTGTTAATTTGGGGTTTCTTTCTTCCTTTTTGCTTCCTAAATTTTTCTATTATGGCTTCCACTGCAGGATAATTCAAAATGGTATGAAAGGCCCTGATTCAGCAGGGTACCCAAGTGGTTGTCTATAATTAAGCAGGTAAATAGTTCTGTGCACTCTAGTGGGACTGCCTGCTTGATCAGAACACATACTTGGATGTCTCGTGGGACTGAGACCAGGAGGAGCAGGGCCAGCAGCTGGCCATGTGTGTGAGAGACATTTCCTGAAGGAAATGTTACTAGAGCTTTAATTATAATAGAAGAGCTCCTTGGAAGAAACAAACAACATTTTTTCCACTATTTTAAATGTTAACAGCATTCTCTCCTTTTCCAGTTATTGGCATTAGGGCCAGAGTTAATGCAGAAGTATTTCCAAAACAGCTACAGGTCTGTGGTTTTACGGAAGAGTTTTGCAAAGATCAAAACTCTTTGGCCTTTCCCTCTAGTGAACAAAAGGCTCCCAGGTGGAAACAAATTAAGATTCTGAAATATGTTGCTGTGGGGATTGTATTTCTAATTATTGTAAGTTCTTGAAAGGATGGAAACCCAGATACTGCTTTTAATTTCTGAGGGGCTTTTGGATTTTATACAGTTCATTTAGTATATGCTATTATACTTGCAGACAGTAGCACAGCACTGGGTTGCTCAGGCTTTAACTCAATTCTTCTGGTATATTAATTTTCATTTCTGAAATAATTTTCATCTGTTCTAACTGGCTTTGCAGTATCACTTTGGAAGACTTAAGGTCGGAAACGTTGCCTTGCTTACTCATTTCACTTTCTCACGTCAGTTTCCAGACACGAGATACAGTCTCCAATAGTGTTGTTATTGTGATTACATTACTTGCCTTATTTTGAAATAGAAAGGTGTTTTTCTGAATGTTCCACTGCTTCTTAAGTTGATAAGATATTTTTCCTTCTGCTTAAGGAGGTCTTGGGATCTAAGTGTGTAAACACCTTGGGAATCTGCACTTCACCTGCAGTGTTGTGTTGGGAAAAAATGTAGGAAAAAGTTATTTCTTGTGAGCACATGAACAGCAAAGGCAGGAAGAATTGCAGTGATAATATACTTTTATTTTTAATCATCAGTTACAGGCTGCAAATTTGGCCATAGAACTTATTTGGATAGGAATGGAAAATGCACACCTTCAAAACTAATTTCAATACCAAAGAGGAAACATTGATGTCTGTAGGATGCTTTGTGGGGTATATTTTTTAGCAAAGATGGAGTTCTGGAGAGCATTTTCTCAAGTTCTGGAGAATATTTTCCTGAAATAGCAACCCTCTGTACCTCTACCAAAAGTTTTCTCCTCCAGCCTAACTAGAAGAGCTTGCTGCACTTCACTGGTGACACCAGTCTCTCTTGCTTGTTTTTTTCTGGGTGATTGTCCTTAATGAATCTTTTTGAAATTCTGGTATGCTCTGTTTATCAGAACACCAGTTGCTGCTTTAAAGCTACCCTGGATTACTTTTTTTTTAAGATCTCCTATTTTTATGCCATTTTGTAAGTACCACTGTCGATCCCTCACACAGCAAGCATGCGCTTTGCAAACAGTTCTATTCCCCATTAATTCAATAAATTTAATCTTAATAAATGGTTTATAAATGTGTTTCTGATGTTATACCAAGTGTTTGTGTTCATGACCAGTAATGTCTATGTCATAAGAATGCTGGAAACTGTCTAACCAATCAGACTGGCAAATAGGGAGCAGATTCCAGAGCAGCATTGGTTGCTATGCCTGACAGATGCCAGAAGGAAAACCTTGATATAATCTGGTATAATCACACTGCCCAACATTGGAGTAAGCTCTGCTCAGAAACAGTTATATTTCTTTCTCCAGCCTTTGTAGGGCTGTTGAGTTCCCTCACATGTAAAACAGATTAAGTTATTTAGCAAGGGTCATCATATTTATTTCTCTTAGTTCTAGCCTTTAAACTTAAAGGTACATGTTCAGTGTAACGACATGGTTTGGTTCTTGAATTTTTTTCATGTAAACTTTCACTGTAAAATGTGGCCTATCTGTGATTTTTCTGATGTATTTATTTTCCATTATAGTTCTGGTTGCTTGTTTTAGTCTTCATTTAGTACTAACATACTTTGTGTAGCTGATATAAACCATGCAACACAGCACTGCTATTGCAGAATGTGAAGCTGACCCAGCTTTGCTGCACAAGCAAAGAACAGTATGTAAATCAGCAGCTGAAACAGGTCTGAGAGGAAAAATTGTTTCAGTTAAAACAATGTAAATTGCTTATTGCTGTCTGTAATCAAACCAGTTTCGAAATGAGGGTAGTTTAATTGAATATAATATGTTTTGTGTATTTCAACAGTTACATTCATCAGCAATTGTAACACTTCTTCTGCCTAAGTTCCTCCTTTCTCCTCCTGGCTCCTTTTTCTCTTTCCTTATCTTTCTCTGCTTTCTTTTCCTTTTCCTCTGTTTCCCTTCTGCATGTTTTTTTCATGAAACAGCAGCTTTGCTTTCCTTTGACCCTCTAATTTCAAACTCAATAACTTGGTTTTGTAATTACCATTTGTCTTAATGTCTTCAGTTCATCTCCCCTATGTGTGTGGCCTAAGCTTAAGCACAGAAGCAGTAGCCAGAAACCTCACATTCAAATTTCTGTGCAAAATTCTCCCTCTCTCTTTAAGACAAGCCCCAACAGCCTTGCCAGAGACTAGAGGCAGATTTTGTCACTGCTGCTACTATTTGGTTTCCCAAGAAGTGTGCTAGCCTGGGAATCTTGATGAAAAGTTCACTGGAAATTTCTCATTTTGACGCTTTTCAAAAAGCGTGACATTGTGGTTTTCGGGGGAGGGAAACAGGTTTTAATTAATTTAATTCAATAGGGTATTTTTCTTCTAAAATGCTAGCATTTTTATTTTCTGTTAAATACTAATATATTTTAGCTATCACTTGATGCACAAGCCAATTTTTTGCATCCAGTTGATTTTCTCATATCTTGTTGCCACTGAGCTTTACAGGAATATTTTCCTTTCAGGTCATTTAACAAATGGTTACTGTACCCTTGCTCATATTCCTCAAGGTATGTGCCAGAAGTCTGAATCTTAAAAAATTGACTTTTTAGATTAGATTCTGATAGTTCTCCTGGCTGCACAGCACACAAATGGCTTCGCAAGTGTGATAATAGTGCCTTGAGGAAGGTGTTTCCCTTTAAAGTCTATTTCATTTAGTTGGATTAAAGGGGAAGGATAGAAAAATTGATGTACTAAGTCTCCCAGGCGACCTGAGAAGTTAATAAACATGGCATTGATTGTAACATCACTGAAAGATGGGAATTGTCAAGCTCAGTTTTGTTTATGAGATTACAGCTTCACTTGACAAACTGCTGAAATATCATCCTTATATGCTTAAGACTTTGCACTGATGCTCCACTTAAAATATTTGCAAGTGAAATAACAGCAGGCTAAAGCTCAACATACAGAGGATTTTATAAAAATCCAGACATAATAAATAATTTTGTACTTGATCTGTTTGAAGAAAATGAAAAGGATGTATTTTTGAATCAATGTCTTCACAGATAATTTAAAAGAGGACAAAACTGTAGTATGTGAAATTTGCAGATGATTCGAGTGAAAAGTATGGAAATCCCCATGTAGATGATATTGGAAACAAACTAAGTTGCCACGGTTGGCAGCCAGTTAAACATGAGCTGCCAAAGTGGTGTCTCAGAGAAAATAATACAGTTGTTTGGTATATAAACAACAAACCACGTGTATTCTGTGGATGCTTTGGTTACTGCAGTAGCAAGTCCAGTTTTGGTGTCCGTGATTTATCATGAAAAATGCTGGTACACTGAAAAGGGCTCTGAAAAGATCTCCAGAACGATTTGATGTCTGGAAAAACTCCCTCACAGACTCAAGTGAAATAGCTCAGTGGCATTTAGTTTAGAAATGACAATGTTAAAGTTTGAAGCATGACTCTGCCTCAAGGAATGTAACTGGAAGGGAGATCAGATTTAAGTGCTTTATGTTATAGACCTGTGGCTTCAAGACTTTATTTGAATCTGAGTCTTTTATTATCTGTCCCACATAAATGTAGATTGATTGAGAAATGAGACTTGAATAGTTAAGCCTAAAATGTAGTGAATTTAGTAGTAGTTTACATGGAAAGGTCTTACTTACAAATGTGGTTGTTTTTCCATAGTTTGTTGTTTTTCAACCAAAGCACATAACTTCTTGTCACATGTTAAAGGCTTGATGCAGGTCACTCTTGGTGAAATTTCATAATCTAGATTGTGCAGAATGCCAGCTGCAGTAATCATAAGGGTCTGTATGGCAAGCAGGGCAACTGGTGTGTATATATATATATATATAAAATTTTTAATTAAAAGTCTGAATTTTTTGCAGTCATCTTTTTAATTACCACTTGGAAACTGGGACAAAGAAGAAACCAATACTAAGCAACCTATGGCTCTTTGCAATTTTATAATAAAAATTTCATTACTACTGCTGGTTTGTGGATATGGTGTGAGAATTCCTGTAATGTGCTGAAACCTCACTGAGGTCTTGCACATCTATATTTGATGGTATTATTAGACTTGTGGATTTCCTCTCATTTACATTCTTCAGGGAGGCTCTTGCACAAATGGATTCTAAAGTACTAGGTGATGAAATCCTTGTTTCAATGTTTCTCCATTGAAATATCTTTCTGGAAGGTCAGCACTACACGTGTAACTGTTGGCATGAAGTAAGATTGGAAAGAAGTCATGACATCAGAACTACATGAGGTGTATTTTCAAGAGAGAGATGTTAGCTGTGTTCAGAGAGAAAGGAGAGGCAGGGATCAGGAGCTGGCGTTACACCCCAAAATGCTGAAATAAAGTAATCGTAAAAGACATCTTTGAGGTTGGGCATTGCTTATTCTTGTGCCATTACAAGTCATCACTTTAAATGGCTCTTGAGTTAATCTGAGAGGACCAGTTAAAAGCAAACAATCCAGCCTTATGTGGTAGCAGGGTGGCTTTGGCTGTTCAGGGAGTTATCTGTCCCCAAGAGAGAGAAGATGGCAAAATGCTGGAGGACTCACCTGACTGGTTGCATGTGGGCTGCTTGAAAAATAAATGCTGGAGCTGCTGCATTGGAAGAGATTTGATTTAATGCCCTGGGAGACGCAAATCCACATGTCAACATGCACAAGTGCTGTGGTGGTGCTGAACTGAAGTTCAGCTTTAGTCAGCTGTCCCCGTTTCTTTAAGGGAGTGCCCATTAATTTCCCCCTTCCCAAACAGCAACAGGCTGTCTGAGTCTTCTGCTCATAAAAGGAACTTAAAATATCACAGCAATTACTTTCAGTTTGAAGAACTCTGTGTGTGGTCAGTCTCATCCAAACTTGTGTGTTTGTGCTTTATTCCTTGTATGTTTCCTGTAGCTTATTTTTATTTTATCTGTCACAACACATTCACAATCTGCTGCGTGCAGAACATGGGTGGGGTGGATTAATAAAGGAAGAAGGGGATGGGCTTTTAATTTGCAAGTTCTGAGGGATTGTTATGAAGGACAAGGGTGGAGGAAGCAGACTTCTCACACCATACAGAGATGCCGTGAGGGCCTTTTGAAGATGTGATTGTAATTGTCTTGTTCTGTTTTTAGAGGCAGTTGCAAAAGACCTTGAAAGCTGTGTACTTAAATATGCTCCATTAAATTGCCTTTTTTTTTTTTTACTGTAATCCCTCATGTAATCTCTCTTTGTGTGAGGAGCAATGCAGAATTTGAACGTGTCTTGCTCATAAGAATCTCTAACATCTCTAACCTCTCTTTCCAAAATGTAGTGATTAAAAACTTGGACCACAAACCTGTTTCTAGTTCAGACACCACCTGTCCAAGTAATACAGAAAGGTCAAACAGAGACAGCAGCAGAGGAACAAAAAGCAATAGAAAATGGCACAAAGAAAGGTTTGTGGAGAAGATACAAAAGATACCATTCTGTAACTTAAATTTAATCTTGATTAGTTAGAGAATAAGAGTGATGCTAATCAGGTTAGGCATGCTGGCAGACAGTAGAAAGAGCAGCTAGACAGCTGAGGAGAAGAAATCCCTCTAACCTTCCTCTAAACCTTCGCTAAAGATTAATCCATCTCTGTTGGATGCACTAATATGTAAGAGAAAAATGAATGTCTAGCAGAAATAGCAACGGAAGGGCAGTAGATTACATGTCTGAGAGGCTTGAGTTTCTAAAACTAATTGTGACAGTGTCTTTTCATTTAGTATTTCCATGCCTTTTTTTCCCCTCCCTTTAAATCTATAAAATTAGAGTAGTATCTGTCTAAATATGTTAACAAGTGGTTGTGGCAATTTGTAAATGATTGCCTGGATAGGTAAGTCTATGGAAGCAAGAGCTGCACCATGACAGAGATGTTTTCTTTCTTCCTAAGATCACACTTTGTTCTTTTACTTCTTAAAAGCAAAGATGAGTCGATTGATGAGTTAGTAGAGGCCTGTTTCTAGGTGTATAATGTAACAACAGTAGTTTGTGAAGCACAGAGTTGAAGGTTAATTCATCTTCCTGACTGGACCAGTGTGAAATGCTCTCCTGAGAGGTGGGTGGTTAAGCACAAGCCTGGCTTTACATGTGCTCAGCTGGAGAACACATTGGTGGTACCTGCCGTGGCAAAGTGCTCCAAGAAAACATGCTTCAGCTTTTCCACTGCTCTGGAAAAGCTAAAACTTTGTGGAGCCAAAAATGATGAATACAGCTGTAGCCCTAGGTCACAGTGATGCCGTGGATGCAATGATAAAAAGAGGGAAAGCCCTAAAATTTGTAGGGAGTTGTTGTGGGGGTGGCTAAGTTGCACTGGGTGAACAAAGTGAACAGCAGCCAGCAGGTTCTCCAGTCCCAGGCAGCGAGTGTGACCCAGCCCTTGTGTCTGTGGTGTTCAGGCTGTAAAATGTAGCCTTGTCTCTCTGAGAGAAACAAAACTATTTTATCCTAAACAACCCATGAGGCCTTTGTGCAGCAAAGAAGCTTTTGTGCTGTAAAACTCAAACCATTTGGTTTCAGGGATCCATTTAGAACTGGGCCCTGGCTAAGGGGAGAAGAGGTTCACCCCAAGCAGCCTCTGTGGTGATGTGAGGGGCAGTGGTTTGTCCTTCCTGTTCCTGTTGAGTGACATTTGTTGTCCCTTCGTTGTGCTGTTGCAAATCACTGCACTGTAAACTGGATCACAGGCTGGATTTTTCCTCTAGGAAACTACGGCCCCCCTCTTGATTTTATTGAAAAATGTCACCCTACTGAGAGCCCTTCTTGGCTGAGTTAAGGATGTAGAGATTACTGAGGTTGAGGAGGAAGGAGTAGAGATTTCCAAAGCTGGTTCTGCTGACAAAGTCAGCGTGTTTGAGGAACTACACCCTAAAGCAAAAGGTTAAGGAATGTAGGAACGCTAGAATATAAACCATGAAAGGGTGTGGGGAAATGCTTCCAGAGTTAGAGTTATTTTATGGTGGAAAGGAAAGTTTTGATACTTTTTTTTTACTTGTTGATTTTAAGATGCTTATCTGCTGAATTGCATTTTTTCAGTTTTGGTACGTATGCTATGGAATTTCTATGGCTAGCTAGAAGAAAGTAATTCAGACATGTATTTCAAATATAAACAAGAAGTAGGAAAATGAAAAAAAGTTTTGGGGAAGAAAACCACATGATGTAAAGAGAAGAATATGAGCTCAACAAAGTGATGCAATAATTCAACACTGGTATAAAGTATGCTGGCAGGACTTAATGAAAGCAAGGATCTCACTTGTGGTCTGCAGACCAGTTCCATAAAGAGTGATACATTGAACTTAGGAGGAATGTCTGGTAGACATCAACCTCATTATTCCACTCCTAAGTCCAGGGAATCTTAGTTCATGTCAAACGTATTAACATTAGGAAAAGCCATGTAGATCTGAGAAGGGTGTTTTGGATTTTAGTTTGTTTTTTTTTAAACCAACAACAAAACAAAAACGAGGAGAGAGAAAATAAGTTGTGTACAGAGAAACACGTTTATTAGTGTGCCAGACTGCCCAGAGTGATTGTGACATCTCCTTCATGAAACATATTAGAAGCAGAAGGAATTAATAGGTCAGAATATTAATTCATCTGCTCGGTCTTCCAGTGAGGGAAAGAACAGCCAAGACTTTCAGTCTGATGCTGTCCCTGAAAAAGCATCTTTGTGTTTATGGATGCATTATGGGAGATTACCTAAGGTGATGTGAAAGTACGTGGTTTTTGAGTTGGAGATGATCTCTAAACAGAAGGAAGAGCTTTTTCTTTGATGCATCTGAAAAGATGCAGAAGATCTTGAAAAACTTAATAGCAGGAGAGTTCTTTTGTCATTTTTTTTCAGGTAATGATGTCTCTGAGCAGCTGAGAAGGAAACTTAGATTTAGTCAGAGTGGCTTTTGCATTTTGTGTGTACATCACTGTATACCTAATGCAGATGCCTAATCCACAATAGGAAGAAAACCTTTTATTTTGGGAGTCTTACTGGGATGTGTTTACCTGTGGTTTACAGTCAGGAGCAGTAGGAGTACAGCAGCACCTTAATTCCTTCTCCAAATCCTGGCAGAATTTCACCCAACTGCTAATAATTGGGGTTTATTTAAAGAGCTTTCAGTTCATCTCTTCACACTTGTGCATTTTTCAATAACAAAGTTAGATGTTTAAGACTGGTGAAAGATATTCAGAGTGATTGTGAATTAATTCATATGATATGTTAGCACGAAGTTATTTTTCTTCATGTAATGGTACACAGTGCAGGAACTGATGTCTATCATTCACGTCACCTGGTGTTTTCCTTGGTAATCTTTTAGCTTTTAAATTGGTTGTAGCAGAAAGGTTTTTAGTAAAATGTTCTCTGCTGGATTGTGTGTAAGGATTGTTCTAAGAACTGGGGCTGAGGGCAGGGAGTTGGTTCCCTTCATTCCAAAGATGAACTCTGAAGAAAATTTGAATTAATTTGGTGAATTTCCCATAAGGACACGTGTGATTTTGGACTTCTGACTTTTAAAATGGAACAGCAGGCGTTGCCTTGGTAATAAACACATACCTGTTGTTCCCTTTCTAAAATTCCTTCTGCATTTGCATGGCCCATTAAGTATGTTCAGTGAAGAACTGTTCAGTGTGGTGGCTGTGATTTGGGATGATTCTACCTCCCAGCAATACATTCCTCTTGCTCACAGGCTGCAGAATGGGGTGGGCCTTGGAGCTGCCAGGTGTGCCAGGTGGTCCTGTGGCAATGAATGCTGCTGTGGTAGCTCATTGTTCAACTACATTGGAAAAATAATATACAGACATGGAAATCTTGTTACTTTTCATCTGGAAGAGCTGAGATGCTGTGTGCTGTTCCGAAATGCTTGAGTTCAAAAACCTCTGTATGAGGTGAAACACTCATTATGGTTCTGTCTTCAGCTTTTTGGGGCTTTGTTTTTTCAGTTAAAATATCTGCAGAGTATGTACTACAGTTTGGAAAATATGTTTTTCTGTCCTTCTAAGTTAAAGCTCTCTTGGTTTAAATTGAATATGTTGGCTCTTGAGAGGATTTGAATAATCCAAGTACTCAGCGTTACAAAATATTTTTGTTTTTCAGTTCTGAAAACAAAGGGAGCACAGCCATAAATTCAAAGAGCAGCCAAAAGGAAAGCACAACTCTGCCTGCACTTTTGAAGGTAAGATTTTTATTGACTAATACTTATTTTAGGTAAAACCTGCCACCTCTGCTTGTGACTATTTGTTGGAATTCTCATGTTGGATACACTCCTGAACTGCAGCGTAGCACCTGATAGCCATATTATGAGTTAGGGTCCTCTATGCCAGGGTTCGAATGGACATGCTGAAGACAGAAAAACAATTTGTGCTTCACATTCTTTAAACAAAATCCACATATTTACTTACAGGAAAGAACTGGGGCTTCAGTGCTAATTCCACATGCAGCTTGCCAGTGAAGAAGAAAACTAATATTTTTATGAAGAAGACCATGTTTTCAGGCATTGCTCTAAAGTACTATTTCTGTATAGTTTATGAATATCTAACCAGCAAGTCTGTGTTTGCCTGGAGGTCTGCTGGTTGCCAGCCAGAGCACTCTAAGATCTTTGTGCTGAGATTTGTCTCTACGTCGGGTGCTCCTCCCCAGTTACCCGTGTTAATCATGCTTGTCTTGTCCTGTAAGTGTTGTAGTGCAAGAAAAGGACATGTTCTTCTGTGATCAGGGCTTTCTCCTGTGGCACTAGGCACACCTCTAAAGTTGTGCTTAGATTCAGCCAAATATCATAAATAATTATGTACAGGACAGGTGAAAACTGCTGTCACATCTTGCCCTTCACTGAGCTGTTCCAGTGACCCAGTCACTAAGCAATTTTGTTTGAATTTTTGTTCCTTTTCTGAGCTGTCTCAGTGAAGTGCAGATAATATGGTGGCTGCTTCCCCAAAAGGGACTTGGCTAGTTTGCCAGATTTGTTTGTAGGCTTCTTAACACACTGAATCTGAGATTTCTATCCCATGTTGCATTTATTGAGCACTCATGGTGTATGGAAAAGGAAGTGCTCACCTTCTGTAGGGCCCACAGTCCCTGTGTAGTTGCATCCTCTGTATCTGGGGACCATTTGTTTGGGCTTCACCATAGTTGGACACTTTGCATTTGCCTCTGCAAAGACCCCAGCAGAGTTATTTGCTCAATAAAATTCCATTTTGACTGTGGTTTGTCTACAGCAAGGCGGGAAACAATGTTTGTTCAGAAGCCGGGTGGATTCAAGCCAACTCTGTCAGTTCACAGCTCCTGGAGAATGCCACTGCATGGCTTCCTGTTACCATAAATCATTGATTTTATGCCTTGGAATGCAGGCAGAAAGGTTTCTAATAAACCAGAGAAGACTCTATCTACTATAGAATTTTCTCAGTTAAAAAAAAAATCTCATTTTCCTGTGTCAGCTCAGTGAAAAATTCCAAACCAGATTTTCCTTTGGAGGAGGGTCTCCGCACAGGACAGGGCTGAGGAAGGGGAAGCATTCAGGATTCAGCACTAGGAGTTGCTTAAAAGGAAGTATGAGAAGGGCTAGGTCTCAGGGAAAAAGCAGGATGTGTAGGTGGAGCAAAGCAAGCATAGCAAGTTTAAATTACCTAACAGTATTTCTTTCTTGCCAAAAACTAAATCTGATTATTTTTTTTTTAATTTACAAAAGCCACAATTCCGAATCTTTCCTGCTGAATCTGTTTCAGTAGTCTTTTACTCTGAACTCAAGTTTTTATAGTACTGTACTAAAAGCTGGTGCCAAAATGTAAAGTTTCTTTTCCAGGTATCTGATCTCGTCTTGCCATAACTTTTTATTAAAATATATTGTTTTAGACCTATGTTAAAAAGCCTAAAACCATGACGTTATCTTTGAAATAATACCTGGTGTTTGTACAGGCTTTAGGAAGAAGGTGTGGTTTTCATACTATGAAATGTATGAAATGTGCTGGCTCTTCAGCTGTACTGAGAGCTTCCTGTCTAACTTTCCTCTTTCTTAAACTGATCAAAAACCTTGTGATACACTTGAACAGTTTCATATGCATAGTAGTGAGTATTTTGAGCAGTCCAACTTTTTATCTTGTGTGCACAGAAATTACAACTAGATAGTAAGAACTTATTCAGAGGAAGCAGAGAAAGTATTGGTTTTCTGATGTTCCCCCTGCTACATTTTCTGAGGAAAATATTTTTCTGTTTTTTCGTCTCACTGCTGTCTCCCGTACACACTTGAAATTTGGTAACACCCCATTGGCCAAAATAAACTGTCTTCTGCAGAGCTCACCAGACTGCACTTGAGCAGTTGGAGAGAACTGATGCTTTCTTAATTGTGGTGTTGGGATAATCTTAAGAGTCTTTTCCAGCCTAAATGATTCTATGAAAGGGATGATCTGTGTTATTAAAAGATGCTTCAGGTTTTTTCATCCAATCATCAAGGTTACTGTAGGCTGACAAAAAAAAATGTTACGGAAAGTGTGCTTTGTGAAGAATGTCTGAATCTTTACTTGGATCAGTTTTGGGCAGGTTTCCAGGCATGCCCATGTCTCTGAGCTGTGCTTCTACCTGAGCATTTCAGGTGGATGGTAACTAAAAGTGAAACGATGTTGTGTCTGTGTTAGCTGTCACCAAGTTAATGAGCCATCCTATTTCTGATAGACTTCCATGCTGTGATTTTGTATATTCATTGGCCATCTTAGCAGGAGGCCAGGGGCAAAAGAGCAGAGGAGCTGTAAGTCTCTGATTTAGCAGCAAAGGTCGAATGTCTAAATTATAACTGACTGGGTGAGTACAGCTGGGAATTGTGCCGAGCTATGGTAGTCCTTTGACTCTTCTGAGCACTTTAGACACAACTTCTGTACTTTACCCCTGTTATTTTTTCCCTACAATGAAATATTTAGCTCATAAAGGGAGGAAAAGATATTTTAATATGCACCTTTTGAAAATATTAAGCCTAATTTTTCTGTCCACCAAGGGGGACTTCATCAGTCATCACTTGATGACTTTCAAGAAAATATTACTGAATTGTATTTGCTGTGTCTGTTAATTGATTGCAGAAAGTACACCACCCCCTCCCAATACTTATTTACAGATTTTGTTTTGCTTCTGTTTCTTTGAATTAGGGCTGTAAAGGGTGTCCTTTCTGAGTAAATGCTCAGTTTGAGCAGCGTGATTGCTGAACAGATTGTTGTGTGGATGTAAACAGCTCCTGAACTTCATGTTTAGTGTGCTAAGTATCTGCCCTACAGAGTGTCCAGTACACATTAGTATATCATTAACCTCACTTTTAGTGCTACAGGGACTTTGTTTTCAAAGAGAATATTGTAACAATGCTCCCTGAAAAAGGGTTTCATGGTCACTGGGTATCCTTCCTGTAGCAGTGCATGGAGAAAATAGCCCATTCTTCCATAACCTATTAGGAAGGAATTCTTAAGCATGTCAGCACAGAAACCACCATGTGGGCTGTGTCAGGCAAACCCAAAAGTTCCAAAAAGTAAGTGCAAATTTGATACACCGGATGTATAATTTAGATCACAGTATTTCAGTAGCATCGAGTATTCAATCATTTGGCCCATAGGCTCAAGCCTGAATTAACGTGAGACAGTCTCAGCCTTCACAGAAAACTCAGGGGCAGAAAGTACAGCAGAGATTATCAAGTCTGCTCCTGTGCCCCAAGGTGAGATCTCTGTATCTATGTCATACCTGATAAAAGTTTGTCTGACTCGTTCTCAAAGACCTCCAGGGATGGAGATCTCTTAAGATCTTTCCAACCTCATCAGACAACTGTTCTACCAATTTCATAGACCTTATAATTAAAAAGGTCCTTTTTCTTAGCATGCCATCTAAAGCTCCTGTGCTACAAATTAAACCTGTAGCTAATTGTCCTCTGACAAGTATTCCTATACACTGTGAACTTGGAAAATAGAGATTATTCTGTAGCTCTGCTTTCTCACAGGAATTTCATTTCAAGGTAACATAGAGATGGCTGTATTTAAGCAGGCGACATGGTATTAAATTTTGATGGCAAGGACTGCAATTATGTGATAAGATGGAGCCAGCTTCCTTTTGGAGTTGCAACGGGTACAAGTTGAAACATGGGGAATTCCAGTCACCTATATGAATTTACTTCCCTTTTTTTTTTTTTTTTCCTCTCCCTTTATTATAAAAATGGTCACATCTTTGCCCAAGTGAGTTGCAGAATCTTTATGCTTGGAAATACTCAAAACAAAGCTGGATGAACCAGAGCTGCTTTGTGCAAGAGCACAGACTGCATGACCTCCCCAACCACATTCCTTTCAGCCTAATTTGTGCTGTAATCCTTTGTCACAAAATTTTTCATCCAGTGTGCCAATTTACACGAGACTTTTTTAGAAGACCCATGAACTTGCTGGATATAGGTTTCTGTTCCTACTAAATGTTCCTTATTCTGACTATAGTTTTAAGTTTTACAAAAAAAGTTAGAAATCAAAATTAAACCTAGAGTCTTAGTTAACTACATACTGTTTTCCGTATAGCATGGGGTGGGGATTTATATTGTCATGGTTCTATTTTATATTGATTTTGTTTCAAAAATCTCAATTTTAAATCTCATCACTAATTATCTAAGTAATGTCTGCTCAGGCTGTCTGTGAATTCCTGCTAAATTCCTGACTTAATAATTAGAAATCAGAAAGAGGGATGCTTTTTCTTTTGGTAGTCAAGGGAGATGTACTATTGCTGCCAACCATGAATTTTTTAAAAACCTGAGGGTTACTTCTAAAAACTCTTGCTGTCACTGTCCACAGCAACAAATGAAAGATAAAACAAAAATTGTTTTGGAGTTTGTGCCATCAAGATTTCTGTTGTGAAAGCTGAAAGCAGATATTTTCTTCTTCAGCCATGATGTAGACTTTTGTTGAAATGGAATCTTATAGGTGGTACCTTTTAGTTTCCCAGGATACTTTGTTAAATTGATGGTTGATATTAGCAGCTGTATGTGTTGAGGGGGATATTTTAAGATCATCCCATCTAAAGTTCTGGTAAATTCCCTTGCAATACTGAAGATTTTTAGAAAGAATGATCTTGAAATGTGCTTCCCTCTCTGCTACTTTAGTTCTTCAAAGAAGGGATCATGACCAGGGAACTTTGTTTCAGGATAGGTGGGGGGAAAAAAAGGCTTAAACCTTGGTCTGTTTAGCTCAGAAAACCAGCAGACAGGTGAAGCAAAAGTGTGATGCCAGGTGCAATAATCTGCCAATAGAATGTGAATGCAGGTGGAAATCACAGTGTCTCGTCCTGTTCCCAGTGTACTGTCACCTCCTCCTTTGAAAAGGTTTCACCTTTTTTTTTTTTTAACCCAAGCTTCAAGAAATTGTCAAATAAAAGAGAACAAAAATTGTTTCATGTTTGTGAAAACATATTCATTAAAAGGCAATGAAAGTAGTAGTACTGGAGGACTTTGGGGGAAAGAACGGAAGTAAAACAGACAATTTAATTCTGTTCTCTCTGGCTCTACAGTAGCCCTTGAGGTGATGGTTGCATACTCAGAAGTGACTACCAGTTTTTAATCTTCAATCAGAGCTTTAAAATAATTTAATGAGAAAATTCAGAAGGGAAGATTTTCGAGCAGCTCTGCAAATGGTGTGAAGAGAAACTTTTAAATTAAAAAGTTAATTTGGTCATTCTAGAAACTTTCACTGAGTATAAAGTTCCCTGTGAAGGTGACCCAGCAGAAACTTTATTTCAAATTGTACCTCATTTTTTCTACCTTTTCATTTGAAATGTTCACCCCGACCACTTTATCTGTTTTTCTCGTCAGGGAATGTATCTCCAGATGCTTCCTCAGATTTTGGGAGAATATTATAGAGTTTCAGAGAATGCTTGTTTCATCTTTTCTTTCCTCATCTGTTAAATTAAATATACATTAATGACTCCTTGCCGTTTCAAGAATTCAAAGGGATAAACAAATTTTTAAAGTCCCAGTGCTGAACTTTGAACAGATGCTGTTGTCTTTCCAAATGTTAAATAGTCATTGACTTTAAATAGGTTTGTTTTTAAAAATGCAAAACTGATACAGTTTAACTAAAAGTCTCTTCCTGTTGTTTCACTTTTACTCCTGATTATGATGATGCCATGATTTCATTAGTTTTCTAGGTACTTTTGTCTTGCGGCGTTGCCATGACCTGATTTTTTTCATGCCAAACCAAGCAGAGAAATGAGGATGTGGAAGGAAACCTTCACAGTATTAAAAAGCCAAAATATTCAGGTTAATTGGGTATTTGTAGAGGTACTGAGTTAATATCTTTAACTTAGATTCCCCCAAAACCCCAAGTCACTCTTTGTTTCTTTTGGGGGGTTTTTGCTTTTTCTCATTAGTTAAAAAGTGCATTTTAGTAAAGACTACATAGTTTTTTACAGTGGTGGACCTCCCTTACATCTACACCACCACTCTAATTACTGGCTGAAATAGGAAAAACCCACCATGTATTTTTTCTCTCATAAGTTCTAGCAACAGTGGACTTTCAGGGGTTCCTATTGTGTATTTCACTATCTGATTATACATTTGCCTAAATTTTTCTTAATGCCATTCTAATTTCCATAGAAAAGCTTTGTTCTTAATCTATGTGTCACTATATTCAATAGTTTTTCATTACGTTTCCATTGCCTCCTGTTGGTTGCAAAAGCCTAAAATATTTTCCTCACAGTACTTGAAAAAGCAAAAGCTTATTTCACATGTGGATTTAAGGCACGTCACTGTGTCCTACTCACTGACAAAGAGCGGGAGATTACACCAAAGATGCTTTAACTTCCCAGAGAAAGAAAATCTGTTGGAAAATCTGCATTAATGACTCACTGTGGGGATGAACTAGCCTGCCACCAGCCCCAGCTATATCACTGTGGATTTTGCTTAGCACACAGAATTTATATACTGTGTCCGTGTTCAAACTAAATGAGATGCTCATAATTGTTAAATGAAATGCAGCCATCTCAGTGGTGTTGAAAGGTCAAAGCTAAAGCTAGGAACAAGATGTGCTATATGTGACAATGCCTACATGTGCTACTTTGTGCACCCTGCGCTTCACCCTGAAGCTGTTAATTAATTTGTAAATGCCAGCAAACAGAAACTCAGGGGTAGCGCCGTGACCCGTTCTCAGATCAGGATGTTGGGGTTAAGTGACTTGTTGGAAGTCCCTGGGGTGAATTAGCGATGATCCTGACTTTCTGCTGGCAGGCCATCTTGTCCCACAAGTGCAGGAGAGGTGAGGTGGTAGAAGGGTGTCTGTGCAGGAGGCAGGATGTTCTCAGTGCTGCAGGACAGGCAGCCTGAGAGGTCCCTGCGTGGCTGTCTGGGGTTTCTGCTTCGTAATGAGCATTCATTCATGGGGAGGGAAATCCCAACTGTCTGGCAGTTGTGGCTGCAAGCTAACGCTTTGTTCACAGTGATCTGTGTTTTAATGCTGGTAATGTTTTCATTCCCTCATTAGGGCAATAAAAGAGGTTGTATTTCTGGCAGACAGACATAGCCCTTGCCGACTGAGAACCTCTGGCAATTCAAATTTCAGCCACCCAGCTGCTGAGAAAAGATGCTTTACAAGGGTGGTCACAAGGGTTCCCTGCTGGGCAGGAGGTGAGGAAAACGGAGGTAACCTGGCAGGTTACCCTCCTCGGGGTGCTGCTGTGCCACCTCGGGGGTTGTTCACCTGGGCCTGCCTGCCGAGGTGCAGCTGGCCAAGGGCGGGTGTCCGTGCTGCAGCCTGGAGCGGATTACAGCCTGGAGAGCATAAATCAGCTGGGATAACAATCCTGCCAGCCTGGAGAGCATAAATCAGCTGGGATAACAATCCTGCCTGGGACATGGCATCGGGGGTTTGTCCCCTGAGCCCCAGCTGGCAGGCTTCAGTGTGGCTAAGTGGGAGCACAGTGCCCAGACACAGCGTTGCTTATGGCTGCAGTCTCCTCGCTCACCTGATTGAAGTCATAATCTTGTTTCACACTCTGCCACACCAGCCTGGTTGCATGTGAGGGCACAGGCCCATAGGATAATTCAGGTTGAAGGGACCCCAGAGTGTCGTCCAGTCCAGCCTCAGTTCAGCTACAAGGTCAGGCCAGGTTACCCAGGGCTTGCTCAGTGAAACTCGCAGGAACGAGTTGCCAAAGGACTAAAAGCTAATTAAAGCTTCATGAAACATGTCACAAGCAGGAAAGCTCACAGAGAGTGGGAAAGGGGAGGCAAGGGGAAGACTGATGACAGTTCATTATAAGAGGAGCAGAGAGGCAGCACTATAGCAGAAAAATTCTTTTCCTTGCATCAGCAAGGATCTCAAAGGTGGGTTTCCATCCAGAAACCACTGTTTTCTTGGTGAACCTGAGAAGCTATTCAGACTGCTATGACACTGTAAGAAGACTTTTTAAATTTATTTTTCTTTGACTGATAACATGAAGTGTAGGCAAAACAAGAGTCACTGGTGTTCCTGCAGTGTGGTGAGTATCAAATTGCTCAAGCTTAATTGTGACAGGGAATCAAATGCTCTGTCAAGGTTGCTAGAGGCCCTGACTGTTGAAAACTGGTGGGATGTACCATGGGAAGGATTACTTTATATAAACCCTGCGCCCTTACCTTTTTTTTCCCCTGAGTGCTCACGAGGGGCTTCTGTCAGAGACGGACTGGGAGAGAGGCAGGGGAATGCTAAGTGAAAGTTTCTGTGATACTGGCTCGTGGAATTGCCCCTGTGCTGCATGTTCATCAGGCGCTTGTGCCTGAAGGCTCCTGGTGTGCCAGAGGCTTACTGGCTTTCGTAAAGTAAAACCGTGTGCTTTCGTCTCAGTAATTTGAATATGGCACCATCTTAAAATACAAACTTGAAAATCTGCAGCAGGAACAGTGCTGTCTGTATAATGCTTCAGACTTTGAATTGAGATTTTGTGTGCAAATGATGAAATACCAATAGCTTGAGCTGTCTGTTACGGCAAAGTGGAGCGGGAGGGAGAATATATGGAGAGTCGGATTGATTATATTGAAGGGAAGAAAGATGGATTTGCATAGTTTCTGTGTTAGGACTTAATATCCACATATATCTTCAAATAAGCTCAGTGTAAATGTTCTCTGTGGCTTTTTTTCATGCAAGATGCTATTTAGGGTTAAAGGTATGGAAGGACCCTTTCATATTAAAGCTTCCTGTTCTTTTGATTTACCAAAAGTTAAGTAAAGAAAGGAAGATTAAAGAGGAAGGAAAGTCTAAATAGATTTCTGTTTCTGGAAGCAGAGACTACAAAACAGCTTTTCAAGCAGGGCATAAATTATGCTCACAAATAAGCAGCACAGTCTTTACAAGTGTTATGTCTCAGAGCTGCTCAGAGAAGACTTTCACATGTAGAGATTTAACTATATTTGATGTCTCAGCTCCTATTAGGAAAAAAAAAACAAACCCTCCACTAGTTTCTGAATAAAAATGGTTTTAAAAAATGGGCAAAACCGCACCAAACAAAACAACAACAAACAAAAACACTTATAAGACTAAACGGTTGTCAAGTTTTTAATGTAACAATTTCTTTTATAGTTAATGCATTTAGTTGTTTAACTTCATAGATATTTTAATAGTTAATATAAATGTTTATGTCTTAAAAGGGTTGTGCAAAGAAAAGAATAAGATTTGTGTGCATTTCCTGCACTGAGGTACTCTTTTAGATTAGACGAATCTGTGTGAACGGTACAAAACTACAGAGAAATGCCTTCCTTCACTATAAGTTGAATTAGAACCTGGCATTAAAGAATGCTGAGGTGTTAGTCAAAATGAAGGAAGAAAATATGACAGCAGAACTTTGAAGCTGACATGGTGAGCCATTAACTCCTCAGATTTTGGAAATAATTTTGTTTTCTTGTTTCTGTTTTGTATTTCCTTATGCAGAGTACTCAGTTCCTCTGAGATAAAGTCAATTATTCATGAGGTTCATTCCAGGCTCGTGTGTTACTTGTGTGATACTGAAGACAGCAGCCAGAGCTGTGACACATTTACAGGCTGCACTGTTGGCATCTTCATTTCCAGGGGTGGGTTTGGGTAGAGTTGACATATAAAGTGGTAAATCTCTAATCCTAGAGGCGTGACTGCACCTCTTTGTGATGCATCAGGTGATCAGAGCAGTATGTGAGGGAGCAGGTGATGTTTGTCACAGGTGGGATGAAAAAAGCTTAGAGTTTGACTTAGCCCACTTTTCAAAGTTTACTTAAAAGTTCATTGTGGTTGTACAAGTGTCTTGCCTGTACATAGAAAATGGACGTTGTGTGGATTTCTCAAGGACAAATTAGTGCTGTTCAATTTCTATCCTTACAGTTCCAATAAACAATTCCATTTTCAACACATGCATCTTTTAATATTGCATCTGCTCTGTATTTAAAGGGTAAAAAAGCATTGCTTGACGTTTAAAGCCCACTGCTTCAGTATCACTAAATATATCTTGAAAGTTCTTAAGAAATTGCTGGTCCCCAAGGATGAAGCTGAGTTCATTAATGCACTTTTTTCATCGTTAACATGATCCTAGGTGGCCTATTAACAAATAAGCCTGCTGGCTTATTTAAGATTACTTCAAGTAGAAATAGGATTGGTCACCTAGTGGAAATAGTAGCTTTCTGTGTAGGTGTTGCCCCAATTTGAAACAATTACTCTTATCCAAATGTATTGTTGACACAACTAAAATTTGCATAGGACTTTTTGTTCATGTTCTTTCCCACTCCTGTTGAGCAGGATAGATTTCATCTGAGAAAAGCTTGGGGTAGCTTTAATCTGTTAATAAACTGGGTTGAATCAGGAATTGAAATTACAGGGTAGTACTGTAAAGATAAAATAGGCAGCAATAGCCTATGGCACCCACTACAAAGGGTGGGGATGGGGGAGAGAGGTGCTTCCCAGAAAGCTTTAGTCCAGAGAAAAAAAACACATTTGCAGATTGTGAAGCTGAAAATGTGGCTGTGAGTGATGTTTGTGAAGCCTTCCAGTGAAGTTGCGTCACCCTTTTGGGCAGATGGTCGTGACAGAAGTAACATGAGCTTGGACAGCAGTCCCTGGATCTCTGAGAGGAGCTGACACAGAGGAAATTCAAGGGCATAAATTGGTGAGGAATAGAGCTTGTCTTGCCTCTGGGTGTAGATGCTCAGCTGAGTTGAGGGAAGAAATGAACATGTGGTTTGAATGAGATGAAGCCCTGCCTTGGTGCTCATTCATTTCAGTTCACTGATAGGGCTGATAGGCAGTTCAGAAGATCAGAGGTGCAGGGCTGGTCCTCTGTAGGACCTTGGCTGTGGGGAAACTAGGGAAAGAGTGCTGGAGACTGTGGGAGACAACAAATCCATTTGCAAACAGCTGTGCAGTTGAAGGAGAGCTGGCCAGAGGGTTCAACATGAAGTTGCTAAGGATAATAGGTAGGATTCACCTCTGGGATGTGAGCTGAGTTTGTTTTATTCCCAGTCTCTTCTTGATTCTCCTCGGTTTTTCAGAAGTGCAGAAGGCTGTGGGCTGTTTGCGTTTGGCTGTAGTGCCTAGATTTGCAAGCTGAAAACTGTTCTCACAAGCACATGGAGGTTTGTTTGAGAAGCTGTGCTTTCTGAGGGGATTAGTCTGAAGTGTGAAATAACTGTTCCTTGCTTCTTCCCCATGTTTTTGATGCCAGTTGAAGCAATTGTTACCATCTGTCTTGTTTTTTTTTTTCCCACTGCAGTTGCTTTGGGAATATTCTAGCCTGTGTTAGTCCTTTTTACTTTTTGTGGAATAGGGTCCTTTTTGGTACAAAAAGAGAAGACAGCAAGCAGTGAGCTCTAACCTTTTTAAATGACAGATCTCCTGAAAGGAATACAATGCATAGGTGCAAATTAAAATCAAAGAATTTGGGACTGTGTGAAAATGATAGGAACCATCATCTTTATGTACTTTTTGTATTTATCTTAGGCTTGTCAAAATGAAGAGAAGAACCATTCCACAGAAGACCTTAGCAAGTCTGAAATCCAGGAGGAGCTGAAAAAGGCTAATAGCCTTCCTAGTTTGACTCCTGGAAGCAAAACATCAGATAAAGACAAGCAACCCCGAGAAGGCTTTTTTCATTTCCTTGGCAGCTTATTTAATATTGCAACAAGATCTTCTTTGGTGGAATCTAAATCCTCTACCTTCCAAGATGAGCCCAACAGATGTGGAAAGGATTTACAGAGCACAAATACCTTTCCAAAGGACATGCAGCCAAAGCACCCAAAAATTGAAGAGCCTACAGCTAGAAAAAAAGAGGATTCTGTAAATAAAGATGATGCCATCTTAAATAATGTTGGGAAAGATATCACACGGGATCTTCAAGGAGGCTGGAAACAATCCTCAGATACTTACTCAGAAAAGTAAGTTTTAGAATTTAATATTAAATATGTTGATGACTGTGTGTGTGTGTGTACAGAACTATGCTGACCAAGTTCAGCTGACTGTATGAGAAATGTCTGTCATTTCTAAGGGTGGTTGGAGTGTTCCTGACTTGACTTAGGGCAAAACTCCAGTAGCAACTGCCCTAAATAAATGAGCATGGGAGAAGTCAACTGCAACAAAATACAACTTTAAAGAAGTTGTTTAGAAGACTCCTGACTAGATGTGGCATTTACAAATATGTTAAGAAGAAGAAGAAGAAGTGTAAAGAGCTTATTTCCATATATATTATGGCCTATATAAAAGCTTGAATGTTTTTCCTTTTTATATCTCAGCAGTTCAATATTTTTACTTCTGGAAGTAAGGTTTTCTCACTTTTAAATTATCTTTCCTAGTTTATTTGACTGGGTGATTTTTGCTTCTGTGATTTTTTTCTCTCTAGTTCTTTGGGGTTTTCCTGTGAGGTAAAGAAGGTTATGTAAAGCACTCAATTTCAATTAGCCAAAATATGGAGCATTCTTTATAGTCCTGTAGTATTTTTAAAAGAAGATTTGAAAAAAAGTGGTGGCAAGGGCACCATTGTGTGTTTGAGAGTAGAAAACTTAAAACACTGGCTGTGGTCAACACTCTGAATTACAAAACCTTTTATGACTGTCATAAACATAGATATTAGTTTTCCAAAATAATTTGTAGCTGTTATGTTGGAAATTTGGCTGCATGTGGGGTCAGCACAGCATGGATTTGGAGTTAGGTGTGAATGTATGCCTGGGGTACCAGTTCAGTTTCTGATGGGTGTAGAACATGGACTTGTTTGTGGACAGTGGATCTGCAAGAGATGATGACTCAGGCTTTCATTATGGCCCAGAATATTTATTTCAAATTTAAGCAGAAAGTAGTGATTGGGAGTAACCAGTTAGTCTCTCACAGTGCTCCTGCTTGCATTGCAGAATGGGAGGATGGGCTCAGAAGAAAACACCTTTTTTTTCTTTTAATTTCTATTAAATTAATTTCAGTTGTGCTCAGTCTGTTTATTGGTGGCATGTGAAATGTTTCATCTCCATGTAGGATGTCAGAGACAGCCAAAATAGCTGCTTGTTGAATTCCATTTCCATACTGGGGATGTCTCCAGCACTCTGCCCTTACCTATTATTTGGCAGAATAATTATTTGAAGCTTTATGTTATAAATGCAGTGGCTGATCAGGATATAAGTAGGTGATGTGATACTTATTTAAGTGAAGTTAAAATTGTATTTCTACCTTCAAAATACAGTAATTAATAGTAATAGTTGTGTTCTTGTGAGCACTCTGGTTTGGTCTGTGAAGTGGTCGACTGGTTTTTATCCCAGCCTCTTATCATGGTACCACTCATCTGACTGTGCTTTTTCCAAGCTTCAGCTCAGCACCACCACTGCTTTGATCAATGCAGGAGAAAAGTTCTCCTCCCCTCAGTTGTTCCCAGGAGAGCCCAGGAGCGTGGTGTTATTTGGTCTGGTTCCTGAGCAAACTGTATTCCCTAAAACCTGTTGGGCAGGCTGGGTTGCTGCATCAGTCTCTTGCTGCTATTTGCTGTTTCTGTAGTATGTCCTTCACTGTCTATGCACAATTTACAGGGTAAGATGGATCTCATTCCCCTTTTTCTTCTTGTGAATTCTTCATAAAAATGTAGATTAATAAAATAAGGCATTTATCAAAGTTTGAAGAGTTTGGAAGGTGTGGCTGTTAACTCGCTGATGTGACCTCTTTGCTCTGGACAGAAATTTTTGAGTTATTTTTGTTTTCCTGAAGTCAAAGTTACAGTTGGATTTTTCAATTGACCATACTTTGGTATTGTCCTGTATTGTTAGGTAATCTTTGCAAACCAGTGTAGATTTTTTTCAGTGTAGATTTGTCTCATGGCTAGGCAAGCATGAAAGAGTGTGTGTTGTACTTTGGAGGTAAGGGAGGGTTGACCTATATACAGAATGAAGCTTTTCCATGGAAAATACTTTTTTCTAATGGAAGAAAAATTGTATTTTCTTTTCATTGTAGCTGTTGTAAATTAGGGGAAACATTAAACCAATCTGTGTCCTTTTAAGCTCATTCTCAAAAGTACAGTGTATATTCTGCCTTTTTTGGCTTGGGATACTAACAAGTTAGACATTCTCTGCTTAACTTTAATTATGTTTTTCTCTGCCTGACCACACAATGTGAGCTGCTCTTCTGAAGCAATTAGTAAAGAAAAATTGGAATGGCTGCAGGGAAGCAGAGGCTTGCATTGTTTACCTTTCTAAAAAGTCTGAATAACTGTTTTTTTAGTAAGGATAACTTTTTTCTTTTATGGAAGTGGTTGTGCTGGATTTGTTCTCTTTTAGTTTATAAAAGTTTAAAGGATGTAGAGTAGTTTATTCTTTCCACTACTATCTGGGTTTTTTACTAAGTATTAACTACCTGGTATTCAATTAGCATGGCTAAAGTGTAAAAATGCTCGTTTGCTGCCAGTTAGCTGAAGAATCTTCTTGGGAGTGGATGCTACAAGCACATAAGAAATGATGGGAAGAAGGGGTAAAGACTTAGCACAAAGCAGCAGGAAGGTGTGGAAACCATGGAGAGCAAAGATGATGTGAACCTAAGAATGATTGAGTCCTAAAAGTCATGTGAGATGTGCTAGTGAGCCATTTAAAGCCAAAAGTATTGGTTCCATTGATTGTTCCATTAAACTGCAATTTCAGCATTTTCTGTAGAGGCAGGATGTGGAAGAGAGCTTTACAGATCCTTGTGACCACTGCATTATTAATCTTACAGCAGTTTCCTTTGTCCTGAGGAAGATGTAAATGAATTTGTTAATTCTAAACTGCAGTGAAATACAGCGTTAGGGACTGTCTCTGGTTAGTGAGGAGGTTGCAGTAAGTGGAAGAGGGATGGTTGTTAGATTGCATAATCCCCATTAGAGTTGTATAAAAAAAGAAAGCTTAAACCAAACAACCTTTCAGATTTCAAAAACCTACCAGATGGTCTCAGATGCCTCTACTCAGACAACCTCGTTCTCCTCATATCCTTAAAGCAATATTTGGTGAAATACAAGGATATCAGAGTGCTCTGACCTGTAAACTGAGGTTCATTTTGCCCTCAGTGGGAGGTCTGGCACTTGGTGAAGACTTGAGTTTCCAGGCCCTGAGCCCAGGAAAGTGGAATTCATGAGCTCAGTCTGTGGAAGTACGTGTTTTTGAGGGACAAAATGTGTAGGTCACGTTATTTATCCCTCCATCACCCTGTCTGGTTGGCTCAGAGGTAATTTGTACCTCAAAGGCTTTTGTTCCTTTAATCCCAGCAGTGGCAAGTGGTAAAGGAGGAGGACAAAAGACAAAACCACGATACATTTGGCAAAGTCTCTAGACAACAATTACTACAGACAATAATGGCAGCACAGAAGATGAGTGAGGAGAGTTGGGCTCAGTCTCCAGTTATTTCATCCCTCAGTCTTCCGTTTCTCTGGGGTGCTTGAAGGTTTCTTTGCCTTGAAGAAGTGAAAGGGAGCAAGCAATTGCAAAGTAGGGTATTTGCTACCTAGAGTAGAAAAACCCTCTTACTTAGGTAAGATGGCAGCTTCTGGGAAGAGTAGTCCCCTGTGGCTGACTGGTAGGTATAAAAGTGAAAACTTTGTGTTTACTCTTGGCCTTTGCACTCCGTAATGATGTTAAAAGACAACCTTTAGCTGATGAAATAAGCCCTAAAAAAACCATGGAACAGTGGGGGTGCACTTCACCTCATTTCTCATTGCTGAAAGTCTACGTGAGAGAGATGACAATTTCATAAAGAAGGCGACAAATATCAAACACAGATTTGCCCCATTATCTTTCTTTCCAATTATGTAAAATTCTTTCACTCTTACATATATTGCCTGTCACTAAAAAGCAGTGATTTGTCTTCAAAATTGAGAATGGACTTCCTGCAGTGAATACCTGCCATCTTCTCAAGAATCCCAGCAGTGGTAATGAGTAGTACCTTGTGCAAGTGACTGAGGACAGAATTTTGGTGTTTTCCTCCTGCCCCAAAGGAGGAAAACACCACATCTGTTCCACTGACTGCTTGCCATTTGTCTATTTTCCAGTAGATTTTTTTTTTTTTTATATCCAGTAACAATAAGTGGATGTTACAAATAGTGGTGTGCAGAACAATAGTGCTTGTGAAACTGCACAGCTTGTTCTGGAGTTCAGCAAGGAGGAGCTTTATTGCATTGCTGAACATGGCTGAAGAGAAAAAAATCAAAATGTTCCTTACTCTAAATGTTTTGATTAAGTAGTCCTGCTTAAGACAGTAATACCTGAATTCAACAAAGTATTTTAAGATCCCATCTTCTTCCTTCTGTTATGAACCTTGTAGATATGAGAAAAAACTTAGAACCTCACCACTGCAAGGGTTTTCTTACTGTAGGTAGAAAAGGGGGTGGGGGTGATTTCCAAAGCAGATGCTCAAAACATGCATTTAAATTTCACACCCTGCTAAGAGCCAGGTACTAGGAATAACTTAGTGAGAGCATTGCAAGCAATTTCATTCAGAAGGGAGGTAGCCCTAAAGAGAATGACATTTCAATCCATTTCCAGTTCTAGTATGTTATACATTAGTGGGTTCTGTGAAGGAATTTTTTTTTAATTATTTATTTTATTTTGAGGTCTAGTAAACCTGTTGTTATATATCAAATTTATGTATGTTAGTATTAGCAATTAGTATTTCCCACCTTGCTACTGTCAGCAAATCCTGCCCTTTTATTTTGATAGAAATACATCTCGTAAAATCCTTCAAGCTTACATAATTCTGGTTAATAGATTTGTTTCAGAGCTTGTAATTCTCCTTTGTGTTGCTTGTCAGAGGCAGGCTTGTGGTGATCACAAAACACAGCATTAATTTGTCTGATGGATTGTTGTGAATTGTGGTTTTGATTTCAGTCAGTAGCAGCAATGTTCATCTTTCCCTATAGATGCCTTTGGCAGAAAATCAAGAGTGAATGAACAGAAATTCATCACTTAATTCCAGACAGTGGTCTCATCAGGTAATTCCTGAAGGTGGGGAAGCTGCTGTTCCTGCATTTGTTGGTGTTGATTTGTTCATCTTTTGATGGCTTTCTGGCCATGGAAATGCAGTGTTGTTCAGTTGCTGCTGCTCAGGTGGGCAGGGAGTCATTGCTGAGTGTGACCTGCTGCCACTTTAGGAGGGGCATAAACTATCTGGGCAGCTTCACCCTCCTAGGTCAGCCAAATACCACCCAAAATTAGAAGGCTGCCCTGGGAAGGAGCAGGATCATCTTGCCCCTGATTTCCTGGGTGAACTGTGGGGAGTGGTCACTCTCAGGGCTGTGCTGGGGGAGAAATGCAGACCTCAAAGCATTTCTCTACCTGCCAGAGAGGGGTGCCTACCCCGTGATGGGATGTGGTCCAGAGGAAAGGTTCTTGTTGGTTCCAAAGCAGAGATTTTTGTGTTTCTGGAGAATGAAACTTTATATTTTAAGAGTAATTCTTAACAGATGTGTGATGCAAAATTGAGCTAAATAAATTAAATCAAAAACTAATTCACTGGATTGTTTTCTCCACTGAACTTTTTTTTTTTTTGTGGGGTTGTTCAACTGGGCAATGTATTCAACTAAGTCAAACCCTTTGCTTTTCCTACCACACCTGAAGCTACACTCTTGTTTGAAGAGTGCAAAAGAATGTTCTGGCTTTGATTCCTCATTACATCTCAGAAGAGGCCAAGGGGAGTCGCTTTCTTCAGCCTTGAGATGAGAAACTAAGGGGAGACCTCACTGCTGTCCCCAGCTCTTGCACACCAGTGAGAAGCAGCAGCAGCTCTGCTTGTCCTTGCTCCCTGGAGGGACAAGTCGTGGGCACCTGAATCCCTGAGTGGGACAGAGGAAAAGGGAGGGGCAGCAGGTGAGGACAGTTCTCACAGGTGTGGGGTAGACAGGCTGGCTGCTGCCAGGTACTGGGGCAAAAGGGCAAGGAAGGGCTAGGAGTGATCCCTTTGTGCTGGTTTTGGTCTCGCAGCCTCTGGTGTTTTGGGTCAGCCTTGATGTGTGCTCTCTTCCTTCAGATTCAGAGAACAGGTTTTCCCAGATGTGGGAAATAATCAAGGAGTACTACCCTGACAGGGAAGTAAAAACATTCCTTCCAAGGTCACAGAGACTGTGTTTGCTTTTATTAAAGTTGTCGTTGGCTCTTAATTGCCCTTATGGAACATTAGCTTTGAAATTTCCTGCAGAATCAACTGCGTGTAAATCACTTTGTTCAATCAAACTTTTGACCTTTTCAAACATACATTGTGACGTCCAAGGACACTAAGTATTTCAGACTGCAGATTTATATCATAAAGCAATCCCCTCTGGCTAAAAATTTTTCTTTCATCTAAGTTGTGTATGGCAACTATTCAGTTAGCCCACAGAGTCTTTTTTTCAGCAAGTCTTTCATTTTTCCCATTTATTAATACCTTACATGAGCATAGAAATCAGCTGGCTGAGTAAGCTGGGTTCCACCAGAAGGTGTTTCAAAGTGACTTTAGGACATTTGTTTCCAGATGAAGTACCTCAACATAATTTTTTTAAGAGCTGTCAGTTAGCTATACAGTGGAATAAAAGCTAAGTGGAATAAAATTAAAGTAAACAACAGTGTAATTTTAAGATGGTCAGAGAGGGGTAGCCAGGAGTCACAAGTACCAAATCTAGGTGAGTGATTTTCACCTTGTAGCCTGCAGATCCCTCTGGTAACTCCCTCTGTGAGTTCTATGAGAAGAGATTGGGGGAATCATGCATGGATATGCTTGTAAAAGCAGCAGACTGCTGGACTGGGGAGAAAGTATCTGGAAGAGTGAGGTAAGAGGGGAAAATTGGCCATGGCATGTTTTGGGAGAGGCAGACTGGGCAGCAGTGTCCTGCTGTGCAGATGAACTGTTCTGCTGGGGGCCTGAGATGCTCTATCAGCCTGTGTGGTCTGCTTCCACCTTTTGGAAAATGTATGGGACTCTCTGCTTCCTGCATTATTGTGTGGTACAAACAGGTTTGGAGGGATTGCCATCTCAATGGCAAACACTTGAAAAAATGCAGACAATGTGTTCTTTACGGGTGCACTGGAATGAGGCATTTAAGGTAGCAGGTTTCCTCCTGCTTCTGGTCTCCCCAGTCAACAACACTGTTTTATAACCACTGCCACTTGGGCAAGTTACACAAGTCTGTCATATAAGATGTCAGAGCATGTTCCCCTCTCCTCCTTGAGTTAGTCCCACTTTAACTTTTTATATCTTTTTCACAATAGAAGAAATATCTACAAGCACCTACTTTTGACAAATTTAATGTAACTCATGTTGACATCCTCTCTTGTTGCTGTCAAAGTCTTTTGTGAAACTGATTTAAGGCTTTATAGGGAATTGAATAGCTTCCTGTGAGGACAGGAAAGAAGGAATCTCATACTATTTGAAATATGTGACAGAATGCACACTGCATTCTTTGTGTAATCAGGCTTTCATCTGCATCCTCACATGAGCTGAAAAAATTTTTGCAAGGAGTTTTTAAGGTAAATTCTGAACTGACATTCTTTTGGTGATCAGAAATGAAACAAGTCTCCAGCGACACTTTCAGAAGATATTTTTTTGTGGCACAGCCTGCTTCTAAATTTGTTTCATGAGACTTACAGCTGGGTTGCTGGTGTTGCATAGGAACATGAGTTTTCATTTTTTAAAGGTCTTGTTGCATGGTAGCATTCAGATTGAATATGCTTCTCTGTGCTCTCAAAGGAAATGCATTAGAACTAAAAGTCTGCTGGTAAAATTTTTTATAATATGCTGAGGAGCAAATTCTTTATCCAGGGTCAGAGACCCTGAAGTTGCCTTGTCTGTGTAGGATAGGTTGGTTCTGGTTGAAAATAGAGTTCACTGACAAAAGTCTTGGTAGAGTGAAGCCTGCAGGAGAGCAGAGCTGTGTGTTGGGAGACACTGGCACAGGCTGGGGCTCTGCAGCTGCAGAGGGGCTGGAGCCAGTGCTCCTCAGATTTGGGTTTGTGCACAATTCTCCAAGGGGCAAATGGCTTGGAGTCTTCTGACTTCAAATTGGTCAATTGGAGCATAAAATTCCCTCAGAAGATAAACAGAGAGCAAAAAGAATTGGGAGAAATTATAAAGGTTGCCACGTAGGCAAAAAAAGCTTCTGAGTACATTTTTTTTGTCTGGCCTTCTATAATAAATTTTGGAGGGATATGTAGCTCCAGTCAGTGTGGATATAGAACCCAATCATCCTGGCTTCTCCTTGGCATCCCTTCTGAAAAATTTACCTATTCATCCCATATCCGGATGCTTTGGGTTTCAGAATTTCTGAGTTCACATGAAAAATTAAAAGGCAAAGTTGGGTACAGAAGACAACTGGAAAGGTGTGTTCCAGGTTTCTTCTGGAATACTGGTTCTCACCACATGTTTGTACATAAGTCTGAATTTTCCCCACTGCATGTCATACAAAAACATCAACCATGAAATAAAAGGCACTCAGTAAAAGCTAGTTCTTGTCAAGCTATTTATTCATAGTCATGCCTTAGTTTTGGGGAAAATGAGTGTTTGGCATCTTGCAATCCCATTTATATTCTCATTTCAAACCTGTCATTACAGTTGATCTGTACAAGAATCCATAATACTTTTTTTTTTTTTTTGGAGAAATGGTACCAATATGTGTTCTGCTTGTTTTCTTAAAAGAAATTTAATCTGGAATCAGGGTTCCTGTAGGCCAACTTTTATTTTTGAGTTTGGCCAAAGTATAGAGGAGCTGCTGGAGTTTGTAAAAGCTTAATAGTGATTATTTAAAGCAGGAAAGGTTACTCAGTGAGGTTAATTCTAAATAAGAGCATGATCAGGTCTTACATCCTTAAGACTTATTTTTAGTATGACTGTGACTGATGCTGAGTAAATATAATGCACTTCAGAACTCATCAGATCCTTCCCCTCACATTTTTAGGATATCTGGAGTTTTAGAAAATGCTAGAATAAAATTTTCTATGGAAAACAGTAATGAATTTTTTTTACTACCCTTTTTCTCCACTTGTTTTGGTTTTTTTTCACTCAGAAATGTTTATGTTTCTTTGGAGGGTTGTGAATCCTCAAGTCAGAATTTTAACAAATGGAGTGTGTGATGTTTAGCAGCTACCACTGCTGGTATCTCTGGAAACCAAACTGGTGCTATAGAAGGCTAAATGTAGGCATCTAACTTGGCAAGTTGGGAGATGTGCTATTTATACAGGACTTTCCTGTTTCCTCTGTGACTTATATACCTGACCAACAAACCCTATATTGAGATTTTGCTCCATCAGAGATGACAGTGAATTTAATCCCAATACAAATAAAATTCTCACAAAGTCTAAATGCCCATATTAATGTATTTTGGCATTAGCCTAAAGGTACCTGACAATGTAAAATATGCATATAAATGACTGTTTATATCTCTCTTTTAATGTTTATGAATTTGAATAATTCCACATTTAGTTCACTTGTACTCTGTGTGTATTCTTTACTTGTGATTTTAAATAGCAATAAGTTCTCTCTTCAAAATAAAAGTGAAGGAAGAATCTTGGCCTCTAAAATGTTGCCAGAAAATAGATTCTATTTTTAGATTGGTGAATCCATTCCATTTTTATATTCTTATGTATCTTTTGAGAGAATATATGCTCAGAATCCATACAGATGAGATTTGAAGGTACAGTTACTCCATGATACTCAGATGTTTCAGTTTCCTTAGTAAATTTATTTTTTATTTCTCACTAAAATTATTTGTTATCAACTCTAGAGCTGTAACAACTTCTAAACAAATAGAACAAATGAGGGAAGGTGCAAAGCGCTTTTAGAAGCTATTAAGCTATCTTTGTATATTGCAGTGCTTCTTTATTAGAAATCAAAATCTTAGCCAACACCTTTTCTTGTTGGTGTTATTTTTGCCCAAGACAGTCTCCTGAAATGAGCAGAACAATTTTCCAGACAGCTGAATGGCTGATTCCAACATTCCCTGTGTTAACAGATATAGGGCAGACTTTGAAAGGGTTTCTTCTTAGTTTAAGTGGAAGCTAAGGCAGAAGGGAGTTCAAGTCTAGTCTGAGCATCTCCTTAATCTTAAGGTGAAGAATGGAAAAGCTGACAGTGACTGATTTTTGCAAGAATTCTTTAACAGGCGGAAAAATAGGGGGGAAGGGAGAAGCATTTGAAAGAAAGGTGAGTATTTGTGATGTCTCATAGTTTTAAGAAATGAGAAAAACTGCTTCTTCAGAAAATTGAAAGTGACAGGCTCTGAACTTATTTTTAGTATTATGAGAAAGAGCAGTGAAGGAGCAGGATCACAGTTCCTCTGTGGTGTTTCTTTCATTTCTTAGATTTTGCATTCACTGTTTTCTGCTGCTAAATTTAAGAGTAATGAATAGCTAGATCTATCAATTCCTTGTAACATTTCTAGTTTTCCCATTTTAGTATTCCCTCCAGCATTCCAAGGTTCTTCATTCTTACCCATTCCCCATTCAATCTCTTTCCTTACTACCCTGTGGTTCAAAAAAGCATCCCCTGTTATATACTTCCTTTTTTTCTCCATATGTTTTGTGTCTCCTCCTCCTCCTGTTTTTTGACAATATGTTGAGAGCTTGGGTAAAAGTTTAAATTTCAATTCAATATTTTAATGAATGTTAGTACAGTAAACTTTCTTCAGTTTTAATGTGCAAGCCTGCTTTAGAAGGAGCAAACATATTCGAAACAGGATGATTGATTATGTCTCTGCAAATGCTGCCTTGCAGTGACACTTGTCAGTAGTAATTCCCTTGTATGGTATAAAATAAATGATAGAAGTTGGTTAAGCCAGCATCTACTTTTTTCCTTAAACTATAAGTTGTCTTTTTTAGTAAAAGGTGGTGTCCATATCATTTGTCATACAAACCTCTATTCAGCAGAAGAAGGAGGAAAATAGTGTGGAGTGCAATCTACAGTTTGTGCTAACCTGTGTTATGAAGCAGTATTTTACATCATCCAGAGCTAGTGCTAAACTTTATTATTGTGCCAGCAGTTTATTGTCTGTCTTCTCTGATATTGATGATCCTTGTTCCAGGCAGACACGACGGAAGCCAGAGGCACCTGCAGTCACATATGCAACATATCGGGGTTCTGCAAGGATCAGGCAGCTCCTGAGGAACCAGTCAGAAACTGGAAAAGGAGAAACAAGTCCTGAGAACAGAAATGCTTCAACAGTCAAAGAAAATGGAGAAGTCCAGACAACTCTGTCTGTGAAATCAGGATGCCTAATAGAAGAAAATGGAAGAGATGAGGGTAAAGATCACCAAGATGATGCCATGTTAAATTCTTCTGCAGTTAGAGTGGGAAGCAAACAGTCTGGTAAAGCTCAGCATTGCTTGGGCAGAAGTAAACATGAAAGAACTTCCAAGGCCACAGCTTCATCCACTGAATCATGTCATGAGTTACACTTAAGAAATGCACCTGCTTTAGTTGCAACAAAGGTTAAAAGGACGTATTCACTCGATTCATTATTGCCATTTAGTGGTAGAAACAGTGGGATCCTAAGCAATTCCACTTCCCAGAGTACTCATTCCCTTCAAGTCAGTCCTGCAAATGACTTGGTTGGAAAAGAAGATGGACTGCCAGGAGAAGCAGAAACTCTCTTTCAGACAGACAAATATGCTACTTCTAACTTTGATAAAGAAAATTATTGTAGTAAAGCAGGTAATAAAGAGTCCTCAAAAGAAATACAGGATAATTGTTTACATTCACCTAAGTCAAAAAGAAAGACAGTTAATGAAGAACTGCAGGAGGGGAAGGGAGAACTTTGCTGTAATCATCACGTGAATAATCACTCAGAGCGAACATTGGATGTCCAGAGACTTCATTTCAGTACCACTACATTTCAGCAGAAAGCAGATCAGCACACCAGGAGTGACAATAAAGACGGTGATGCAAGAAATGGTGATGCACAGAAAATTGTGACAGCTGTGGAAAGAGAGCAAAATCCACAGAACTCTCCTGCTACCATTCTTTTTCCTTTTAATCAACAAATACCTACTTCAGTCAGCATGGAATCCAAAGGAGGAAAGTGCTTGGCCACAGGCAATCTAACTGCTTCAGTGTCATTTATTGGACATGATGAAGATACAGTCATGGGCAGGGGGACTTGTAATGCAGAACTGAGTGGGTCAGGGAAAGCAGTGCATGTACAAAATGGTCATGGGCTAATCCATGTGGAGAATTCTAAGGATACTGCCACACAGCAGACTGGTTTTCCTTGTCCAGGAAAGCAGAGTGAGGAAACAATGAAGGTTTTGTCTGAGGTTGCAGTGGAAAACCTTGCCGATGTGTCACCTTGTGCACATGGGTGCCAAAGTGTGAAAACACATTTTGATGAGCTGACAGTGCTTCCAACCCATGAGTCTGCCTCTGTGATGGTTCCTCATTCTGCCTTGAGATCTGAAGGAAAGCCTTTGACCAACCATTCTGCTTTCACCTGTGAAAAAGATGATGTAGACCTAATTTCTGAATCTCCACCTGTTTCTGAAAGCAGGTGTATTAATTTTTCTTCCAGGAAGGAAAACAGCAATAAACTTAGGGTATCACCCACAGTAATTGATTCTTCATCTGACAAACAAGGAAAAATGCTGCCTTCTGCCAGTAACTCTGAAAATGGCCAGATTGCTGCTTCTGAAAAGGACAGCTTTATTTTTCCAGCTGCAGAGTCTGGGAGAATAATCTCTGTGAACAGGATGACTGAGGGTCCACCTTGCTCAGGAGACCTGAGAACTTTGTGCCCAGCAAATTTTCTGGAACCTGAGATTACTCCTCCTGTGATTGATAGCTGTGCTGATGGAGTAGATGCAGAGGTTGTTTGCATCTCCAGGCCCACTTCTCCTCCTCTGGTATCCAGTGAAGCCTCCAACCTTCCTGTTTCTGCCTTGAAGGTGTCCAGCACTACTCAGGGGAACAGTAATTCTTCCAGTCACAGAGCTAGTGATGGGGCAGATGAGATCTTCTCCACACAACAGGCTGACAGCAGTGTCCTGGCAGAGGCAATGCCATCACCCATCTGTCCCTTGATATCTTTGGAAACTCTATCTGAGTCAGCCCGTTCTGAGACTGTGTGCAGGGATGCTGTGGCACAGGTGATTCTTGGTGCTTCTGCTCCTGTGGAAGCCCCTTCTGGCCAAAAAGCCGCTCCACCTGCCCAGGAAAATGGTCTCTCTTCTGGGAAAGGACAAGAATGTTTTTCTTTCCCAGATGCTGCTGTTTTGCTGAAGAAAGCTGAAGAAATTGTGGACTTGGTTTTACACTTGGCTACAGAAGAAATAATAGCAAAAGAAGGCTTTGGTGTCTGCCAGCTTTGTGGGAGCAAGGATAGTTTAGTAAATATGGATATTACAAATTATCAGAAGGCTGAGAGTGTACAGCTGGCAGCAGGAGAAATCCAGTCAGCTGTGCAGTCATTAAAAGATTTTAATGAGCCCGGTGGAGGAGGCTCATCTTCGTTTACAGGAAATGAAAGAGTGGATACAAATAATCAAGATAAAAAGATACTCTCTTCCACTCCTGATAAAATTGACCTACATAGAGCACTAGAACTAAAAGCAAAAGAAACAGTTGATGGGGTCATTAACTCAGCCATACAAAAACTGGCATCTAATCAGCAGCAAGGCACTGACAGGAAAAGGCTTTCTGGAAATGTTCAGCCTAAACCTGAGGCTGAAATGCTAAAGACTTTAAGTCTAGGTATGAGGTTTCCTGCCAACACTCAGGAACTAACAGAGATGGTTGAAACTCAGACTGTAGCTGTAAACTGTGAAAAGGCAGATTGCTCAGGTCCTCCTTTGCTTCCACATTGTATGGAAAATGGCATAGGTTGGCCCCAAAAAGATGAAAACTTAGCAAATAATGCAATTACTCCTCAAACAAATGGATTTCTTCCCTCTGGCAATTTAGCAAGGCCAGAATCAGATCTTCTGACACCAGCAAAAGAGAGGCACAATGGAAAGGTGTGTGACCATCTGGCTGCAGCAGAAATGTGTGGCAAAGTATCAGCAGTAAGTAGAAAATCTGATGGAACTTTATATTTTATAGATAGAGATGCTGCTGTGGCTGAAGAAACACTTTTGCCACTGCATTTAAAAGGTTCAAGCAATAATACAAATATGCCAGAGTGCACACTGCTGCCAGCTGTAAATGTTAATTTGTCATCCTTTATGTGTGCTGAGGAATGTATCAGCCTGCAGAGTGACTCCAAAGATAAAAGCAGCCCTCAGATGTCCCTGGAAAGCAATGCAGAGGACAGTCTGTATGAACACTGTGGGAAAGAGGCTGCAGAGGAAGTACCTGTACAAGTAAAAGCAACCTTACAAAATTCAAAGGCAGTGGAGAGTGAAGAGGAACTAGCAGAAGGGGCAAATGAGGGAGCAGAGGTTAATACTGGGTTAGATACACAGTCCATGGTACCTGCACTGTCTGTTCCTGGAGAGGGCACTGAAGGGAAACACTGCTTCAACACAGTCTTTCCCCGAAGTAATGAGAATCTGAAGCTGGCAGAAATCAAGGGTCAAGACATGGAGAGAAATGATCAGCTTGAAGAAAATGGCCTGGACTGCAGCAATGACATGAAGGAACCAACAGAATTTTTGGCCTCTTCTCCACTAATTGAGCAGTGGGAAAACAGTTCTTTTACCATCATTTACGAAGGTGCTCTTCAAACTGAGAACAAATCTGTCTCAACTGATGAGATGCAAACTGGTTCTCTTTCTCCTTCTGATTTGCCTTCAGATAATACAGACGATCTAAGGCGTGCTAGAGCAAGGAACAAGCAGGAGTCAGTGTGTCTTTTTGGGCAGGACAGCAAGGTGAGCCAAGCAGCAGAGAGCCGCGGCTCAGAGTCCTTCCTGAGCGTGGAGGCCAAGCGCTACAGAATTTATCCTTTCTCTCTGTCTCCCATCTACGAGGACGACAGCTCCCAGGAAGATGTGCTGTCCACGGACGTGTCTCCAGAAAGCCGTGCTGGGGGAGTCTCCAAAGACAGCTCTGAGCACACTTCTGTGCTTTCCCTCCTCCAGTCGGTGTCCGAGCGCTTGCAGTTCACTGCTCGCTTCAGCAGAGAGGAGGAGGATGAGGAGGACGGGGTGGAGGAAGAGGAGGAAGAACCTTCATATGAGGAAGATATTCTTGATGTTGAGAGAGAAGACAACTGCCTTTCCAGTCAGTGCAGAGGGAATCTTAAAGGAACCCCTCAGTCAAATGACCAAAGTAGACCTTTTCTTGAACAATCATTTCTTCTTTCAAAAGAACAGCTTGACTCACAGGAGCAACCAGAACAGTTTCCAGATGTATCTTCTCTCAGTCAGACACCTTGTAAACCAGTTCCAGAGAAAGCTGATGCTGCTGTAACACAGCCTCCTGCAAGTGTGTACTACCAATACTTGAAATCTGCCAAAAAAGGCCCTTCTGAAAAGGGGACCAGATGTGGAAGCATTCTCCAGGATATGCTGCAGCCAAAGATTCATTGGTTTCAAGACAACACCGTGCCAAAACTGGGAGAATTGTCAGCGGTAAGATGTCATGTCACGTGATATTTATAATCAAAGTTATAGGTTAGCCCAGATTCCAAGTTGCTAGCTCCCTATCCTCCTTGCTTCCTTTTAATTAAGTTTTTATCATAAAAGCAATCAAAAGTTTTTATCAGAAGTTATTAGGCTTTTTTTATTTCATATTTTTAAAAAAAGTATTCTGATAAAATAAATTTTAAAAGAGCAGTATTGGTGCAGCACACAGGTGAAAGTGATTTAACTGTAAAACAGAATATGTGAACAGAAGGTAAAATAGGGAAATATGCATTATAAAAAGTCTCTATAATAAAATAAGACAGACTTCTACATGTTAAGGACATTTCAACCTGAAGATGATGGAATTGCCTTTTATATGAAAAATGTTCTTTTATTTCTTTCACTTCTGAGATTAACAAAGTTGTCCAAAAAATGTAAAAATATCAGCTTACTGGGCTCTTTGATTGTTTCATCACAGTGTCTTCTACAAACTCTAGCTCAGTTAGCAAGTAGGTAAAATAGCTGCCTCCATAGATTAGGATTTCTTTTTTTAGTTTGCTTAAAGCAATGGCAAATGAGGATATGGAAAGAGTTCTTCCCGTGTTTAGAATCTGAAAGTGCCGCATAGATCAAGTGTGTAACTGAAGAAGTCTTTCCACGATGGTAGGAATAGTCCAGTCTGTGTTAGATGTATCTTTTGTTCTTTCCTCTGTTAAGAAATGCAGTTTATTGTTTGCTGGGTAGGGGTGATACATTTGTAAAGGTTATAACTTCCATAACAGCTCTTCCTCTCTATCACATGCTGCTTTCTGCTGATTGACCCTGTTAAATAATTTACACCAGCTCTGAATGGCAGCAAAACAAATCTTGTTTTTTTCTGCTAAAGACAGTTGTGTACATGTACAGGAATAGTGGACCCAGAATAATCTGCCTGTGCTTTGTGCCACTATTGTTGTAGTTGTTAATAGTTGTTTGCCATGTGCTTTTAATTTCAGAACCTCATTGACAGGGAAAGTCTCAAATACAACCCAAGACCAGGGAAGGTAAGCAGAGTTTGTGTAACATAAATCAAGATGATATATGGAATAATTTGTCATACTGTAATTTTAGAATGGAAAGTATCTGAAGTTGTTAGTCTCATTTTCTCTATTTTTATGTATTAATAGCATGTTCTTCCCCGTGCTAATAGTGAGAATATGTTATTTAAAATCCTGCCACTAGTAATTTTACTGTCTTTCTCAACAATTATTTTCATTCAGTAGAGTGTTTCATAAAGGAAGAAACTGTGTAGCCTCTCAGCTGAGTGGGCGCAAATTGCAAGCAAAAAAAAAACTGTGCTCTGTGTTGAAATGGGCCCTCATTTGCATGCATTGTGTATTGTTTCAGATTATTATTTATGATACTTGTGGCAACAAAAGTAAACAAGAAGTTCATTCAGATGTGCTAGATGCTTCATCATGGATCTTTCCCATTGGAACAGTACTTAGGATAATTAGAGGATGGTAAGAAATCGAGGTCATATTTAAATAGAGTCTTTCCAAAAGACTGCCTGTGTGTTCCTCTTGTGTTTTTATTTCTTTTATTTATGACACATGTCCCATCTGCAGTAGTGTCGTTTTCTTGCTTTTTAATTAGACCGAGACCAGTGAAAAAGCATAAAACAAGTCTTTAAATGCTGCACTAAAAAAAATATATTGTTTCTCCTGGGAGCTAGCTTCAAACAGGAAGTTTCTAATAGAGCCACAAGTGAGTTTAGAGCTCTTGCCTGAAGTGCTGAGCCAGTGCAGCCATAATCATGACTAGAAATATGTGTATTTAAAAAAAAAAAAAGGGTGGATTTTTACAGTTCAGTTTCATTATACCGTAGCTGTTGCAAAAGGACCATCAAATGAACATTCTCAGCTGCTGGTTTTCATGTGGCATTGAAAGGAATGTGGCTACAGAAGGATTTATACAAGGACCTTTAAGTTTGCCAGTGTTCCTCAATTTGCTTTGGGAAGCTGGGACCAGGTCCATGTCAGTTGTTGCATTGGAATTTAATTGGTGAGGCTTACAGGGAATGTTTTTGACTGTCAGCCATGCATGTCACGTTTATGCAGTTTTCAGGCAGCCTTGTGGGGTTTTGCATACATTTCTTTCACATCCTAAGGAATTCTGAATGCCATTATTAGTATGTTTTTTGCCTTTTATAGTGTCTGCCTGAACAGGACACATTTTGATGTGAGAGTTAGAATATTTGGCCTGGTAAAATAAGGCTGCACATTGCCGTTGTGGTTTAGCTGCATTTTTGTTTTATATTTTTGTCCTGGGGAAGAACTGTGTATTTTACTTTTCAATACCCAAGTGAATGTGACTACTGAGGGACCGGGCAAGAAAGAGGTGATATTTGTTATGGTAAGAAGAGCTTTTTCCTGGGCTTTCCATTAGATATGCTCTACCAGCGATGACTCAGTTCATTTTATCATTATTGCAGTTGGATTTTTTATGAGAAACCAAAGTTCCAGGGTCGAAAACATGTACTAGAAGAAGGAGAAGCTGTGCTGGATCACCTTTGGGATCTCCCAGGCATAAAACATCATCGAAGAAACCTCACAGTTGGTTCCATCAAACACGTAACAAAGGTACAGACTTACTCCACAATGTTCTCACATGCATAATTGATTTGTTGGTCACAGTAGTGTATTACCAACAATGGACAATATTGTAGTGTAGTGTTCCTGACTTTATTCAAATTTGCTGTGATTCAGTTTTTTTACTTTCTAGGTGATAAGTTCCAAGGCTTTTGCTGACCTAAATTTCCTTTTCTTCCTGAGTAATTGAGCAGGTGGATTATGTTTCTTTGCCACCACCCTCACCTGACACAAGCTCCTTTGCTTTTAGACGTTTACCTGTCCAGTTATTTGAAATTTAATTGAATCAATTCATTTTTTGGAAGAAGTTTTGATCTTAAGCTGTCTGCTATGTCTGTATGGCTTTTGCTTCAGTAGTAGTTGGGTTTCCGATCCTCTTAGTGCTGTGTAGCCTCCAAAAACTGCTGCCATTCCTTTTATAGCTTTTGTGCCATCTGTAGGATTTCAACTTGGACCAGTGGTACACCTACAGCATGTAGCTCTGCCTACAGCCATAAGTTTAGAAGGCTTTTTGTTGAAAAAATAAGAATCAAATGTCCGAAACTAAATATAATGCATCCATTGTTATTCATTGAATGAGGAATATATTTTCCAGATCTTGTGATTTAAGAAGACTTAGTGGTTTCTTTGTTCAGTGTAACATTCCAGTTGCTCACAGGGCAGTGGCCCTTGCTGTGACTGGATTATCTTTTGTATCACAATGTGAAAGATTTTCAGTAAAGTGGGTTCTCTGTTTTCTGCTGGTATAGAGGTCATTTTAAAATTGATAACCTTTTTGTCATCAGTACAGGGGAATAATGTCATAACAATTAGAAATACTTTTTCATTCTCTTAAAAAACTTAGAAATTAATTAATTCAAAAGAGGCTGACTGAAGGTAAGAATAATGAAGTTAAAATTTATTTGAACTAAACATATTAAAAGCCCTTGACCAATTTGCAATATGAATGTTGATCAATAATGTGTAATACAACTTAATAAATGAAGGTATTCCACAGTAACAGCCAAGGGAAGCTGGATGTATCTTGGCTATGAAAGAAGACTCTTGGATGGGAAAGATACTTGTTCAACTTCATCATGCTTGATGAAAGCCTGTGCAGTACAGCTAAATAGCTTTGACTTTTGTTCTTCTTCCAGTCTGTGGTTCATTTATGTAGAACACAGATGGAAAGCTTTGTTACTTTACACTAGTTCAGTAATCAACACTTTCCTTGTGTAAATTAAACCTCTAGCAGGTGTGGTTGGTGAGTTTAGTGCCTTCACCAGGCCAGGTTTTGTCCTCTACACCTTGATTCATGAAGGCATCCTTACTTTTTCAGGTTGTTTTTTAGCTGCTGTGACACGCCTTTTGGAAGGTAGTTTCCCAAAGTGCTACCTTATTTATTTATTTTTGTGGAAAATATAGGCTTTGTTTTTATTTGACAAATAGTGGATTCTTTTTCAGGCAGCTGGTGTGTGTGTGTTTTACTGCCATTTTCTTTTTCACAGGCTGTCAGTGTCTTTTCTCCAGGGTAGTTTGGCCATTCAGGCTCTGTGTCCAGGTTGTCTGGCTTGTTTTCCAATTTTTCTAGTAGTTTTTTTTATGGTCTTTGTCTAATGGCTGCTCAGTTGCCTTGAGTTATCAGATTTGAACATTGGCTCTATATTTGAGAAGAAAACAGCTTGCCAAGAAGAGGAGAAACAGTTTTTTACTGAGCAAATTGTAGGAGGTACATTTAATATTTTATTTTTTACTAGCCTATTGTCTGAAGAACAGTCTTCCAGTAGTTTTGTGCTCTTGATTTGGCTTCAAACCTCCCCAAAAAGCAGAGTTTCTGTTAGCTTTTTTGTTAGCTTGTGGCCTGGCTAACCATGGATATGCATTAGGTGTATCCATGTGTATTTAATTTCAAGAAAACTGTGGGGAGGAGATTCCAAAAGAAACAGATTGTGCAACCAGAAAAATGAAGACCTGTCTGAAATGATGTGGAGATTGATTTCCTCTAAGACAGAAGTCAAGGCCAGCAAAGTCTGCCTGCACACCCAGGTTCAGTGCAGCTCCTGCAGTGCAGCCTGTTTAGCCAGGTCATTTCTCTGGCCTACTGTAAATACATATTTTGACTTTTTTGCACGTTGGGCTTTTTTCCTATCTGTTTCTGGAAGCCCAAATAGGGTGCTAAATGTTATGTTCTCAAAAATCAGAGCTAAGAAGAGTTCCTGACACCTCCATTCTGGAATAGTCCTGTGAACCACTGTTTTACAAGGTGACAAGGGGTATGAAACAGCAGTTTATAATCACTGTCTGCAAGATGGTTAAGCAGGGAATGCCTGGATTCCTTGTAGAGTCTCCTTAAGCAAAGCTCTTTGTAATGGGATTGTTCACACTATTGCATGAAGGGTGTGTTTCTTTTGTTGTGTGGTTTGCCAGGTGAAAAGAAGCTAATAATTTAAGCAGGGATTACTTTGCCAGATGCCATAGGAAGACGCTCAGCAGCTTCAGATGGTCTCATTTGCTGGCTGGTTTTTACAGGACAGTAATAATTTATTTCCTTTGTATTATTTTATTTGCCACCCCTGCTGAGTTCTGTATCTGGTGGTGGTGAGTAGTAGCAAGAGTGGTACAGTGCTGGAACACTGGGAGCAAGAATTATGAATGGGTAAAAAAGCCTGGAAGACCAACAGGTAGAATTTAAAAAAAACCAACTCCAGAAGCAGATAGCATCCTAAAGACAAAATGTGTATCTAAAATAAAATGGTGTCTAGACCGTATTATAAAGCAATCATGTTAATACCAGAACTAATTAGTCCTGGTTTTCAATAGGCCCTTCTCTCATCCTTATTTTGGCATTTCCCTTAAGAAGCCAGACTTCAGTCATTCTTTGTCCTGTTGTTGACACAAAACTACCCCAGTTAAATGGGCTGATTTGATCACCACAGCTGACTTGCTCAAGGAGAAGACCTAACAGTGCTGGGTTTATTTAGCCCTGCTGGAGCTGTTAGGGCTGTAATCCTAGATCCAGAAGCAGGATAAACACCCAAGAGCACCTTGAGGGGGTCAAAGGCTTTAGGTCTGTCACTTCTGCTGGACCTCTTGGTCAGGCTAGAAAAATGTCAGAGATGCCACTGAAGAGGAATATATAGTGCTAAAGGTTTAAGGGTTGGGCTCCTCTTCAGAAGGAGCTTTCCCCTTTCTGCTGAGGGCCATGTTACTCTTCTGGAGGTGTCTGTCAGTGTTCCACTGCTTTGTAAACATCCCAGCTCCCTGAAGCCCACGAGGGAAGTACAGGCATTCCAGAATGACTGCGTGGAGGCAGGAGGAGGATACCACAAAGTTAGGCAGGCAGAGAGGGATGCCTGGAGGCTGTGATCTACCTAAGCATTTGCTGGTTGTGTATTATCACTGGAAATGAGCATGTGTTTGCCCTGCTTTTTATTCTGGTTTTGCCTGATGTGTCTGTAGGTCAGTGAATGCGATGAGTCTGGACTGCTTGTGATGGGGGATGGCACAGTTTGGGGGATGGGTTTAGGGAGGAAACCTTCCAGTTTGGGATCTGGGCTGGAATACTGTGGTAGCAGTTTAGCATGATAAGAGTTGTGCATGTGTGTATCTTATTTCCAAATCTTGACGCTTTGCAGATGGCAGGGCTTTGGACTGAAGGATCTTCACCTGACTGCTGTCATATTTGTCTGGTTTTCGTTTTGTTTCTAAAGTTGGTGGCTTCATTGGGAATGTTAAAGGAGCCTATGAAAGTTATGAGGGCTGTTAAATATGCTCAGGCAAATATGAGCATGCTGGGGCCAATATTTACCAAGCTAAGTTTGCATGCTTGAATTGTATAAATTCATGGCATGGCACAGAGTGTACATCTGCAAATATATAGTGTTCATCTCATACAGTAATAATAAATGTTACCATTCTCTACAGTCTGTGCATCAGTACAGGTAAATTGAACTCCATATTTAAGTCAAAATATGTATTTGTGACTTTAAAAAAATGTGCTTAGAAAATATGATGTACTTCTTGCCCGACCATGTTACCACCTTTAAAAATAAATATTTGAATTGGTTTTGATGAAAACCTCAGTTTACTGTGTGGGACTTAATGAAAAATATTTGTGGAGTTAATCTAGAACACACACAAAAATACAGTCACTATGAGGAGAGGTTTTTTATTGCTTTCAAAATCTGGCTGGAGAGAGATGGTGATAAATAAGGAGAGACTTTATTATGAGTGTTTGTGCTTTACCTCCCCTGGTACATTTGTCATCTCTTGAGCTGGAGACCGCCTCATGAACTTCAGAGTCGGGAGAGCAGACTTGAAAAGAGCTTACAGACTGCCTTTTTCCAATCTTAAATGAAAAACAAAAACAAAAGTCTCCTACTAAATTAAAATTTAGCATACTCCATCTCATATTCTGTCTGAGCCCTCAGGCAGATACTTTTGTTTTGCTACTTGTCTAGTCTTGTAGATACTTAGTTTCAGAATTTATCTGAAGCATTTAGGCGTCTGGCTTCATTGTTTGTGGAATTCTTCTAGGTGCAACTTCCAGTTTTCTGTATTGAGCTTTATTGCTGGTTTTAATAATTTCAGCTTTCTTACATATCAGATATTTTTAGAAAAAAACCCACAGACTTCAAATATTTCTTAACTTTGATTTAATAAGATACATACATGTGTGAGAAGTATGGGGAGTGTTGTTTGTTTTTTTTTAAACGTTGTCTAGAAATACCCTTAGAATTGAGGAATGGAGTTCCTTAGCATGTTCCCATAAAGCAGCATTGTACTAGAAAGTCTTTATTTCCTGGCTTTTCTGGGTTTGTTGATCTGAAAATAAAAATTCCGGTGTTGCAGTTTCTGCTCTAAAAACAAAGAGGGAGCATTGTTTTTAAGGTACAATACAGAGGAAACGTGATTGTGCAGGAGGGAGAGTTGCCAAGGCAGTATTACTGTGTTACCTCAGGTCTCAGGAGGAAAGTGAAACAATATCCTGAAGTGCATCCATTCTAATTGCCACACTTAGTGCTGACAGTTCTATAGCTAATTAAAAAATCCTATGAACCAAGAAGTGGGATGTTACCCCGTGAAAAGCCCTCTAAAAACCCATGTGCAAAAGGAGAGCAGTGCAGGTGCTGTCACGAGATGAGGTGCTGTAGCTTCCAGGGCTTTTGTGCCCTGTTGCTGGGTTTCCCTGCAAGCTCTTGTGTTCTTCCTTTCAGAAGACACGGTCCATGCAGGATCTCTGTCATGGTGTGCCCCTCCTGGGTCCTCCCCAAATCCAGAAATTGGGTGCTTCCCTGGGGGCACCTTCAGAGACCACTCCTCATCTCTCTTCTCTAGCACACGTGAAAGGGGGGCGTCTTCCTCTAGCCACGTTAGGATTTTGGGAATCTTTTATATGCTGTTCAAGCCCTGTGTTTTAAAACAAATGGGCCTGTGGGTGAGGAGGAGAAGGGGAAGTGTTCTGGGAGGTTATGGCTGAGAGGTGAAGTTTTCCAGCTGCACACGTGAGCTGCCTTCCACTGGTCCGGAACACCCTGCTGAAAGAGGGATTTGCAGAAGATCCTCTTTGGTTCACAATGGGTTTGAATGCTGGGGAAGAAAGTGTTGGCAATGCATGTTATAGAAATACTGCAAAATGAGGGTGGCTCAATAAAATCCCTGCAAATTCTAGACAAGTGCATGTGGTCAACAATTTGGTCTCCGGCGTAGTATCCCTCAGTAGTAAACCTCCAATAAAGAAATAGGGGTTGTTGCAGTGTGGTAACAGGAAAATTGCTGAAGTGTCTGCTTAACAGAGTAGATGTTTTCTAATGCTGATCTTTTTTTCTTTCTTTATCTAAAATGCTGCAGATTTATTTAGCACAACAAAAACATTGAGCTCATATGGCTTGATACTGTAGTTGGATTCTGCATTACAGAACTTAATTGTCATGGAGGGGCAGAGGTGGGAATGTAATAGATATTTCTGGAAAGTTTTAGTTAATGCATGCATCATGTGTGTGATGGAAGCATTGGCTTTTAAAAAAATAGTCAGTCTTATAATGCCATTCAGTCCTTTGGTTGGAGAATATTTAAACTGGCCTTTATGCAAGTAGCCTGACAGCCATAAATTTCTTCTTTGAAAATTTGTGGGAGCTGGAAATTTACCTACCTTGGCTTTTCTAAAAATTCCAGCCTCCATTTTAAAAAGAATAAAACCCTTCCATCATATGAAGGCTGGAGAATGGGTGAGAAGATGGGGCAAAAAAGAGAATGTTTGTGTGGGGGCAGAGTCTGTAAGTGTGGATAAACATTACCCTTTGATTTGTTTCCACAGGACTGTGGCATTCCAGAGGTGGAGTTCTGCCTGGCAGCTGGTAATACAGAGGGACTTCCCATCTGCATACAGGGTGCAGTTGTCGATTTAGAAGAGCTGGATGTTGAGAAAAACCCTTATATAAGAGTCAGATCAGGAGTGTGAGTACTGAACCTTTTAAACAGCATTTTGTCAGCAGGTTGAAGAGTAATATCAGGGGATGAAAATGAGTCAGCAGCATGAACAATATTTGGGGGGTTTTGCCAGAAATTAGTAAACATACATTTAATATTCCCAGCCCTGCATGTCAGCATTGTGTTCTGTGGGCTCCTGGTTTGAAGGCATTTTTTTCCTAGTTGCTGGCAGACGTCTTCAGTAATTCCATATTTCAGTAGCTTTATAAATAGAGGAAGCAACTCAGCTATAATTAGCTTTTATTTCATTGAAGAATAGATACTTCTCCCAAGTCACCCACCCTGTTAGAACCATAATACTGTGGCTGAGCACCAGAAAGGGAGTGTTACATCACCCAAGCGTTTCTCAAGCTACAGCCAGATCCTGACTTTCTGGAGGGAGGTGATGCAGTATGACACAGGCCCCTGGGCAGCCCAGAACTTCCTGTATTGAGCAGAATGGGCTGTTGTTCCCTGGGCCAAAACATCACAGTTCCTGAAGTTTGGGAGTTTTGTGGCTCTTCCCATTAATTAATTGCAGAATGACAGTAGCTCTTCTATTACAGGACTCTTGCCTTTCTATGTGAGCCAAGACTTGCTTCCCACAATCTCACAATAAGTCTGCGAAGTTTGGAGTGGTAAAGAAGTTAAAAACAGAGTCCTGTCTTAGTTTTGACAAAACTTGGTACTTATAAGAAAATAATTTTCCATATGGCTCCATGCCTCTTCCTCCATTCCTTGTGTGGTCTCATAAACCTGTGTCCAGCTTCTACATTCAGATTACTTTTTTATTTGCAACAGTCTGAAGGACTCACAGCATTTTTAATCCTCATGTCAAAATTACAGTAGCTTTCCAAAGGATTCTTGTAAATAATTATTCTTTAATAACTTTCACTGAAAAAAGTTACATGGAGCTGATTTAAGAAGCCTTTTAATTCATAAGGTGGTAATCTTAGATAAAATTCAATGCAAATGTCTCATCCTCAGTACTGGCTTTTTTTTTCATACTCATAGAGTAGCAAGCTGGCTTTTTTAAGTGAGTGAACAAATTGGTAATTTTCTTCTCTTTCATTTATATTTAGATTGGACCAAGAAAAAGTATCTGAGATCTTGCTAACAGTGATGTTGCCAGCATATTTAAATACAGCTTTGTTTTGATGTCCTGTCTCTAACATTATCTAGCTGTTATGAGTACAAAAAGGAAGATAACATTAATAAGATCTTTGTATTTGGAATGTAATTGATGAACTGATTGAGTCATTTATCCTTACTGTTGTAGATGGCTTGCTTATTCAGATTTGAATTACAAGGGAGAGATGACAGTTTTGGAAGAATGTGATTCACCACCTGAAATTCCTTCAGCAGATGTAAAATCTCTGCGTCCCTTAAGAATGGTGAGGACTTCACAATTCCCTAATAAGTTGTGGGCCTTCCTTTTTTTATTGTTGCTTCCCCAGATGTTTTGACCTAAATACAGCTTGGGCTCTGACGTTCATTCGAGGTTAATCCTCCCGTGGTGTGCTTGCTTTGGTCACCGTGACTTGTCCGGATTCTGCACCACCCAACATCTTCCTAGGAAACTCCTGTTGTTGCAAGGAGGTCAAATAAGACAGAAAGGCTCTTCATTTTATTGCATCCAACACCAGTTAATTAACCAAAAAGCCCTTCTGATGTTTATGATTTTCTTTTTTTCAGTTAGGGGATACTGGGGATGGAAGACCAGATAAGGACTGTATTACCCAGTGGAATAACTCTGCACACAAATCAGGGGAGGTGTCGCTGGTTTTTGTGTTGACAGCACTTGGATCTGCGTGTGAGAGAGATTTTACTGTGTACATAGCAAGCCCACACAAAAACAGTTCAAAAGCTGTAAAGTAGTAAGACCTAATAGCTGTCTCTTTAGTCACTCAAGTGAGGTCAGTCTCTTATTCCCTCACAGAGCATCATTCACTCACATTTCTAGAGAAGATGCATTTGTTGTATTTGCTCTTTGACCATAAATGTGAATATGTCAGACAATATTTTCTCTCTCTCCTGCTGTTTTCTCTTTCTTCTAGTGCTGCACCATTTGTGCTTTAGAAATTTGAAGTGCATACAACAAAGCTTTAAAAGTTAATTTTAAAAATTGGTCAGTATCAATTAGTTTAAAAACATTTACTTTAGAATTCTAGGTCATGAAGGGATACTTTGAAACTGCTTGCAGTCTAAGAGGTTTGTCAGTGCACTGATTTGTTTGTAGGTCAGGTTTATAGTGTGCCTGGCCTTTTGAAATCTATAGGCAGCACTGAAAGTGGTGAATATAATTGGAAAGACTTCATGCTCGGATAGTACTGTAAAACACATGTCAGAGTGGAACTTGAGGTTTAATATAAATATCTGTTTTTCCCCCATCTGTTTTCAGGGTGGACTAAAGGTGCAAATGCCAATGAATGTCAAGGTAAGCACAGAGGGCATTCAGAATAAAATATAAGCACATGGGGAATATGAAATCTTAATGCAAGCTGCTTTCCTTTTGTTTGGTGTGTGATCTTTGATAACTATTCAGTGCTTGCTGCTGAAGAAAAATTCCTTAATGCTGTCAAGTTCACTTAGTGTTTGATGGGGTGTAAAAGTACTAGTAGTTTGTTTTTCACTTACTAGGAAAGTGTGAATTTGCTATAAAATGAGTTTTTCTGACTTGACACATTAATCACTATAATGATAAAGGGATTGGGGGAGATTTTCCCATTTAACATACTGCGTTTAAAAAGAAAAGGAGAGGGAAGGGAGGAAGAGGACAGGAATAGAACCCTTCAGTCCTAGTCCCTATTCCAGTACAAGAGTTGTAAGTGAGACCATGATTGTGGTCTGAGGAGCTGAATGCTCATCCAGAGGTACTGCTCCTTTTTCCTCCTTTTTCTACAAAAACACTAATGCTTTGGGTAACTTTTAATTATACAAATACATGCATGACTTGGGTGTTTCTCTATTAAATGATGCAACAGATACAAATATTGTTAATAGCTGATCTGTGTGATTCAGCATATAAGGAATTGAAGGGGCTGTTGACTGCAGTCATGGAAATAACTTCAGCAAAGTACAGGGAGAGGCTTCTTGTCTACTTTTGAAGGATTAAGCTCCACATCGTGTTTTCTAGATAATAATATATGAGAAAACCCACTTCGGAGGATGGTCTAAAGAGTTTTCAGAAAACATCACTTCTGTCCCAGCACTGTTTGCTAGTGAAGAGGAGTTTCAGGAAGTTGGATCACTACGTGTAATTGGTGGAGTGTGAGTATATTTCACTTTTATATTTATTTATTTTAAAACAGTGAAGCATAATTAAATGCTTAAAAGTGCTAACTAAGGGATGATTGGAGTCTTCCACAGGTGAAATGTTTTGAAAAGCAGGGAGTGTGTATTTCTTTTATTACCAGCTCTTCAATTATCAGCCTACCAGGCTATATGTGTGAAAGGTGTGAAGTCAGTGTTTACCATTTAGATGCCAATAAATTAGGCCACTTTGTTCACACAGAGCTTTAATTTGTATTGATTTATAGTTCTGATCGTCTCTACTTAATTTGCTGAAATGACCTTGGATAGGTGTGGTCAGTCTTCAGTTTGACATTTTAATACCTCTGAAACCTACAAACCGTTTTATTGTCTTAGTGGTTTTCCTCTGTTACATTTTATCTGGCATTGGGAATGTGCTGTTATTTTCATTAATTGAGGCACTGGATGGATTCTGTGTTGTCCTGCCCCTCCCTGTGTTACACACACACAGACACAGGACTGTGTCACACGTGTGTCACAGGTGGATGCTCTGAGGTAAACTCAGCATCAGCCACCAACCCCTCATGTTGTTCTTTCACCCTCTCCCAACAGGACAGGACTGTCTGAGAGCAGGCAGGATGTTTGCTTCTGCCTAAGACTTCAGTAATAAAACAGTTTTCAGAAAATCTTGCTTTTGTTTCATAAGGCATTTTCCACTTCAGTATAAGGATGGAATAACATACGTACTTTCAGGCTGCTCTCAGAATTTTATGAGCACTAAATTCAAAACAAACTTAATTGTTAATACTCAGATAATCTATTCATAAGTGCATTGTGTGTTCGCTATCTGGGAAGCCTCAGATTATTTAAAATCATTGTTCTGTCTGTTGTGGCAGCTTTTATTTTTAGTGCTGTGGTAACATAAACAGCTGAATTAATGTAAACCAAATGGTACTAGAAGTAAAGCTATCCCTGCCTGCCAAATTTCACTGCCAACAGAATTTGTACGGCAATTCTAATATTTACAAGGGAGCTTTATGGAGGAAATGCTGACAAGAAAAAAGGTGGGAGAAGCACTTTTTAAAATTGACATCTGTTAGAGATTTGAAGTTGATACGGAAACACCTTCTTTTAACAGAGCCTTATCTATTTATTAAAAATATTTTGAAAATTTCTATTTGTTTACTGCTAAAATATATTTCATATACAATATGGTTTATATCTTCAATTTGCTTGTCTGTTTATATGTATACAGTTTTAGATTAAAGCAAAAAAAATATAAGCAGGCAAAATCTTGTTCTGCTGAAATCTGTTAATTTTGTCACCAGTTCTAGCAAGGGTAGGGTCTCATCATTTATTAGCACACTGAAGAGATCCACTGCTTGTGTTTTTATCACTGAAAGTTTTGGCGTCTCTCTGCATCCTGGGCTCTGTGGTACCAAATATTGCTGTTGGGAATGTGGCTGGTTGAGAGGTACATGGAGAAGCATTACATAAATCAGCTATTGTTGGATAAAGAATCACATGGCAGGATTTTGATCCACAAAGAACACTTCATGGGTGCCTGTTGTGATTCCAAACAAGCATTGCTTTGTTCATTGGCTGGGTTTGTGATACTCATTTTAGTGTATTTGGGGGGTTCTCTTCTCCCTTTATTTGTTAGAGAAAATCATGTGTTCATTTGTTTTGCTTTTACTGACTTGACTTTTCTTTTGTTGTGGGGCTGCCACAGATGGGTTGCCTATGATAAGGAGCGTTACAAAGGCCATCAGTTCTTGCTGGAGGAGGGAGATTATGAGGACAGATGCTCCTGGGGGGGAAGTGATAGTCCCCTGCTCTCCTTCCGCTTCCTTCAGGCTGTAAGTACTCACATGGATTTCTCACATATTATGCCCAGCTCTGTCCATAAAGAGCAAGGTTATTCTTTGTAATGGTACAGCTGCCTTGGGTTGGGGCATTCCATCTTTTGCCCGTGTTCATCCTCATTCTTTTCCTACTGGCTGAAATCTAGACTGCACTAAGGAAGAAGCAGGTTCTAAACAGTCTTTGTGAAGTTCATACAAAAATTGTATCATGCAGAATTCCTTGTCTACCTGCCAGATTTTCCAAGTACCTCAGTCCTGCACCTCAAGCTATTTGAATCTCTCAAATGGAATTTTCTTAAAAGCATAACGTGCCTGAGTGTACAGAGTAGTTCTTGATTAAAACAAAAATAGCTTTTCAATGCAGCAGCTGTTGCAAGCCTTAAAACAGCATTACCCTCTGTCTGTGATTTTTCTGCCAGAAAATTTTGGCAGCAAAAATAATTGTGGTAGAAAATCCCTGCTACTAAAATGTGTTTAGAGGACGCAAGGATGAAATAATAATAAAAACTATTTGTAAGAGTCCACTATTGGAAGCAAAGTTAGACTTTTTAGCAATGGGGAAACATGGGGTTAGAACTTCTTTATCATTTCCTTTGTTTTGGGTTGTTTTTTTTTGTTTGTTTGTATAAGTGTTTGAAGGGTTTTTTTTATAATGGCAACTCTGTGAGCATTAAATACAGCTGCAAAGAGTAAGTTCTTCTGGGACTAAGATTGTTCACTCTGATATTACCCAGTTTTGTAAACTCAGTTTACTCATCTCCTCACCTGAGGAGATGTGATGTTCCTGAGCCAGGAATTTTGTGGAAACTGAAGATGGGGATTTAAAGCAAACTCACTGTCTCAAAAGTCTTTTTTTTAAATAAAAAGTAAATGTGAGCCCCAGAAGGTCATACTTAAATTCACAATTTGCAGGTTTGTTTTTCATGACAGGCACCTAGCAAAAGCTGTATTTATACATAGAATCTATCAAAATAAAGATTGGAGAAGGAATTGAATTCAAGAAAAATATCTTTCTCTAAATAATTTATTTTTAGGGTTCTGAGAAAAAAGTAGGTAGGAAGATTCTTCAGATTCCTGATTTTGAATGTGCAGAATCGTATTCAGTTACTGAATAATCTTAGTTTTCCTCTTTTCCAGCTGTATATAGGATACTTGAGCAACTTAAATTGATCTTTTTAGATTTTTCTCTTGGCAAAGGACATAAATACAAGTTAAAATCATGCATGTGGGTAGCAAGAATGACCTTCCATGTCATGTATTTAATTTAACTTGCACCTAAAAGAGTCAGAAGGCTCAAGTCATAAACATTTTAAAAACATGTATCATTCACGGTCATATATCAACATATATCATTCCACTTGGCTTATCAATATGTATCAATATTTACCCTTTGATAATAGAAGTGAAAAGGAATAATTCCCCTCAATTTGTTGCATAACTGAAGGCAACCAGCTGCTTGCCAACAAAATGAGTAATGGTCCTGGCACTGTGTTGCTTGGCTTGACCAGCAGATTGCCTCCCTCTGGGCAATGTGCAGCACCCAGGGCAGTGCCCAGGCTGGCCATATGCTTCCTTTCTGACCTTGTCTGTCATACAAAGATCAGGATTTAAAAACTAGTTTAGTACCAAACGTTCCGTTTCAAGGGGACCCGGGCATAAATCCAAACTCTGTGTGCTTGAGGCCCTCACTGCACAGTAAATGTCCTGGCTCTTCTTCCTGAGCTCAGGAATTCTATTAGGGGAAGGTAAAGGCTGCAATGGTCTCAAAATCCACAGGGAAATTGTTATCCCCCTCCCCAGGCACTGGTGAAGAGGTGCACACATGTGAGCATGCTGTAAGGGCTCTCAGCTTTTGGCTGGCTTGAATATTCCTGCAATGATCACTCACAAGGGCTGATGGGGGTTCAGGGGGTGTTGGGAAGCAGAGATAAAAAGATCTCGTGGGGTTGTTTTTTCCAGCTGCTGCCAGCTGCCTGTCAGCATCTGTGTTGAACACACCTGAGTCAAATGCAGAGCCCATTCCTGGGGGCAGGCAGCAGTCTGGACTGTGATCTGCTTTGGGGGACAGTGGCATTTGCTTCTGTTCTACAGTGTCAAATGCCTTTCAAGCTGGGGTTTGCCCATGGTATTCCCCATGGCTCAGTGAAAGAGCGAAGTTTCTGAGTATGTTGCCTCTGGAGCTTTCCCACTAATGGTTTCAAGTCTAGAATGATCTGCCTTGGTCTGAAAGTCTTTTCTTAAAAAGTATTTTTCGTATTGCTTGCTGTAAGAGAAGTTGTAGTGGAAGTTCAGGCAGAAAAAAATGATGGCTGAATTTTAAAGATGTTTTAAATTTAATTAAAACTGTGGATATATTTCAGTATTATAAACTTAGTTAAGTAAATTATCTGTAGATTTGATCTCTGACTTTTTGGGTACTCTTTTGCTTTAGGACTGTTAAGAGTAGCTGGTTTTCATTTGCACTAATACTGCACTAGTTGGGTTGTTCTTTCCTTCTCTTTTTTTTTTTTCCTGAAAAGTAGTCTGAAGCTGCAGTTGTTCATGATGATTTTTCCAGACCTGCCACTTTAATTTCTAGTATACCTGAAATAGTTGCAACAGTTTAAGAGTTCAAATAAATGAAGGAAGGAAGTGGTCAAAACAGTAAGAGAACCAATTTTACTCCAGAATTCATTCCATCACCTTTTACTGTCCTGTAAAGATTGCAGAGAAGTTGAGCCACATCAAGTGTTCAGTCTAAAATTGGTTTTCATTAGTCATTGTGACTGTGTCCTGTAGAAAGACATGGTGTCCTCCAAAGAGCCTGTTTGATCAGGTTCACCTGGCCAAATTATTCTGGCTGCATGCTTCTTTGGCTTTAATTTCTAGGTGTTTTTTGATAAATCTTTTATAAATCTTTGTTTTCTCAGTGTTTAATGTAATCATACCCATGGTGGACTCCTCATATGTTCATGAGTCTCTGTCAACCACGTTATTTGCTTGACAGCAATTGTTTCTTGTTTGCAGGACTTAGCTTCAATTTATAACACGGCTGAATGATTGAGAAACACTGAAATTGAGTTCCTGCTTTCTGTTAAAAGTTAAAGGAGTAAAGTGAATGCATTATTATTTTCTATTTTCCCAAGCAGCAACTGAACTGTGTGCTTAAAATTGCTAAGTGGTTAAAAAGCTGTAGATTTGAAACCCAAATTCAAGTAATCTGAGGCTGTGCAAGTAATCTGGCGAAGAAACTAAGCTGGCTGAAAGCACAAAGCAGTGTCACACAGCTATGTAAGAGAGAATGTGACAGTGTTAAGCAGGATTTATTTATAGCTGTAGTGGATGTATCCAAAAAGTACAAACCCCTTGTGCTGGAGAGGTGATCTTGCCCAGGCTTTTCCTTTCCATAATTATTGCCATGTTGCTGGAAAGGGATGAGGAAGGAGAAGTTTAGTAAAAAAATATAGACATGGTCATGGTTGGAGTAGTTATTTGTCAGGCTTTTGGAAGATCGGTGCTAAACTCTTTTCTTCTTAACCCTTCTCCTTCCCACACAGGCATCTTTGCACTCTGAGCCATCCTCAAAGAGGAAAGGATGATGCTCAGGGGCAGCAGGCTCTTCCCCCCTTCAGTGCAAACCCCTGAAGGCCATACCAGATTGCCAGGCTTCCAGTTATTCCAGAACTTCAATGCCAAAATATCCCATAGAGATCCACACCAGGGAGCCAAGGCCCTTCAAGCTCTATAAAATGCTGTATTTCTGGCTACAACTCTGTCCCAACATGTTTTATGTTGTGAAGAGGCATTGAGCTGTGACAGTCTTCTAACTCCTGTGCTGCCCCTTAGGATTTCATAGAGTCTTCAGTGGCACTTTTCCAGTCTGATGATGAAGATGGGAAAGCATTTGACATCATCAATGAAGAAATCCCTGATTTGGAGCAGGCTGGATTTGGCCCTGAGACGAGGTCGATTCTTGTGAAAAGTGGAGTGTAAGTCCGCTCAAATACATGGAACTGTTAAACATTTCTGTGCACATTTGGGTGCATCTCTTGACAGACTATATTCCACATGGTACATGTGGTAAATATTTGGAGGAGAAAAGTGTTTTTTAAAATTTCCTTGGGGAGTGGAAGGGAAATAATAATTTTAGTTATCTGTAGCTCTCATGCCTACGCCTTGATTTGGATCTAAGTGTTCCTGTTCATAGAAAAAGTTTGTGATGTCCCCCCAGAGGAGTCACATAGTTACATGGCAGTAATACTGAAAAGATATTTTAAATATATTAAGAACTGGTATAATTTTTGGGACATGTAGAGCCTGTCCAGAAAGTATGAGATGTGCTGTGTAATAAATTTAGAATGCTGGCACTGAAAATTAAAGAACTTTTTAGAACTATAAAAACTAAAACATTAAAGACATTAAGGGAAAAGAGCACTGTGAAATCTTGTGGGTTTCAGACATTTAGTAGTAATTTTTAAAATGCAGTATTAATATTGTCATAACTACCCTAATGGTGATGGGGATCAGGAACTGTGAAGTGGGGGACCTGAACTGCTTATGTAGGGATGGGTGATTAGTGTCTCATGAGGATTAGGTGCAAGAATGAAAGGCTGAGACTCAGTTTGGAGAGGGGGGGATACAAATGAGAGCTGCAAAATCCTGAAGGTGGTAAGACAAGATTAATGCGTTTCACAGAATCTTGCATGACAACAGTTGGGGAAAATGCTTTACAGAACTAGAGATTGCTTTAAAGCAGATTTTGATATGGGAAGGAAAAAAGCTTTTCCTACACCAGAGGCAGTGAGTTTCTGGAACTTGCTGCTGAAGGGACTGTGGTAGAGAGAGCACCAGGAGGTTAAAAAACCCCACTTTAGATTAATTAGTAGCAAACAGATTTGTCAGTGGGTGATAAAAGTAAAATGAGTAAAGACATGTCCTATTATATCCCTAGTAAAACAGTCCCAGTGCTGGGTGAGTAAGAGAGGAATGCACCACCAAAGGTGAGTGATTTAGAGGTGTCTTTCTAACCAGCCCCTGTCTGCTTCTGCCACTGTGCAGGGATAGAAAGGCCCTCTAGTTTGGGGTTTCTTTCTTCATAAATTGCAGGAGAGAAAGCAGGCTGTGAGACGCTTGAACTGCCAGCTATTGTAGGCTTTTGCTTAATCTCATCAAGTCTTCCTCAGTTACTTCTCTTTCTTCTTGCACCATTTTTCCTAAATCCAACTGGAAAAGCTGCAAGAAAGCCCTGTCTGGGGGATGCCAAACAGGCAAAGATTCAATTAAGAGAGATTCAAAAAGTTATCAGTTAAGTGTCTTTCCTCTGGATTTCTGAGCAGGGCATCATCTCACCACGAATTTCGTGGGAAGGCAGACACCCAAAATCTTGTGTTTGTTGAAGTAGGAAAAAGCAGAAAATCAAGTGTGTGACAATTTTGTGCCTCTCATCAGGTTTCATGTTGCACTGTCTGCCAGGTGGACATTCTGTTGTGCTTGACTTGCTGTTGTTGTTATCAAACGACTCAGAAAAGTGCAATTTTTTCAGTTTAACTTTTGTGTCATTCTCCAGGTGGGTGGCATATCAGCAGAAATATTTCTGTGGAGAACAGTATGTATTGGAGAAAGGAAAATACAAATGTTTCTTTGACTGGGGAGGATCTAGTAAAACCATCATGTCAATTCGACCTGTTAAGTTGGTGAGTTACCAGAATTTAAGGGAAAACCTTAAAAGAAATGAGACCTTTGGAGTTCAGAGTTTACCATAATAATTAAACAAGAGAGCCTACATTATAACAACCTGTCTGTTTGCTTGGAAACAATTCAAAGACCCTCGTGGAAGGCATAATGAGTCTGTTGAAGATGGAGACTTAAATGGACACTGCAGATCTTTCTTGTCTTTTGAGAAAATTGTCAGGGAAACTTCATAAGAAGAATTTCCCTTTGGCAGACTGCATACATGGAGAAAATAGCCTGGCCTGGAAAGATTAATTTGCCTTTAAACATAGTAATTGATAATGTATTTAAAAATGCTTGAGAATTTATCTGGCCTGTGTTGTTACATAATAGAATTCTATTGGGTTTTTTTCCTTACTTTTCTGCTAAAATATTTGTACTAGATACAGCGAATAAAGACAGGAAATATTTTTAATCCATTTTTCAATCCAAGGTAGTGCCAACTCACCCAAGCAGATTAGTGCCAGCACTGTCAAAACCCTAATGCAAAACAAAGACATTCTACAGCCATAAGTATTAAATTCTAATAAGTAATAAATTATTAATAAGTAATAAATTATAGGAATGCAACAGGAATACTTAACCTTATTTTGAAGAGCACATGTTGAGAGAGGTGTCTTCTGTTGGTTTCAGTTCTGTCTTTTTTTCAAGAAACAGCCTCAAAAGTAAATGCAGAGACATTTACATGGACTCTAATGCACATTATGGGAACTAATTAATGCTGATGCAAGTTCTCTGTGTGGAAGGCATTGAACAATCAGGCAGGTAATTGTGAGCTTACAGGCAGCTCATGGCAGAAATTAGATAAGAGAATTGTGCCAAGAGCCTGGGAAGTTTTTTTTCCTCTGCTCCTGAGTTCATACTTCACAAGTTTCAGGCAACGAGGCATGTCTCCTAGGAAATGAATTGTAATTAATGTTGGGATTTTCTAATGTGTGTATATGTATTTATTGTTGCAGGAGCCCCTTGGGACAAATGAGCCTCCACATTTGGTAAGTTGGCATTACATAACAGTCTCTAGTACTAAACTACACTTAACAACTAATGTTGAATGCCTTGCTTCAGGTGATATCTCAGTAATTTCAGCTGATACTTCAATATTATCACCTTGCTACAGCAGATCAGTGGTGGAGGAAACTGGTAGATGGATAAAAGTAAAGTCTGCTAAATGTTCTGGTCTTTGCTTTATTCTGGATCATACCCTTTAGTATTCTATCCCCAAAAATGCAAGAAGTCCTATAGGTTTTGAGTGACTTTGGATCTCTATAGCTATTGATTTTCCTCTTCCTTCCCTCTTGTTTCTGGAAAGTCACCATCCCACCCATTCATCCTTCTCTTTATGGCAGATTTTCTTTCCATTATTTTTCATTGCAATCCAGTTTGTCACTCCTGTGTTTATGTGTGAGGTGAAGATGAAAATATAATCTGCAGGAAATGGAACTGCACATTTCAAACCTGCAAATGCATCAACACCTGGAAGTTGTTTTTTTTTATTTTAGATGCTGGTAGTTCTGCTTTCCAAAGTCTTCCAAGCAGGTAGAGCTGCTCCTTAAGGTTCAAGGTTCCCTTTTTGTTACAGTAACACCAGAGGTTACCTGGACACATCCTGATAATGACAAATCTGTGATAAATCTATGATACATTCTGACAGTTTCCCTGAAAGTTCTGTCCTACTTGGTGATAACTTACCAAGAGAAAGCAGTCTCTATAATTCACTCTTGAGTCTCAAAAATGAGTTAGTTTAGGGTTTTACACTCTGGTCCTTACCTTACAAGGTTATATTCCATTAATGGACCTTTACACAAGCCTGCTCTGTGTTCATCACCATGTGTGCTCTGTGTTCCCTGCAATGTTGTGTCCCAGCAGGGCTCTTCCCTCATCCAGCATGAGTTGCTTGATTGATCTTTTCCTGTCCTGCTTGCATGGGTGATGAGGAGTGATTTTATTGCTCTGACATGCTTTTAATTAAGCAAATTTGGGAGACTTTATTTCAAGAAACATGACTTCTTTTCAGACAAAAGGTACTTTAGAGCTCTGTGGTTCTGTTTCAGCACACTTAAGTATTTTGTCATCTGGACACAATTTCTCTCTTTCTTGCTTGGATGGGAAATGTTGGGCATTGTGTTACTTAGCAGGTGGACCACACCCTCCTTTTTCTCCAATTCTACCATTTTATGATTAACCCAGGACTACAGGAAATGTTTCCTGTCTGAAGACATAATTGGTGTATTATTTTAGCCTTAAACACTGACTTCCTGCCCAGCCTGTTCACATGGCAGTTTGCAGCCAAATCCAAAGACTTGCAAGTTTGCTCACCAGAGGGCCTTGGTAAATGATACCAGATGAAATAACTGACTCAGATAAAACTGGTGGGGTATAAACAGTTGAGATAATTTTATTTTCATCTCAAAGTCTTACATTTTTTCAGGATCTCCCCAAATCTATTCTTTGAGTGTATTATTCCAGTGTTGCAGACCTTGAAGATCAGTTCAAACCTTTGAAGTTTCAATAAGTTGTGCTTTACAGGCTTTTTTATTTCCCGAAACGTTAAAAAAGCTGTGTGTGTGTATGTGCACAGACACCTTTAAATACTGACATGTACTGGATGCATTTTGCCTCTTGTGGTCTTTAATAACAGTCTTAACACCATTTGTGAAAAAATTACTATCCTGACTTATGACAATCCTGGTTTTCATAGGATTCTGCCTTGGGGCTAGGGAGGAAAGAACATATTTCGTATCACTACAGTTCTTATAAGAAGGGAAATATTTTGAGTAATTTTTAAAGGGAAAACATTTAATCATTTAGGATAAGTAAAAGACAGGCCCTTAGGTAAATATCAAGAGTAAAATAAAATTTTCTGCATGAAAACCAGTCTCTTAGTTTGGAACTTCTAAGCATGGTGCATATGAACTGGCAAATCCTTAAACATCCTGATGTTTGACCCTTGAGTAAGTCATATATTGGGTATTTTGAATGATTATACATTCTCCCACCTTTAATAAGCATATGTCTGAACTGAGGGAGCTGTTTGCACTGTCTGTAAGAGTGTAGTTTTTTTCATTTGTGTTCTTATCAGAAACTGAGAAGCAGCAAAATTTTCTTACGTCTCTGAATGACGCCCCTGACCTTTTCTGCCTGCCAAGCTTCCTAATAAACCAACTACACAGAGTGTAGGAAATCACCAACTCTGCAAAGCCGTTCATTTCATTTATTAAAATAAAGCTTTGCTCAGCAAGAACAATGCCTCTTTCAACAGCAGGTGACTTGTAGAGATGATGTAGGAAACAGATAATTGCTGTGCAACCCTGCATTTGTACTTAAATATTCTGTCCTTTGGATTTTTGGGAAGCGAAACCTCACACATTAATGTCAGACCCTGACAAAGTGGCGATGGCTGCAGTTGGAGACTAATTGCAGTGTTTGCACTGAGGAATCACTGCTCCACCCCATCTTCTGTCAAATTAAGACCCTCATTCATTACCAGATAAATTCTGTGTTAAAATGACTCGTGAATCTTTCTTAAAAGCCTTGCATAGCACGTGGGCTATGAAAGAGAGGCAGTGTGTATATATATTCCCTTTTGTAAAGAGCTTGGAGATGAGTGGGTAGAAAATACAGTGTAATTACAGCTTAAATAGGTGCTTTGTGACATAGCAGTGCAGTTGTATTTACAGAAAAGTCAGTTACACTTTACTCATTTTATTGTAGCTGATCCTTGCTCTCCAATTAGCACTCATAGCCTGCAAGGCCAGCTTAAGCCTTTCTTGTTCTTTCTAACAGGAAACATTCATTTCTTTTAAAAACATAGACTGGACTTTTCCATAAAATCATTTGCTGACACTTGTGTTTGGCCTTCTCACTCTGTGCTGGCAAAAGCACTTGATTTCTTTTCTTTGGCAGGAAGCTTGGCCAATTTGGGGCATGAAGGGGAAAGTAGCTCTTGCAACAGCCATCGTGTTTTTCTTCCATTACAGAATATGAGCTGTTCTCTTGATACACTTCAATTTTTCATTCTTTTCCAGCCTTTCTTTCAGGGTTTCAAATGAAATTCATCTCAGTTTCAAAGTGGCAGCCCAAGGGTACATAATTTTGTGTGTCTCTGCTATAGATCATAGCCTACATCATACCAGGATTTCTTCTTGTTTTGGTGGGGGCTTTAGGGAGATTTTTTGTGTATTTTTTTTGTTTTGGTTTGTTTTGGGGCTTTTTTGTGTGGATGGGTTTGTTCATTTGGGCTTTTTGTTTATTTGTTTGGGGAAGGTTGCTTTTTTGGGAGGTTGATTTGGGGTTTGTTTTTTTTTTGTCCATTTGTTTGGCTTTTTCTGTTTTACTTTTGCTGCAACATTTTGAGCCTTCTTGCTTTTTAGAGATGAACTGATCACACCTTACTGATGGGGTGTGGTTCACTGTGACTTGCAGTTCTTTACCATGACATACAAAAGCAGCTTGGCTGAACCTCAGAGGTCCCCAGTTCCCTCAGAAATCCTCCTGCTAGTTCTGGAATGAAAAGCCACCTGCAACCACTGTGATCACAGAAGATTTCGGGGCACTTTTGTCATTAGCAGCTCTGTATCTTTGACCAGCATTTCTCCATCCTGCTTTGAGCACTGGATTGCTGAGCTGTAGCGAGAATTAAGCTGCAGTTCAGGGGGACTTTGGGTGGATAACAGCCTTGAGTCCTACTCTTCTCATTTTTGCCTGATCCCCCTCCTGCTGCAGTTGAACTTATACTTGATAACTCTGCCTGCCTTAGCATCTCTGGGAAGCCTCCTGTGCCAGCCCAGAGATGACAAAATACTTGATATATTTCTAAAAATAAAGCAGCTGTATAAAATATAAAAAGTTCTTTGAATGACAATTCATTCAGTAAATTGTATCTTTGTGAATTGAATGGATACTTCTCTGAGAGTACAGCTTTCTCTGTTGACATTAATGATAATGTATTCATTTTCCTTCTAGTCATTGTTTTTGTTTTGTTTTGTTCTTGTAGCTCAAAGCTTTCAGTAATACACATTTCCAAGGAGCATGTGTAGATTTCACAGCAGAAGTTTCTGATTTTACATCATTCATACCATGTTCTTTTAAGGTTCTCCGGGGATGGTAAGTGTCTGTTGTTTTACATGCCATCATTTTCAGTATAATGTTTTGGTTTTTTTGTTTTTTGTTTTTTTTTAATGTTACAAAATTTCAGGCAGCAGAAAGCACATAACACATGCCCATCCTTTTCCATCATGTCTTAGACCCTTTGTCCTGCAAGGCATCTCAGTAACTCTCATCCTCTCCTTGATTTGGGTGCTGTGCGTTTTGCTCTCCCTGTGGAAGGTTTGCGCAGTTACCGTGACTCTTTTTTTAACTTCAGTTAGAGTTTATTCCAGATTTTGAGAACTTTGGTACAGTGGAAGTGTCTGAATTCCATTCAGCGTCGTTTGTCTCTGGAACTGAGGTTTCTGTACCACACAATTTGATTTTGCTGTTTTGGTTGCTTTGCTGCATAGCCTTTCAAGTCACCTTACCTTAAAGCTTGACGAGAACAAAGAGAATTTTTTATTCCTTTTGTCCTTAGCAAGTGTTAATCTTGAAAAAAACATACTGTAAATAAGCAGCTAGAGCAGCTTATCTTTTTTGTTCCATTATTCTTGCAGTTGGCTCCTGTGTTACAAAGGGGAAACCAGTGACAATCACTGTGTGCTGGAAGAAGGCCTCTATGTTGACCTCAGTTCCTGTGGCTGCCCAACTGCTACAATCAAATCCCTCAAGCCTATTCAATATGTAAGACTTCATTGGGGGAAAAAAAATAACATTTCGGAACTCTTTTCCCTGTCAGATGTCTGAAGTGAGTACTTGCCCTAAACAAACTCCCAGTTAGGGGAATGAGTGAGGTTTGTTTTCTTGGCTCATGGCATTTTTTGGGTTGGGAGCAGGTCAGGCTGTGTGCACACTTGCACAAGGTCACTTGCAGCTGCTCTTGGGTGTTCTGGGTTTAAAGTTGTTCTCTTTTTTACAAGTGAGATGCAAGATCCTCCATGGCCAGGGGGTTGGACAGGAATGCATTTTCCCCTCCAGAACAAGAGAGATACAACCTTCTATACATCCCATTGTAATCCTGCACACAGGACATACAAACCTGCAGTCTTGATGTGATGTCTGTGCCTTTCTTCCACATCTTGGTGTGCTCTTATGCAGGAGCATCAAAGATGAACTGTAAAACATTTGGTAAAAGAGAAGCAAGTGGTTTCTCAGTCCCCTCCTCTCTGGTACTGGCCGCCAGCTTCTCCAGAACTTCCTCCTTCCCTGATCACAGGACACAAACTCAGCTCATGTGGTTTGTGTCCTTCAGTGCAACTCCTATGGAGCTAGACTTGTGGGATTTCTCAGTTCAGCTTTTTCACGTATGAAGTCCTTTTTACCATTTGTGAATAGCTTTTAAAAAGAAAAGCAAAAAAACCCAACCAACCAAATGAAAAAAAAGCCTCCCAAAAAACCCCCAGATCCCAAGCAAATGCAGACACCAAATCCATGGGTGTGGTGGGAAGGATGTACAGCTCAAATTTGAGAGCTGGACTTTTCACTAGACTGTACAGATACAGAGATTTCCCACCTGCTGAGAGCCTGGATTTGTGATTAAAGTTCTCCTTTTCAAGTTAGGCTTTTGGACTCTGCTGTGCCAAATCCAAGTGAAGTTTTGACATCAAATAATAGTAGGCCTCATCCCAATCCCCCTGCCTGTAATCTCACAGGGAAGTAAATATGAAATTTGGCATGGTAGGAGATTGCTGGCAGCCCTTGTTTCCCAATGGCCAGGCCCTGGAAAAAGTTTGTTTGGCAGGCTGTGTGTGGGGAGTTCACACAAATCTTCCTCTGCTTTTGCACCTCTTAGTTTGGCTCTTCTCTTGGCAATAGTAGCCCTTGTCTTTCACAAATTCAAGGCACTAAACAGCACAAAATGCCACTCATCTCTACCTGTTTGTCCTCAGAGCCCCCAGGGCGGTGCTGGGGACCCTGGTGTGGCACAGACATGACCCAGAGCATGCAGCAGGTCACAGCCAGGAGCAGCCACAGTTAATTCTGAGCATTGTCCACAGTTGTTGGAACAGAGCCCCTTCTATTACAGCATATTTCTGTTAGCGCGTTCCAGAGAGGAGCAAGCCTGTTCCCAAGTGGAATTGTTCTGTAGCTGTATTGAATTCATTTGTGGTGTTGGGAACCCCTTCCATTATTCAGCTTTGAATACCAGCCTCATTTCAGAGCTAAGGTGTGTCCCCTGGTAGCCTACATGTGAGAAGGAGAACTTTTAACCCTGACACCAAGCCCTGGATGTGCATTGTCTCCTGCTCTCCTTTCAGTGAGATGTAATTGCTGCAAGTGGAGCTGTGGAGGAGTCCCACGCTGGGAACATTCCATTTGTTCTATAGAAAATGCAGCTTTGATGGAAGCCAACTATGCAAACAAATATAACAACTGCACTAAATAGGAAAAAAAACTTATTTGTTTCTATTGAAGAAAGCAAATTTTGATTTTTAGTTTGAAAACTCCCAGAAATGTAATTTGTCTAAGACCTTAATTGCATAACAAAATGAAAATTTTCCTTCTAAATCACTGAGTTGGTCCAACTAAAATAGAAAAAAAAATAGAAAAAAAACCCCAACACTTTCAGAGCAACGCAAAATGATTTGGATAAAAAAATAGGCTCACAGTAGTAATAGTTAGATGATTTCACTGCAGTGACAGTATTTTAGGCTGGCTAATTTTTATTCTGGCTCTTAGCTCTTGGAGGGATGTTTTATATCTTGTCTGGTGAAAAGTGAAGTTGTCAGCATTTAAATACATTTTTTAAGTATGGCATGCTGCTCCCACACCCTCTACACACACACTTTCCCATTTCACAAGAAACTCAAGTTAATATGTTCCACTTTGGTTATTTCCCCATTTATTGTGCGCTGGCATCATGGAGGAATTCAGCACATCTTTGCAACCAATTTCCTCTGTTCCTGATGAAGTTTCCTCTCTCCCATCACACCTTATTCTCCAAAGTGTGCAATTCTCAAACCAAATCTTTAGGAGGCCCTAGCTGTGCTTTGTTCCATTTTGCTCAAATACGAGTTGGACTGTTTCATCATCAGAGCATTTAGGAAAAGCTGTGGAGTAACAGCATGGTACAAGGAAGGAACAACTGACACTGATGCCATTTGCCTCTCATCTCCTTTCATCAAAAAATCCCAAAGCACTCTTCCAGCAAAGCTTGTTGATGAAATGTGCAGTTGAGTTGTTGTTAACAGCCCTCCTGCAGGCAGGTTCAGAGTTGCTGCAGAGGTGCAGGTTTCTGTGCCTGCATCAGCAGACTTGCCTTTTGCACTGCCATGGATTCATGGAAAGGAAATGTGGGCCCTTGCACAGCTGCAAGAGAGCAAGTGGAGGCAGCTGGGCCATGGTTGCTTATTGGGGCATTTGTCCAGTGTTTGCTGCTTGAGGGGGTTAATCTTTTGGGATAGATAATCTTGCAGTGGGGAGTTCAGCTCTGGTGCTGCCTTTTCTCAGGTGTGTTGTTTTGATAAACTGCCTGTCATATTTGGTGATATCTACATGGACAAAAATGCCCAGGATTCTTGCAATGAGCAAATAACTTTCCTTCTGAAGTGTTACCTTCAACCTGTAAATTAAACCAGTCTCCTAGTTTCTAAAACCAAAAATGATATCCAGGTTGTAGGTTGTACAATGCTTTCTTTGTTTGTTTGGGGTTTTTTTCTCTTTTCTTCTGAGGCATTCCTTATTCTTGCTCTGATCAATTGTGATAATCATTGTATTTCTATATTATCTTCTCTAAGTTAAATACAGCTGTTAACTATCTCCCAGCATTCCTGTGAGGCAAATAAAGAAATCAGATACAAAAACTAACTGCAGTTTCCCAGGGCTAGGCACTGAGTCACTCTGTGTGGTTGGGACTGGACCGTGGACATTGCATTGTCCAGGCATCCATCCCACACTGAAGAGAGCAGCCAGGCAGGAGCAGCTCCAGCAAAGGCACTTGTAAGGGATGAGCTGGCTAAGCCTGGAGAGTAAAGCTTTTCCCAAGGATGGTGTAACACAGCTCACTTCAGACTCGGGTCCATGCTCTTTGCAAAGCAGCAGCTCAGCACCACTGGGCACTGCACCATCCCTTGCCATGGCTGGGTTACACTCAGCCTTTGCTCTGACCCTTTGCATTTCTCCCTTTGCCTTTGTTAGGCTTTCCCATCAAAGTTTGCAAAACCTAAGTTGGCCAAAAAAAAAAAAAGTGTAAGGGAAAATATGTTTTTTGGAAAGGGGTGGGCCCTTTTCAAAAGGGTTTTATTAGTAAAAATTCTCACAACTTTCATAATAGAAGAATAATCCATAGCTAAAAATATGCATTTTGCTCTATGCATGTGTGCAAATTCACCTGTGCACTTGGGTTTCAGTTCTAGTGCCTTCTAATCATCTTCTTTGTGTCTGTCCACTACTGAGGAAGCTCATCTTGCACTGATCCTTGTTTCATCTCAAACACTTCATGCTTGCAATGTGGCTTTTTTCCTGAGCTGGTGAAGCATAAAAATCTCTTCTAAATTGTGAAAAATTGTGTTGCACAGCTTCACTTAAAGCAAAGTAAAAATCATTGAGGAGATGTCTGAGCTGAGTTGAACTGTGCAAGAGATTTTTAGTGTGTTGATTCGTAGTGTTGATTTTCCGTGGTTTATCTGTGTCATTTTCATTGCACCATGTGCTGTGTTAGCCACAGAACACCACACCTATTAAGTAAAGTATATCAGTGTATTTAACAGTTCACAAGCCTGCTCATATCTTGAAATGCTATGTAAATATAGCTTTCCTTAATCACTGGCCTCTTGAATATAATAAATCCCTTCAAGTTTCTTTCTGGATAGTTGCATGAAAAAAACAGGACAAACAAAACCTCCTAAAATGTTATTGGTGCTGGTTTAAGCAAAGGCAGTCAGTTCCTTCATACATAAAAACTGTTAAGAAATCTCATGTTAAGAAATTCCGTAGTGCTTTGTTATTCTCACAATTGGCAAGCTTTTCACAAAGCATGGCATTTCAGGTATTTTCCTTGAAATAACTGTGAAAAGAAGCTAAAGTAATGCTGACCTAGACATGGGAGTAGGTAAATATAGATGTCTTTGGCTCACCTTTCAGGTGAAAATGTTCCTCAGCATTCTGCAAGAAAGGCTGGGAACAAGATGCCTCCCAGCCTAACAGCATAGCCCCAAACCTTCTTTTTCAATGTTCCCAGTTTCCATGGAGCTTTGAAAACAAAGTCAGAGGAAAAAAGCCAGGCCAAAGTCACTGCTGCCAGCTGTTGGCCTGGAAGGGAATACAGAAGGTGAGGAATCAGTGCAGTGCTCTATATATGGCTGTGGAGCAGGAGAGCTCAGGGCTTGGCACAGCAGCCTGGTTTTTTTCTGGACTTTGTGCCTGCAAGGTCACTGCATCTCTGCTGAGGTCCCCCTGGGACAGAGGGATCAGAGCCAGCAGTGGTGTGTGTGTCAGGGACTCCGAGCAGCTGGACAGGGAGTTCTCAGAGCTCTCAGTCACAGCCACAGCAGAGCTGGAATCACTTTAATTGACTCCAGCAGTTTGCTGTTGTGGTTCCTGGTGTATAAGTGGATATCCTGGGTCAGGTGACTTGTCCATCTGGTACAGCAGCCTTGTCTGTTAACATCCTCAGTGTTGCAACAGCAGGATCAATATTTAGGTTTGGGCAGTAATGTCCTGCACCACAGATGCCAAATGGTGTTTCTCATGGCCAGCAATGCACTTGTGAAAATTGTTGGGCCAGTTCTGGACAAGACTTCTGGTGTCCACTCAGGTGAAAGGCAGTGCCAGGGCTCTTGCAAACAGGAGTGTGATGATTCTGCCTGGTTGAGCAAAGCAGCTTCAGGAGCAGCTGTCTGCACTAGGCCTGCTGCTCTGGCTTTCAAAATGAGCCTTTAGCCACCCACTGTAAATCTGATCCACCCAGCCCAGCAGAAGGCACTTGGGAAGAGCTGACATTCCAAAATAAAAACATTACAGGTTTTGATCTCTTTCTGGTGTGTAACATTAGATTTTGGGAGCACGGTAGGATTTAAAAATCTCTCTGAGTGGATGATCCCAAGCTGCTCTTCAAAATGTCCCAGTGAGCTCTCTGTCCTTGTAGTGTTGCTTGACTTGGGCTGTCCCTGCACTGGCTGGCAGAGGAAGGCAGAATCTGACCAACCAGCTGCATACCAACTGTACTGAGTCAGTGTCAAGCAAATTCATATGTCCTGACACACCCCTGAGCCTTTCAGGGACACTTCCCTACACTCCATGTGCCTCTTCAAACATGAAAATTAATTTCCCTTAATTGCTCAGTGCCTGTGTCAACTTTAATTCAAGATTTTGTTTCATTTATTTCACCTGAGGCCATGTCTTTGCTGCAAGAGAAATCCCAGATTTTGCCTGAGCCAGCTATCTCAGGGTAACATCTCCTAAAAGAAGGTGCCTTTCCTGGAGAGGCAGCTCACTGAGTTAGTCAGACCTGTTCCCTCTTCCTTTCCAGGTGTAAACTGCAGGTACTTCTGCTTCTGGTTTTAAGTTAAAATGCTGAAGCATTGTGCAAGTATTCCTTGTACTAGGGCACAGAATTGGTGTATTTAAATCTGCTTCCTCTGTTTTTCTGCTGACCTTATAGCTGCACCACATTTTTATGCAAACTGATCTTTTGATCTGCTTTCACAGTCAATCTGTCAGCTGTAGAAAAGGGCATTAAGTGAAAAATATTTCAATTCTACATGAGATTATAGAATTGACTTATGTTCTTCCTTCAAGATTTACAGAAAAAAATAGGAATGTCTGTTAAAAACATTGAGAACCTTTTAGTTGACATTTCTGACCTTTTACAATTTGTAGCTATTTGAAATGTTTGCAGTGAACTGCAGCTAATTGAAGTCTGTGGACAGTAGACTTTGATTTGACTCACTACTTTAGGTGCATGTTCCATCAATAAGTAAATAAAGTGGTTTTTTGAAAAGCAATCAAGGCCCTGATGATATAAATCAGATCAAAATGAATTTTTCCAAACAGAGGCCTCTGCATCACTTGGTGGCTTTCTGTGCCTGGCCTGTGTCAGTGGGGCACTACACTGATGACAAAGCCACTGATAAATGCAGTTTGTTTCAGCTCTGTGTGCTGTGGGGTTTTCCCTTGTTGTTACATTTGCTGAGGGAGCACAAGCTAACCCAGAAGCATCGTAGGAAATTCAGCTGAAGTGGGCCAATGTGTGCATCATATCTAACAACTAAATTGTACTATTCCCACTAAAACTTGGTGCTTTTTTTTCCTCCTTCCTTCTCCCCCAGGTTTTTGCTGAGCCTTCCATCAGTCTGTTCAGCCTGGAATGCTGCAAGGGCAGAGAGCTGCACTTCAGTGAGGCAGTCAATTCTGTTTTGAACGAGGACCTTCATTATTACACCCAGTCTGTGTGGGTGAGAAGTGGATTGTAAGTATGGAAGAAATACCCCTGTCAGTTTTGCACTGTAGGAGCTAACATTGTCTCATGATTATTGCCTTGTTCATAGGATGGTTTACATTCTTAACTTCTATTCTGAGGCACAGACTTTACAAGGCAGGTCGTGTAAACTTGGAGTGCCTTTATTAACAGGCTGTAAAATGCCAGCTATAAACTGCAGTGATTTAAACTACTGCAGTGGCTCAGGGAAGCTTGATGTGCTGACTGGCTGCCAGAGAAGCAGCAGCTTCTGAGAGGAGCTCAGGGTGGATCTGACAGCTGGAGCAGTTATTTGCTTCTGTTATTAGTTTAACCCTTCTCCAGGAGTGTGAATGTACACCCAGGTTCTTCTGTGAAAACATTTTACATCTGCAGCAGTGACCTTCTAACCTCTTCCACGTCTCTCCCTTTTACCTTTTGGAAGAGCTCCCAAGTGTTCTGTTTTCAGCCAGGTTTTCAGCCTCCACACCCACAGCAGCAACAAATAACTTGCAGAGTCTCATCCTGCAACTGAGAGTGGCTGGAAACTGCTGTTCTCCTAATGGGACACACATTTCCTATGTTTATGTTTGCCCTTTCCCCACCTTTTCCACATGGGCAAGGCTGTAATTTTCTTGAGAGAATAGTGAACATAAGCTTCCCCACAGAGCTTTGCCAGTTGACAACTTCTGTGCCACTTCCAGCCTGAACCTTTGCTGAAAATGCAGAAGTGTGTGTTGTCTGGAAATTCAGTCTCTTTGCCCCAGCAGCTGGCTGAAGGAAGGGTGATGGCTTTGGGACCATCTGGCAAGAAAGCACAGGAGAATGCAACAGACCAGCCCCTCCTGCATCTTTCTGTTCATTTTTGGGTATCCAAGCCAGGTTAGGTGCCTCCCTGTCTCTGGGATAGGTTCAGGGCAGAAAGACCAGAGCTTTGGGCTCCTGGTCCCAAAGCCTGCTGTCAGCTTTAGGCAAATAGCATAGATTTATGTAAATACTCCTATGGCATCTTGCTGCCAGGCTTAGGTAAAAGGCTTCTTCCTGAGCCAGGTGGCCACCTCAGTAAGGCACAAAGCTGGAATCTTCCTTTGCAAAGGGTGCTGGGGTTCTCAGAGGTGTGGGAGAGGTGGCACAGCCTGTGTGAGAGTAGAGATGGCTTCTGCCTGTGTCACTGAATGCCAGGAGCCCAGCTTGGCTTCAGATGGTGATCCCTGTAACAGTCTTTCCCCTCTGTTCCCTATAAATGTCTGCTTTGAAACTGCATTTCACATGAGACTGTTCATGCTCCAAGAGTAATGTTAACAGTGAATTCTCAGTGACTTGACAGAAGCCATTGCAAGGGGAAAAAAAGCCAGGAATGTGTTCAAAGTACAAGGAAGACACAAAATCCACACCTTCTGACTAACAGGTATTCAGTGGTGCTCAGGCTGCCCTGAATACCTGTTAGTCAGAAGGTGTGGACTTTGTTTGAAGTAACAGGGACCCAGCCTCATTGCCAGGCAGCTCACAGCTGGCACAGTTGAGCCTCCATAGAGGCCTGAGCAGGGCTGGCTCTGAGTTGTGGGCACTGGGCAAAAGCAATTCCAGGTGCTGTGAGGCTGTGGGTGTTTTCTCAGACTCAGCACAGCCATCCCTCGTGTTCTTGGCAGCTGACCTGTACAACAGGTAACCTGGGAAACCAGCACTTGCTTTGTGCTCAGAGGAGTTAATGAGTCGGGCATGCAGGAGTCACTGTCCACACAGCAATGTGCTATTGATAGAAACAGAAGGGATCTGTGCTCCTGAGGCTGCCATTGTGAGCAGCATTTACTGAGCAGATGCCCAGATAACAAGGGGTCTGTATGAGCCAGTGCTTTAGCTGGGTGTTACAGGACTCAGCCACGTCCATGGTGTATTCATGACAGGAAAATCTGCTGCAGCAGGATGTGGGCTTTGGAGTGAATACCTGTAATGTGTTTTCAGACAAGTGGAATTGTATAAAAAGCTTTAACTGTAACAAAAACATGAGATGAGATCCTCTCATAATTAATGTGCACAACCAGGCAAAGCTGAGCTGCAAGTGTGGCTCCCTAGTTTCCTAACACAGGCCTGCTGAAACCAGCATTACTCCCATCTGAGCTCATGCAGAGGTTTTCCTTTTTGTGGGGGGAGAAAATGTAGGGGGAGAGGGGAGATGGGAAGTGTAGTTTGTAAATTTTAGGCAGATGGACAGAAAACAGGTCTGAATTTCAACAGAAGGCAGTCATCCCACTGAAATGGATGGCATTTTGCAGCACACAAAGAGAGGCATCACTATGGAAAGCCTTGGGGGCTTCCAAGAGCACAGATTAGTTTTGCTGTGGATAACAAATGCCCTTTCATGTTCTGTTTTGTGTATCCAGGTGGATTGCCTACGAGGGATGCAATTTCTTAGGCAAGCAGATTCTGCTGGAGCCCAGGGAGATTTCAAACTGGAGTGAACACAGTGGCTGGAAAGCGATTGGCTCCCTTCGTCCTGTGAAGCAGGTACTGTAAGACTGAGTGAGGAAAAGGGGTTTGTATGGACAGGGGTTTGTGCACAGGTATCAGCACATTGGGGTGTGTTGTACTCCTTAAATCAGGCCTAATGATGACAGCCAGAAGGACCCACTGAAGACTGCTGAAGCAGAAAATGCCTCTTGTAGCAGTTATTGAGATCTGTGTTAGGTTCCTAAAGGGAAATAATTTCCAGTTTCTTGGTGCCAAGTTTTGTTTTTCTGAATTGCATGTTCTGTGGATGCTCTATTTTTACATTTTTGCCATATAACAATATAATGAGGAAACCAGTTCCACACTGGCTTGTTTCATAATTAACATAAATGGAAACAAGAGCAAATTTTATTGTGCTGTAGCCTGGATTTCCAAAAGAGGCAAAGCTCATGCAGTTCCCATCAGGTTTTCCCTCTGTGTCTTACCCCAGGTAAATCCAATTTCAGTCTCATTCAAAGATTCAGGTCTCTAAACCACAAAGAGTAACTAAACACTCTACTGATACAGGTTTTGTTTATGGATGCTTGGTGGGAGAGAGGCCTCATTGTCTGTATCTCGGGGTTTGTTTTAATATGGAAAAAGAAGATGTAAAGCTCCCAGAAAAAAAAGCTGTGCTGGAGTTGGGGTTCTAACAGAGCTGGCCTTTGTAACCCCCTGCGCTTTATTTGCACTGAAATTAGTGAATAACAGAACAAAAGCTTTAACCCTGCAGTAGCCCTGCAAAATCCTCTTTTTTTTTTTGAGTAAACCAATAAACAGGGATACCAGGTCAGTGCCCTGTTTTCCATGTATGTTCAAAAACAGTGGTGTATCTCTCTGCCATATATTCCAGTTAGTGAGGGCTGAAGTTGCTGGATATGTAACTCATTTGTGTCCCAAGAATTAAAAGCTTATGGAGTACAGCCCCTCTACTGCCCTTGGAGCGAGTGAAATGTGCTGAACCAGGCATATTTGCAGATCACAGGAATTAGTTCTATAGCTATAATTACATTCTTTGAAAAAAGACCTATCTACCACCGCTGTTTATAGCTGCCCATCTGCATGTGAAAAACCACTTACTGTGCTTCACATGCACGTTGGTTTCCAACCAAAAAATGACTGAACATCCTCACTGAGAACAAAAATTGAACTTTAGAAGACTGATGGAGGGAAGGATGGTGGAGGGGAGGCCCTCTCACATCAATTTTCTTGATCTCTGTGTTGTCAATCTCCTCCCTCACCCCCTTGCAGCCAGCAGTGTACCTGAGGGTGAGGAACAGGGCCCAGGGCAAGTATCTGACTGTGGCTGGGAGCCTGGCAGACATCCGGGCGACCTCGGTGTGCGCGGCCCCGCGCAGCCGCAGCGACTCCCAGCTCTGGCACTACTGCCGGGGGCTCCTCAAGTCCAAGGTGAGTTTCAGAGTGGTTTTCTACTAATGGTGCCCTTGATGGTCTGTTATTAATATTTTTAAAAAAGACAATGGTTTAACATTACAAAAATGAAGTAACAAAGACTACCACCTTTGATCAAGCAGCTGGTCGGGTGTTGAATAATCTGTTCTTGGCTTGCTTCCCATGATTTACTGCCATATGCTCAGTGCCTGAGAGAAATCAGGCACAAAACTGAGGCTCTGTGGCCTGGATCTCACTGCTCTCCTTGTTTCTCAGGCCAACAATACCTGTCTGGATGTCATTGGGGGCAGAGACGTGCCTGGAGCCAAAGTCGCCCTCTGGACAGAACATGGGAGGGACAGGCAAAAGTGGAGATTCAACGAGGATGGAACCATCAGTTCATACCTCAGTGAGCAACTGGTGCTTGATATTAAAGGTATTTAAGAACAAAAACTGTCAAGCTCACAGATTTTACATGTGTTTTTTGATTAAGGTTAACTTCCATAGTCCAGCTTTTTTTTTTTTTTTGCTTTTTTTTTGGATTAAGATCAGAAACTGAATCCTACCTTTCCAATCCAGTTGCTTGACAGAGGGACAAGAAACAGTCAGGGCAAGGAGGAACCTTTCTCTTTTGATGCCAGAGGTTTATTTTGATCAGATCAACTGTTGTGCTTTGGAGAGTTAAATAGTGCAGATGGCAAGGAGTGCAAGTTACAGAAGACAGAGTGGTGAAGGACAATTAACCACTGAATAGCTCAGAAAAAGGAGTTGAAAAAAGAAGGCTGGTTAAAATTGTCATTGCTCAGTTGCAGAAACCAGGCCCCCTACCTCATGGAATTCCTGTTTTTCAGCTGATTTTCCTATTTAGTCACACTTCTCAAAGATTGTGTATAATTTTTATGAGTATTTCTTCCAAAAGCTTTTCCTTCATGACTTTCTTTTGTTTTTAAGGAGGAAATTACTATGACAAGAACCACATCATTATGAATCAGCCAATAGAAAACAGACCTTCACAGAAATGGGATATTGAAATATTGTGAGTAAAATCCACCCCACAGATGGGACTTTTTGTGGGCTACTGACATGTAGAGGGGAAAAAAGAACCCAACTACTGAAGTCACACGCCACTGGAACCATAAGCAGCAACTCCTCTCTATTTTGCTTCGTGCCAAGCACCAGCTCCTAAAAGAACTGCATTTTGCACAAATCTGGAAGATGGGAGGTTGATCCAATGTCTCTCTGGAGGGAAGCTGATTCTGCAGAGGCTGCTCCTGTGAAAGTCACCATTACTCTTCCTCTGAAGTATGAAAGGTAAATGCAAAAAAGCAGGCAGAGGTTCTGCAGCATGGGAAGCACAAGAGATAAGAGGGGAAAGGCTCTTCAGAAATGCTGTCTTTACCTTCCTCTCACACTGCTGGAAGCTCACTGAGGAGTGAATGCACTGATGAGCTTCAAGGAACTTGAGCTGGGCTTTTATGTCCCAAGTGAAACTGTTTAGGCTCCAGGTGATCCCGAATCATGTCTCTCATTAAAATGCAATTTATTTTGTTCATAAAGACACCTTTGAACTGGAATTCCAGCTCAGCATGTGAAATGAGGCAATACCTCACTTAGGGGCCTTTCACCCCCCAAGTGATACTGGTAAGCCTTTGTCTTCTCTGCTTTTAACAGCACCAAAACCAACTCACCTTGGCATGTATTTCTAAAGGTGCCAGCAGCCTGCACTCCAGGGCTGGCTTCATGGTCCCAGAGCAGCGTGGGGACATCAGGGTCACTGTGGCACCAAGGACAACTGATGGTCAGAACGTGGAGTGCCACGGCTCTCCTCCATTGCCACACTATGCAACCACAGCTATTGCTCCAACAGAGCCAGACCTCACTGACTGCAGGTGGTGCTTGAAAAGTTTTTCCTGGCTCAACCACAGCCCCTTGGAAGGCTGTGAACACCTGACGTGGAAGAGAAGTCCCTCATCTCCCTGGCTTCAGCAGCACTAAATTAATCTTCATTGAAAATATTTTTTTTCCAGCATTTGTACATTCAGGGTATGTGTTTCTAGGACTATTTAAATAGTTCAGGTTAGCTGAAGACAGATATTTGAGATTCCAAAAGCTATGCCGGCTGGGCACTCAAACAGGATCATCCCCAAACAAAGACATAACTCTAAGTTTGCCATAGAAATAAAATATATGGATGTCTATTTTTGTATGAAATGGAGTTCTATATAGTACTATTTAAAAAAAAAACCTACTTGCACTTACTATTTTACATTCTAAAATTATCGTAAATCTGCTGTTTGAGTAAGATCCTCAAATGTATGTATATATTTTTTCAACTACAGCACTTGTTAAGCTTTTTTCCATATAAGCCAGTACATCAAGTGTTCTGCATGTGACTTTCCATATGAAAATTTAAAAGCCTGTGTAAAAAGTTGTAGTTTTTTACATGAAGAATGACTAAATCACACTTGGTGTCTCAGTGTTACATAACAAAGTAAAGCAGGCTTTTGTACTTAAGAGACCTTGAATGTAAAATGCTAAAGCATGTATATTTTAACTGTATAAAACTTTTCAGGAGAAACATTTTGCTGGTTTGATTCTTTTTAAACAAACTAAATAATAATTTTCAGCAGATGTTGAGCACATTCCTGTAAACTATTTATTTTCCAATGGCCAAAAAAGGGGGATAAGTGTATTGACTATGTGGCTGTGCTGTTACATGAGATTGCATATTAAAAATCAATGAAGTATTAAAAGTAACTGCACCAGACTCATCAAAACCCACTCAAGAGAATATTGAAGATATAGATTCCAGCTACAGGCTTTTGGGTTGCTTTCACTTGAAATTGGTGCTGGGGGAGGTAGAGGATAAATATTACTCTTTTTTTATTCCAGGGATGGCAGCATCTAAGGGAAAAGGGGTTTTCTTGGGCAAAGTCCTCCCCCTGTGGGAACAGCACACACAGCTTTTACCAGGAAGCTTTTGTTCTGTCAGGGCAATCAAACATATTTTCCTGCTGATGAACTTTACAAATATAAAAAACAAGTTAATGTTTTATGCCCAAGGTTTTGGAGCCTGTTCCATGTATAACTTTAGATGTCCTCTACATCCCAGCAGCTCTCCAGAAGGAAGGGGGGACACCACAGCACTGGGGCTACTGAGGAGTGACTTCATCCAGACACAGACCTGGAGCTGTGCCTCACTTACCTGTTTTTCCTCATGCCCAGTTTCCCAGAAGTGTGGAATAACAGCTAACATTTGGCACCAGAAAGTAGCCAAGATATTGCAATGCTTTGTTAGCACTACAAACCAGAGGCTGGATGGATTTTAAAAACCACTAATTTAATAAACCTTGGTCACAAGAGATGCCTAATAGCCAGGAGCAGCTAATTCACCAGAGTATCAAAGAACTTGAATCAGACATTCAGTCCAGAGTGACAAGGCAAGGTTTTCTTTCTCTGCATCTGAGGTAAGGTTAAGCTCTCTAACAGGAACAGTGCTGCTACTCCAGATCTGCTTCAGTGCATCCAAGTGTGACAAAGGGAACCGCAGCCCGTGAGTCTGCTGGGGAAAAGGAGACAGAAAAAACCCCTCAGCAAAGTGCAGTGACTTTATTACACACCAGTGTGTGAGGCTGTGGGGAGGGAGTAGCAGGCATGGGCTCAATTCCCACAGCACACTCCTGTTCATGGGAGCAGCTCCCAAAAGATAGTTTTATTCAGAGCTATTTTACTTAGAGGTAACTCTTCCATGCTGCAGCCCATTTTACAAGGTAGGGATGTCTATGGCACATCTGACATCCTCCTGTGGTATCCACACAGAAGAAAAAAAAAATTTTTAAATTTACCCTCTTGCTAACCCTACCCATTATTTTATCAAGGTCACAGAGCATTATTTCTAGCTGACACATGCAGTCTTTAGGCACAGAAGCACAGAGGAGCTTCATTCCCAAACTCTTTCTTTAATGGCAGGAAGGAAGATCCTGGGATATGGATGTGGAGCTCAGGTACCAGTGTCCAGCCTCAGCTCTAAAGGAGAAGTTGAGATTTACCTCAAAAGGAAAATAACAGCCTTGCAGCCTTGGCCAAGCCAAGGCCAGGCTGTGCTCTGTTCTGCCTCTTTGCTGGAGTTGTGCAGACCTGAATTACATTTTAGAAGAGTGAGTTCTTTACTCCCAGTGCTGAGCTGCCCCAGGCTGAAGTGAGCAGCCCTACACAGGGTGTTCCAGTGCATACAGGAGCTAACACAGGTTTAACACGACAGAAGTGAGGTGCAGTGATCCCCAGGGAATGTATGCTACATCTGCAGCATCCAACAGGACCTGCTGAAGGACACACAAGTAAGAGAAGCTTTTAGTTGCTCCAGCAGCTTTGCTAACTGGGCCACAGGGCATGCACAAGATAGCCCATTAGCATCTCAAATGTTTAATTAAGCATGAGATCACATTACTTAGTTCTGCTCTTCACTGCCTGTGTTGCACCTTCAGCTCATCCTGGTACTCTGGGAATGGGCTGAAAAACTCTGGGTGCTGAAGAACACAGTCAAAGCCACAGTGGCAAGATAAATTTTGGGGTGTGTTTGCAGGAACAAACCTGTGCCAGGCCATCCTCACTGGCAGTGTCATCCTCTGTCCCCATCATGTGAGTTTCTCTCCTGTTCTTTAAGGAATGATACACATAAACCATCTCCCTGCGAATTTCATCCTAAAAGACAGCAGGAAGAAAATGGTCACAGGTGATTCCTCACGCTCACCTCACTCCAGTGCCAGCTCCTTAATTCCAGAGGCCACTGTTACAGCAAGGAAAGCAAGTCACCTTCTCAACTGAATGACCCAAGAGCCACCTCCCACAGCAAGAAGGGAATCTCCAAAACACCTCTGAAAATTTATTTACAACTTTCTGCCTTAAAACTGACCCTGCTGGAGTCACAGGACTAATGCTGTGCAGAAAGCAGGCTATTTTAGGCACCTCTCTTAAAAAGTCTTAATGAACAGGCGTGCATCAAAAAAATTGCCAGTCTGATACTGCTCTGTCTTTTAAAAATCACATGCCCATTATCAATCCTTGGTCAAGGTTGTGCAAATCAGTTGCAAAAAAATTGGAAAAAAAGTTTCCAAACCCTACACAGTCTCACAGCAATACAGACACAAATAAAATGAAGGAGAAAAATCAGAAAGTTCTGGTATTTTTTTTTTTGGAGGAACACATTCCTCTCATAAAGAAAACAAACAAACAAACAAACAAAAAACACCCCAAAAAACCTTTTACACAATAATCCATCCTCTGCATGTGTTTCCCCTCCCCCATTTTCTTAAAAATTAAGATAACAAAAAAGCACTTCTGTAATTTCATACTAATAAACCCTCATAGATGAGCAGCAGACTAAACACAGAATGATGCAAAATGCCAATATCTATGTTGTGGAACAATTGATAAGTGCCACTGCCACCCACTCAGGTACAGAGATAACTCAGTAGTGAAGACTAAATGCAACCAAGAGATTTCCTTCTCTTCAAGAATCCTAATTTTTAATCTTCATGTTCTTAAATACAAAGATTTTTTTTTTAATTCTATTATCCAGAGCTGTAGAGGCCATTTTAGCTACTGTAATGACCTATCCCACATGATTCAGATAAAAGTCATGCAGAATCACAGACAATATAATTCTGTACCTCCCTCCAGAAAGCTGGAATGTGCTCAGCAAACAGCCCCAGGATCTCCTAACAGCAATAATGGGATGCAGGATCCAACCAAGCAGAACTACACAACCCTTTTAGCACAACAGAGCAACAATTCACATGCCTCCCATCCCACTCCACACCCCAGGCATACAAGGGGGGCTTCTTATACTTACAGCATTCTCTTGATCTGGTTCCACAGTGATGATAGCATGGTCTCTAAACTGCAGTCTGATTTTGCTATCTATTTTTGGCAATTTCCCACCTAAGAAGAATAAATTCTCCCTTAGAAAAGGAAGAAAACCAGACATGATACAAATTGAGCCCCTGTGCATTACCCATTCTCCCGTAACAAGATTTTTTGTTAACCTGTGTTTCCACAGCCATAAGTTCTCAAACTTGTGTTGGAAAGAGAAATGAGAAAGATTTTTTTAATTCTAGGATAACCTTAATTTCAGTCTGAGGGAAACAGGTCATCTCTTCTACCAGACCCTGGCAACTGACCAAGAGAGGTGTGCAAACACACAGAGCCAAGCACCACACAAAGCTGGGCCTAGACTGTGATCTTGGCCTGCCTTGAAATGCTACAAGTTTTAAGAGGCAGACTCAGGCACCACCATCACATCAGCCAGTTTTGGGAAGTTCAAACTCTACCTGGAGTCAAAGGCTCAGAGTCACATCCCAAGCACGGCGGCAACCGGTGCGTGATGAAATCCTTCTTCATGTCGGATGATCTCAGCTCCCTGGAGTTCTCCAGACTGTCTGCAAGCCTTCTCAGAAGGCTGCTCAGCTTTTTGGTGCAGTCAGCCGTGTTCACCTGCTAAACATCCACAAGGGATTCAAGCTGAACAGACCAGGCCTAAGGCAGTGCAGCAAAGCAGTGAAAATCTGGACACTCCTCTTTTATTTTTGCTCAGTCCCAAACCAAGATTTGTTTCTTTTACACATTCCCCACGAGCTGTTCACATAGCAAAGCTGAAGCACCAGGAGAGGACCACCATAAGGAAGTTCCACAACAATACACAGCTTTACTGACTTAAAGATTGAGAAGCTTGGCCTGACAGATCTTTTTCTGCCTGACAGATCACCTGGATGCACCATTACTCCCTGTGTCCCACCTACACTAACCATGAGCAGTTGTCTTGGAATGCTTGTCCTCAGTGCCATGTCCTCTTTTGCTGTATCAAACACCAGGCCAGGAATTGTATCCAATAAGAAATCTCCCCAAGAGCTGAAGGACAGGAAGAAGAAAAAACATTACTGAAATAGTTCACTGAAACAAAACACACATCCTACTTTTTGTTCCTAACTAGTGTTAATATATAGAACAATTATTATAGTCTCCTTGGTTTTTTTTATCATGTCTACTGAAATGATTCATTGTCTGCCACCCAGTGAGAAGAAAGAACTCTGGCCAATAAAAGGAATTGGACATTTACTTCTTAGTGCTTCTCTTGCCCCCAGTTTCTATCTGCCAGCAAATGCCTTCAGCTACCCACTGCTTTTCCAAACTGCCCTGCTTATCCCACACATGCACACCTCTCTGCCTGCTGGGATCTGGTCCAGACAAACTCTGCTTCAACAGAGATGCCCATTTGTCTTGGTGCCTAAAAATACCTGCAAGTGCCATCTCCACAGCTATTTTCAAATTCTATTCAACTTTCCAAGGAAATGTTTCCACATCATACTTCCATCTACAAGCCAAATCAAAACACCAGGACTGCTGCTTATTTTACCTACGCTTGCTGACAGCAGGGCCAGAGGAAGGCTCTTACACTTCATTGCCAATAACCTTAATAGATGATGATTCCACTTTTTAACTTTGGAAGAGCAGTCTTGAAGCTTTTGCTGCTCTCTGCTCAGCCATGGCAGACATCCCCAGGGAATGTGCTCCTGACAAGTCACGCACTGGACTGGCCCTGGGCTGGTGCAGCCATGGAGAAACTGCACTGACTCCACACAAGGCTGCAGGTCTCCAGCAATCCCATGACAAGGAGCTGAATCCTTGGCTTCCCAGCACTGCTTGGCCAATAAATCCATACAGATCCAGCTGGACAAACTCTGCTGTGCACACTGGCCACAGGAAGAGTGGCCAGCAGCACTGGCACCCTGGGCTTCCACAGCAGCACAACTGGTGGTTAGAGATTGATCTCACAGCCATCTAAAACATGCTCAGACTTGTTCTGCCCTGTTTTGCAGCTAACAGAAATCCTTCCCAATTCCTAAGTCAGGCCAATAACTCCGAGCCCAGCACCTGAGAGCTGATAAAGTGGGAGCAGCAGCATTTTCACCTGTGTGATAACAATGTTTCAATGGAGGGGACAAGGACCTGACCTGTGTCAAAAAAAATCTGACTGTCATGCATGGGGTAGAAAATGAAAAACACAGATTAGCAGAGAATATGAGCATGGAAGAATTTGTCTGAAGAGGTGTGGGTGACCATCAAATACAGGAGGAAACCTGATGAAAGGAATAACCCATGGTTCTTTATCTGGATTATGATATGAATAGCAACTTCAGCCACTGGTGAGGGTTTTTTAAAGACAACAATGAGTTTGCAGATGTAACATTATCTTCCACATTAAAGTCTCCAGCTGGTAAATAATAAATAAAGCAATTAAAAAGCAATCAAGCATGCTGCTTGAAAACCTGGCAAAGAGGCTGCTTCAAATAATAATGGTCTCACTCCCCTCCTTCTCCCAAACCCCCAAACTTCAATTACTGCTACTTCAACATTTAGATTCTGTCCCTACAGGAGGACACCTGTGTAATAGTGGGGTATCTACCTATGTTCCATGTAACCACACCTCTGGGGGGAAGCTGGCATGCCCTATCCCTGTGATACCCACAGGAAAACAAACAACACAAGGGCTGAACGGGATGAACACAGCTAAGACTCAAGCAGAGCTCATTACAAGGTTATTTTTTTAAGAAACAGGACATCACTTCTTTGAAACACCAGCTTCAGGTCTGTACTACTCACACACATCATCTGGCAGAGGAAAGCCATACAAAAAAAGAAATCAAGAGGAATTACTTGTTTTGGTAGGTGCTGATGGTCACGTGTGTTGAATGGGAGATCCCATGAGGAGTGTCAGCCTGGTGAATAGTCCCTCTTGGGAAGTACAGTAAGTCACCTGGCTGAAGGAAAATGAACGAGAATTGATACATTTAGGCCACTTGGTCAAACCTTACTGTAGCCCAGAGAAAATAACTCTGAGCAGACAGACTGACAATATATATTCTTTAAAAAGCACAAAACTGAGCAATTCTCCAATGTACACTTTAATAACATAAAGCACTCTAAACCTGAAGTCCAACACCTCAAACTTTCCAACCTACTGTCAATATTTGCTCTACACCTGTCTGCAAACACAAGCTTTTAACACGATAGAACATGCACAGTCCTGCTGAGCTGCAGGAAGGGGACAATGAATGTGCTGGTAATTCAGTGCCTGGGAATTTGGTCAGATCGTATCAAAAGAAAAGGCCAGTGTTCCACAAGAAAAGTCAAATAGTCTGAAAATTTTGGTTAAAACACTTAAAAAAACAAGTAGAACCTTCCTCCTCCCTTATCTTCTCACCAATGTAAATGAAATATCTCCACAGAGAATAATAGAGACTGGGGAAGTTGAGACAAGAAAGAAGTGCAAAGCACATGAAATTGCCTCCACAAAGGAAAAATCAGTTTACTCATGACTTGTCCTAGAAACACCAGCACACAGAGAAAGTTCATAAAGCAAGAGAGATGAAATCTGATTCCATTTTAACCTTACGGTCCTTAAACTTGATCACATCAGCTACTTCTAAGAGCCTACCAAGCACAATTACTTTTCTTGCTACCACAGCCCAGCCCACCTGAAGCAATAAGATTACAACACCTTTAATATGAATTCATGTGTGGGACTCCCAATCCTCTCTTCTGGCTCAACGTTGTACTCCCGAGCCAAAGGCACCGTTGGTTTGTAGAGCCGCCAGTGCTTCTCTCCTTCCAGCTGGAGGATGAACACCTGCAAAAGACCAGGAATCCAAACTTTCTGGGGGGCCTTAGGAAGCCCTGCTGCTCCGCACACATCCAGCTCATCAGGTATTTTAATTTATCCTCTGACTTGCCAAGTCTGTGGAACCAAGCCAGAAGCAGGGACAGAAATACTGGCAGAGGATGCTTTTCTGACAAATACAGGTTTTCCCCTTCCCTGCCCTCAGCTACTCCACAGCACAGCAAATACAATTCCTTTCACATCACCTTGTAGATATCTAAATGCAGAAATTTACATTTGAACTAAATGCTTCTATTCTATTTAGAGACAACAGAGAGAAGAGTTGTGAAGTGTGATCTGTTTTATCCTGAATTTCAAAATCCCTGTTCCTCTCCAGTCACTTAAACTTAGCCATTACTATTAGTACAAAAACATATAGGGAAACACTTGCAAATAGTTACCCTAAGTTTTCAGTAGAAAACCAGAACTCTTTCTAGGATGTTTATTGTGGGGGAGAGGTGGAAGCACACACACACACACAGAGGCATCCAGTGCCAGGAGCCCACAAAGGGTCACACAGACAAGGTGGTGTTGTCCTACCTCGACATCATCGTAGTGAGGGGGAAGGCCCTGAGAGCCCTGGGGAGTGATGTAAACATTGGAGCCCACCAGAGACCCAAAGTAACACTCCAGCTTCTCCTGAATCTTCCACAGCTCCTCCTGTTAAAAAAAAAAAATAAAAATGCTGTTAGTACTGAAGAGCTCAGGCAAGCCTGGCTGCCACCAGCCCATCACTGGGGAACAATGGTGACATCCCCACAGGAACACACAGCCTGAGAAGCAGCTTCTCCTCAAGGCAAGCATTGCACTAGCAAAGGAGATCTGCCATCAAAGTAATGGGTAAGCCAAAAACTCTTGGTGCCTCAACAGAACACTGACGTTTGCTCTCTTCCCTGTACCAACTTCAGGCTGCAAAACCAGGAAAAAATGAGAATAATAAGAACAGAATAAACCACCCTCATCTCATCAAACAGAGAATAACACAAAAATTAGACACATTTTACAAGTAACTCCAATTGTTTATACTCAAGCACAAACTTTACTCATTCATACCCAACATGTGACAGGGAAACACCTGGAGATGCCAACAACTGAGATCAGTGGCACTACTCATGGGACTCAGCTGTGTATTTGGGCCCTTATTTAGGCCTTAGACTGTGCTGACACTTTAGGACACAAAAGGACTGCCTCAATCAAAGTACCTACAAGTATCCAAGTCCTTTACAACAGTGCAGCACCACTGTCTCCTTCCCATGCACAAAGACTCAGGACACTCAGCTAAAACGGGGTGGTCACTTCCATGGTGCAATTCAATGCTAATCCATTGGCAAGAATGGTGGAGTGTCCTGGAAGTACTTGACATGGTTTCACACCTCATCCTTGATTAAAGGGCAGTGGTACAAAAAACCCTGTTTGCACAAGGGAAAAGTGGGGAAGAAGAGATAATCTAAGCACAGATGCCTAATCATCATATATGCATTTAAAAAGCATACTTAATATTACAGAAAAACATTATAGCATGAATCAGAGTTTGCTCTAACTGCAGAGCACTGAAACATGATGAGCAGTGCAGAAGTATAAACTGTGTTTTATTACAGTTTGTGTAAAGATTCCAGCAGGTCATCAAAGCCAACCTCCCCTGGGGATAGATATGAAGCCAGGTCTAGTGCCACTCAGCAAAAGCCACACCACATTAAAAAGCAATTATTAATTGCATTAATTACAATTAAACAATCCCACCTTAAATCTCTGAGGTTGATGAAACTGTATTGTTGCCTTCTTCTGGTCAAAATCCTTCTTCAGCTGTGTGTAATTCACACTCCCTTCTTTATTTAAAACCTTCTTTTTCCCATTGACACACCTGCAGACATTCACATCTCGCCCATAGTACAGGCCCTGGCTGCACAGCTCCTTCAAGTGGGACAGCTGGAACAGGGACTGGTAGTAAGCAGCCACCAGGACATCATTTCTCTGAACAAGCAGTGGCTTCTGCTCCCAGTAGTCCCTGAAAAACTCCTCTTCCTCGATGGGAGAGATCAGGCTCCTGAAGAGGCTGTCTGGGCTCTCAAAACTCAGGACTGGTGGAGAAGCAGCTGTGTCCAACTTGGGCTTTTTGCACTGAGCCTGTGTTTCCTTTGCCACATCTGCAATCTTCCCTCCCTTCTTGGGCATGTTCCTGTCCAAGGGGAGAGAAACCCAGAACAATCAGCAAAACACAACCTCATGAGATCACAGGCCCAGGGCAGCAGTTCTTGCCCTACCCAGGGGGATATCACAGTATATTGGGAACAGCTGTGATTCCAGGGGCTCACTAATTGCTCCCAGCAGGTCCCAGGCCTCTCCCAAACCTCAGCAAACTCCAAAGGGCTCCGCTGGGAGTCACTGCTCACAGGAGCTCACACCCCACAGCTGAGTTTATACTAAAGAACATGTGATGGAATCCAATGGATCACTACCAATGCAGGAACCCACCCACACAAAAAACCTGCGGGCAAGTAGACATGTACCAAGAGCTGCAAATTACTTTTTAACAAATCAACTCAGCTTTCAGAGATTGAGTGGCAATATGCAGAGCAAGGTGGAGAGAGGGGGCAGGATCAGAAACTGGTATTCTTATTATACTGCCTTCAACAGTAACAGTTTACAGAAGAGGGAACATTGTCAGGCCTTTCTGTTGATGCTATGTAATTACTAAATCTACAAGCTTAAAACTTGTAAAATATACCACTTTAAAAACCAAAATGTCAAGATTCTGCTTTGATTTCTGCCAAGCTGTCAAACTTTGTGGTTTATGTAGAATAAAAATAATTGTTTCATACAAGTACAGAGATTTAATTTTAAAGCTGAAGATCATTTACTTTGTTTTTCCACATTATGTTGCGTAGAATTATGCAAGAATAAAAAAGTCAATTCACAGATTGTTTAGCTGCCAAGTTCTCAGGAAAGTTAAGGCACAAATCAAGGTAGCAGTAGGTCTAAATCATGTGCAGACAGACTTGCCTGGAGTCTGCTCCAGCATTTCCTCCCCCAGAGCAGCAGCAGAAGCCTGCCTGGGGAGCTGAGCTAAGCATCCTGAGGATGAGCCAGCCCCAAGCCCTGGAGCAGCAGAGCCTGGCAGCCAGCTCTGGGCTGGCCAACCCAAACTGACTCTGGGCACGTCTGAGCAAGTCTGGAAGCCAACCCACCAGGAGTCAGAACATGCTGATGCTTTCAGTGCCAAGCAAAAATGGCACCTTTACTCCCAAAAGCAAATGCTATCAATGTACTGAGATGCTTTTGCCTGCACAGATCCCTTATCCTGAAACCTAAACTCCAGCTGTGGGTGGTATTTCCAAGCAGCAGGAAGTTCTCCTGCGCAGTAGGACGTCCTGCTGATCCCCCAGCTGCTGGGCAATGCTTCATCAGCAGCTCCTGGAGCAGCCTGCCCCTCAATAGTAACCTGTGGTCACCTCAGTCCTGCAGGAGGGAATTCACATCATCACCTTCCCAGCAGGTTGGACATTCCCAGCTGCAGAAAGCCACTGTTCTACATGAAGCAAGGGAATGCTTAAAAAAATTAAAGACTGAAAATTAGTCCCTGGTTGGCAGCAAGATCTGAGGATGCTGCTGGCACTAGGATCTAAAACTGGCGCTCCCCAAACGTCAGGAACACAAATGCAAACAACCCTGATTTGATGGTTCTGAATTCCAGACCTAAAGCCATCATTTCAACCTCTCAGTTCACTCAGATTGATCTAATGAAGTTAAATTCACATATGTACTGTTCACAGAACTCAGCTTCATTTACACCACGTGCTTCTCAGTAGTGCTTTGTTATTTATTACAACTGCAAACCAAGGATTGGTTTGGATTGGAAAAGACCACCTGGCACAAACCCCCTGCCATGGGCAGGGACAACTCTCACTCAAACTATTTGGTCAAAGCCTTATTCAACCTGGCCTTCAACACCTCCAGGGATGGGACAGCCACAACTTCTCTGGGCAGGCTGTCAGGGCCTCACTATCCTCACCAGAAAAAATCCTCCCTTATATCTAATCTAAACCTACCCCCTTACAATGTAAAACCATTCACCCTTGTCCTGTTGCTACAGACGCTGGTAAAAAGTCCTTTCTCTGTCTCTCTTACAGCATTTAAGTACTGAAAGGCTGCAAAAATATCCCTGGAGTGCTTGCTGTGTTCACAGCAGAGGTGCTGCAGCTCTCTTATCATTTTGGTGGCATGCTCTGGATTCGCTCCAACAGCTCCCGGTCCTTCCCGTGCTGGGGACCCCGCAGCTGGGTGCAGCTCTCCCGGTGGGGTCTCACGGGGCAGGATCCCCTCCTTCCCTCCCTCCCACAGGCCACGCTGCTTTGGGTGCAGCCCAGCACACGATCCAGGACACGATCCGTGCGCTGCGAGCGCGCATGGCCGGCCCCGGTCCCGTTCTTCACCTGCCCGCAGCCCCGGCTCCTTCTCGGCAGGGCTGGAGCAAGAACCGAGCGGCAGAAGGGCCCCGCTCCCGCCTCGCTCGGGGACAGCTGCTGTCACCAGTGTCGCCAGTGTCACTCGCACAGGGACACAACGCGTGTTCCCGCTCGGCCCGGCAGCTCCGTGGGAAGCAGCGGGAACACGGGCGGACACGGCGGCTCCGGGGACACGCGGTGGCTCTGGGGACACGCAGCCCCGCCGCCACCCCTCCCCTTCCTTCCCCTCCCCTTCCCGCAGCCCCGCACTCACCCTGCGGGCGGGAGGGAGGGGATGGATCGGGATGGGATGGATCGGAGCGGAGCGCGCTCGCCCCCCCGCCGCAGGATGTGCCCGCTGGAAGCGGGGGGCGGTCGCTGCCGCGCTGGGTGTCACGGGAGGAGGCGCTTCCGGGCGGCCCGGAGGAAATGCAGCGCTGCTCCTGAGTCATTCCTGTGTGTATCCCAACGGGAACGCGACGGTGTCTCCTCTGAAGTTATTCGTTGGATTAAATTTTGCTTTGTACACACAAGAGTGTCTGGGCTTTAGCTGCGCGGTCTTTTCCTGGACCAAAATCCTGTTCCAGAGTCCCTCTGAAGCTCCCTCAAAGAAATCTTTAGAATCCTTACCGACCACATAAAAACTTCCAGAAGTATTTTTAATTACCTTTACTAAAGGGGCCTGTTAATGGTTTAATTTACATTGGCTAATGACATTAGAAGATGTTAGGTAGCCTTTGCTAAAGCTTTATTCTTGTGTACTGACAGTTTGAAGAACTATAAAGCCTTTAAGAATGAAGTTGTCCGGACTTAAAAGTTGGAATCACCTATGCTAACACCCACAGGATGTTTTCTTATTACAGATGGGTGTAGCAGCAGATGTTAAAAATAGTGAGGCCACATCCTGCACCTCAACTGATGACAGAAATCGTGACAAGCTGTTATTTCTGCTTCAAAAATCCACAAAGTACCCTCAGCATAACTGCCTGAGTGCCATAGGGATGAACACTCACCAAGTATGTATTTACATCATGCCTGTGGTGCCTTAACTCGCAGTAAATATTGTGGGATCTGAACCCCACGCATGGGACTGGCTGCAACACCAGCAGGAAGGGGAAATACTCGTGAATACCTTTTTAAAGACTTCCGTGCTGGTCTTCAGAGACAAATTGACTGAAAGTATTTATTACCATACCTGTCAGGAAGTTAACACACTTCACAGGGTCATGGGCGCTTAGCCAGCCCTCTAGCACCCTCTAGACAAGAAATTAGTTTGTTGAAATACTGTTTGTTTCTTTTACTATTTACACAAGCAATAGATTTTTTTAAAACATAATTTATCCTGATATCATCCCTGTTATTAATAAAATAAAAATTATAAGCCTTACTGGAAAAGCATGCAGTCAAATGTCATCATCATTTACAAGAGCATGTAGTGACAGGACAATGGCTTCAAACTGAAAGAGGGGAGGATTAGATTGGATATTAGAAAAAAATTCTTTACCGTGAGGTTGGCACAGGTTGCCCAGAGAATCTGTGGATAGCCCATCACTGGAAGTGTTCAGGGACAGGTCTGAGCATTCTGGTTTAATGAAAGGTGTCCCTGCCCAGTACTCTGGGTGGGGAGAACCCCAGGCCAATGGTTTCATTCACAGCTGAAAGTAACAACAGCTTTCTCCACCTGAAGCAAGCTCTGCAGCTCTCTGGCACCTGTACAGATGTGCCTGGAAGGTAAATGCAGGCAGGAATCTCTTTTCCTCCACACCCCCACGTGAGGACATTTGCTGCAGCCTACACAGGGCTCAGGCGTGCTGTGCTGCAGGGCTTCTGCTGCTGCAAATCCTGCAAGGAATTTAGAAAAGGGAACTGATTTGTAGTATTTTCTCCATTGGAGGATGAGGCTTCACTGTTGGCTACACAATAAATACTTCTTCTTGTAGGGCTGATAAAAAATATGTGAAAACAACGATGTTATATTAGTTCATGTGAAAAGTTTAGAAGACACATTACACATCTGGAGCAGCTACATGGGATCTTCTCAGGCAATCTGGAACATCTGTGCAGGATGCCTAATAATGGCAGTGCAGGCTGTGATGGTGTATTTTTATATACAGCTACACTATACATCTGCTCAGCTTGAGGTCTGGTGCGCTGTTACTGTTGCCAAAGCCTGTGTGTCCTTTGGCTTTGCATTCCCAGCACTGTCATTCCTGGTATGGTTCTGCTTTCCATGACAGGATTTCCTGGAAAAGTATCAAAGCTGTCTCAGCTCTGATACATTTGTTTGGCAGCGATCAGTCCCACTCACTCTGTGAGATTTCAGTCACTCAGCAGGCACCGTGTCACCACTTCTCCAGGTCTGGAACTGGGAACTTGACAAATGCAGGTCTTTGAAAACGTTAAGAGATGTCACCATGCTCTGAACAAACAAGATGGGAGCAAGAAAATAAGTAAATTGAAAAAGAAAAAAAAAGTAAGTAAATAAAATAAAGTAAAAAAAAAAAAACAGAGAGTGGTTTAGGCTTCCAAATTTATTCCCACTTCCTTGACCAAAAAACTTGACCAAGCATTTACCTTGTGACACTTTTTGTCACCAAATGATCATTTTGAACTTCAAATTGATCATTTTGATCTGACTTTGTAAATATAAACTCAGCTCATTAAATGACAGACAAACCCAAGGAATTTAGTGGAAAACGCTCCTTATTTAGGAAAGTTACAAAAGTAATCTTGATTCTCTTCTGGATCTGTGAAAAATTTCTGTGTTTATCCCTGAAGATCCTTAATTCAGCCTCCTTAGCGTGAACCTAAGGATATTTCCATGCAGGATTCATCTGAGACTGGCAGGTTTCCTGTATGTGTCTCTGTTTTGGCACAGCTGTTTCCTTTTATTTCCTGGAACTATGCTGGGGATCACTGCTGCAAGGGGCAGATGCAGCTCCTCCTCACTGGAACATTCAATCTCAAAAGCCAAAGCGAGAGGGAGGGAGGCAAAACCCCAAGTTCACGTGCAACAGAAAGCAGAAGAACCAAAGGCGTGATTGGTTTGTTCTCTTGACAAAGTTGTCTACAATCTCTGTCTCAAAGCCTGTGTTTCTAAGCCAAAGGTTCTGCAGGAAGCAGGGGATTACAGCAGGTCAGGGTGAGGCAGAGGTGTGTGGGTGACTCGTGAAGGACACAGCTCGTGCTGGGGATGCTGCTCATCCACCTGGGAAGCGGCTGCAAGTGCACAGGGTCTGGGACCTCTGTTATTCCTGTGCTGCCTCAGGGACTGGTGAGCCAGATTCTTCCAAACAGAGGTCCCATGGAGAGTCACGGACAGCTGGCAAGGGTGAAGGGTTTTCTTGAAGTGCTGCTGATGCACAATCTACAAAGCCCCATCAGCCTGGCTTCCTGCTGGTCCCTACTGCACTGCTAAGCCATCATTTTCCCCCTGGTTCCCATCCGAGGGCAGAGGCTGCTGAGGTGCACAGGGGTTGCCCAGGAAAATTGGAATGCCGGAAGGAGAAGTGGACAGGAGCTATCCCAAGGCTGTCCCAAAGCTGCTGGTGCCGATTGCCAACCAAAATGGAGCACAGGTGAGGAACAGAGAGGCTGATTCGAGAGGAAGGGTTGGAGTGCAGGCACAGACAGGGCAATAGCTCAGGTGGGAGCTGCTGTCTGTTCAGGGGGGTGACAAAGGGCTCCCTTAGTGAGCACACAGCTCCTGTGCTACTGCAGTGGAGCCTCTGCATGGGATCACCCCAGTGAAGCTCTGCATAGTCCAGCTGGAAAAGAGCCCAGACATGTGAGAGTTTTTCATGAAGAGTTTCGCTGCTGACCAAACCAGCCCAGGTTTGATGCAGAAGTCTCTTTTGGAAAATTGTAACCTTTTCCTCTACTGCTGTTGCATTATTTTTGAAGTATGATGCAAGCCTCATACACAAAATAAAGTCTAGCTTGTAAGCATTTTTGTTCATATGTACAAACCCCAGTAAAAAAAGTTGAACACAATATATACACTGGGAAATATAATCCTGGAATACGTGTCAATAACATGATTGTTCTGCAAAATAATCCTGCCCACGTTTCCCTTCAGAGATCTCTTCCTCTTCAGGCGAGGTGTGTCAGCATTGGAGATGTTGGTTTGACTTGCCCTGGTCTCATTCTCCTCACAGGGCTCTGGGAAGGGACTCAGGTCCATGTCCTCATCCGTGTCGTGGTAGCAGCCGTCAAAAGCCATCGCTTGCACTGCGTCCATGCTGTACATTCCTGAAGCCTGGCAACAAAGGAGAGTTACTAGCAGGAGCTATTGTGGCAAATCATAAATGAATAAACCAGAAGGTAAAGAAAGCTCTCCCCTCAGTGTTGAACATGTGGAGAACAGGGCTGTCCCACAGTGCGGCTCTCTGTGGGGCCTGCCCCCCTGAGCAGGACATGACCAAGGAAATGTCATCAAACGTCATAAAACACACTTGTCTGCCTGATCATTGCCAGCTGCTGGCTGGCAATTCGTGCCTCAGCTTCTGAAATTGAGGAATCTAACTCTCTCCTGTAGGTCTGTGTTGCTGGAGTTGTGGGAAATTACTTCAAACATTTCTGGGAGTAGGTTTTTGATGGGATTATCCAATCATATGAGCAACATATGCGTTCTTTCTGTGCTCCTGTCCTCATGATATTCCAGCAAATGAGTTTTCAGTGGGGATGTTCTTCAAGCAAAGGTTTTAAGTGAGAGCTTCACAGAAAGCAGATGTTTAACTTGTGACTATTTCTGCTTCAGGTACACTTTTCTAAAAATTACCTTGTCATTCATCTAGTCTTGGGACAAAAAAAAAATCCAGGAAACAGGGAGGAATATCATATGAGGGCATGCTGAGGTCTATTTCAGAAACAGGAGAAATACCTTGATTGATAGGTATTTGAAAATAGAAGGAAGGTTATATTCCTCTGAGGGGCAAAAAAATATCCCTAACCTCTGCCACAAGGGAAGGGAGAGAAAGCACAGACCTTTCAGGATCTGAGGACACTTTGTCTCCCTTCACCCAAGTGAAAAAAAATGTGAGATACAGAGTGGAGACAGAGATTGTCACGGTCTGTTATCACAGTGGTGTACCAGGACTACTCTGTGGCTTGCATGATGCTTTCAGAAGGCAACAAAACACAGAGAGTTGTACCTTGCCCCTTTTTTTGAGTTGTTTTCTCTCTTCAATTGTGGTGAGATAGTTCACCGCTGCATACTCGATGACTGACAGGAAGACAAAAAGGAAGCTGATCCATAAATACACATCCACAGCCTTTATGTAAGACACTTGAGGCATTGAGGCACTTACTCCTGTCATGATGGTGGACATTGTCAGCACTGTAGTTATACCTGCCAGAGAGAAAAGAGAGGTTATCACAGTTCTGGCCAGCTGGTTCTGTTTAGCTCATCACCACTGCTTGGACAGCAGAGCTTTGTGAGGGAGTGTGATTGACACCTCCTTTAGCTCCCTCACACAGGCTCTGAGAAGTGGAGGGAACCATGAAGGACCCATCACACACAATACTGAGAGCACTAAATCATCTCTCTGCTCAGAATGGTCACTGAGCAGCGTAAGGAACACGTTTCTGTGGCAGCTTTGGGCACTGCCACACACAGGTCAAAGCTGTGGCCATTCTTCACTTCCCAGAACCAGGCTTGCCACTGCCTATTTTCTTGTCCAGGAAAATCACTAAAGAATCATTTTCCCTCCCAACCCTTTCTCAAATTGTACTTCTTGAGAATATCAGCCTCTATGTCCCTGTCATAACTCCACAGCCCTCTAAAAACAATCTAGCACAAAAATGCTACAGCCACTGAAACTAAGAAAAAATTATCATTTGCCTCAGTGTGACCAGAATTTCACCTTTATCTTTTCAATCTCTGCTCTTACATCAGCTGTTCATCTCATTTTGGTTTGCTCCAGCTCAGGAAAAAAACCCAACACCTAACTCAGGCTCTGCTTTTAAAGAAATCAGTGTAACTCTGGAAGTGAAAACATCTTGACATCTGTGGGACTGCACTGTCAGCTGCAGCCCTTCTCCAGTTCTACACCAGTTCAAGTCCACTGGAACATGCAAGAATTTTCCCCCTACCTCTCTGCAGCTTTTTTAGTTTGAAGGATGGAGCTTGAAATACACCATATAAGAGGAAATCAATTTATTTAATGTACATATACTCTAGGCCAAGGAGCTAGGCTTATTAAATTTTGTTGTTAAGGTTTCCTATAAATTATGTATGATTATGCTAATGAAATGTGCTTTATTCATGGAACTCCTGATGCATAACCTTCTGCAGAAATCCATACATAAAAAACATGATCAGCAAAACCACCTTGACAACATTCAAAATTGCCTACTGAGAATTAAAAAGTAATTTTTAAAGATGAAGTCAAATTTCTTCTAAATAAAAGGAATTCATAGATGCATTAATAAAAGTAGGTAGGAGGCACCATAATTTGTTTACAGATTAACAAAGAGATTTATGTCTCATGTATTAATAGCTTTAGACTGTGCCAGTAGAAAGGGATCTGAGTGGCTACAGTCCTATTTTTTTCTAGATTGATATAGTTACAGAGAAAAATGAGGGCTTTTTCTCTTGTCTAAGAATTATGGCAACATACAGCTGGCTTCTGGGACCAGCATCAGTGAGAAGAAAGAACAGGAGTTTCTTTATTTTAACCTGAGAGCTGCAGGACTCAGGTGCATTATGGTTGCATTAGATATCTTAATAAATTCCCATCAGATCTTCAGGGATCCTAATTTTTGAAAAAATGTACTCACTCCAAAGCCATCAGCATTATATTCACAACAAACACAGCCTTGGAGTGGCATCTAATGATAGACCAGTGAGGAAAAAAACCCAAACTTCTATTAAAAAGTTCCTCTTCTCCTGAGCTGAGGTGTTCAGAACTTAATTTTTGGCTTCCACAGAAGATTGTGTGCCTTGCACAGCTAAGACACCAAGCAAACATTTCTAAGGTGTCCCACAATGAAAGGCTTTGCCACAAAGGCAATTGTTTCCAAGTTGGTAGGAAGATGATAGTGAATGTTTCTTGAGAAAAAGAAGAGCTGCAGAGTTTTTCCATAGATTGGGCTACACCTAATGATCCATGGATTTGGGGAGGGATCTGACTGCCTGTTCCTACCTGTCACTTTGCTGGGAGGGAAGGAAAACCCAGGTTTTGCAATTAAGTAAAATTCTATCAGGAAATCTGCAGAATCATCCCTTTTTGCTTTTGTGGTGTGTGAGCTGTTTCCAAAAATAGCAAAGCCAGTCTGAACAAACATCCCCTTTCCAAATTGTCCTGGGTTGACAGACTACAGGTAATGACAACAGAGGTAATAATAGTGTTGCTCAGGCAATTATCTGGTATTTTTGCTCATGTCCTGTGTAAATAAGCTAAGGTAACTCCAAAGCCTCCCCTCTCGATTCTATACCTCCCAAAGAATATACAGCAAAGATTTACCTAATGACACCCTGGCAGGAACAGCTCTTCTATCAATCCAAAAGGAAACCCAAGACAGCATCACCATCAGCATGGCTGGGAAATAGGATTGTAGCACAAAAAAGAAAATATGTCTGCGGAGTGCAAAGTTGATAAAAAGTCGGTTGTACCAACCTATTGGGGAAAAAAAGGGAGAGGAACAGGTTGGGGGAGAAGAGAAGAGAGCTGTGTTATTTGTGAGCTGTTTGCTGGCCCCTCCTTCTGACAGGAGTGGTGTATCCACAGCAGGAGCAGTAAATGCCTCAGAAATCTTGCCAACACCTTAGTTTTACACAGTGCTTTTACAAATTGTCCCTCCTCCCTCATTTATGAGAGCATGTCTAAAACACACTGTTATAACTGAGGTTGGGAAATTGACAAAAATCAAATAAACTTGAAGTGAAATTGCCAGGAGAATACAGACAGGATGCAATTGTCCAGTGATGCCAACACCCTGCCTTCTCTGAATTCCCTGACAAGAAGCAGCCCTTCCTTCCTGGTTTGGTTTTTTATTTTTTGGTGGGAGCTGCCTGCCTGCCGGTCCAGCACTCACTTTAGAGTACAGGGTGCCCTCTAGTGAATTTGGGGCGTGCTCTGCCTGTGCAGCACTGCAGTCGTGCTGCACCTCCTGCCACGGCAGGGAAACCAGGTCTTAGGGAGGTAAAAAGGCAGAAGTGGGTGGATGCACAGCATCTGCCTGTCCAGGACAGACAGAGGCATCTGTGAGCCTGTGCTGGAGCAGTCCTGCCATCACAATGAGTGACTCTGTACAGAACAACGTATCAAAATGAACCCCAAATAATATTAAATGTTCTGTTGAGTTTTCAGTTTGGAGAAGGTTTTTTACTTTAAAGATTATTGTCTCTAAAATGGATTTAAATTTTTGCTCCTCTGGAGGTCTGGGAACTCCAAAAGCCTAAACTCCACAGGTGTTGTTCACTGAGATTCACAGGAAATGATATGCAGAACCTGAAATGCAGAAAGCTGCTTTGTGAGAATGATGACTCTCATTAGAGTGGTGCATTTTGTTCTCCACTATCATTTACTTGGAGGGTAAATTTGCTTCCAGCAAGAAACAAAAAAAAACAAGAGAAAGTGGAACCTCCTGAAGAAAACAAAACCTCAAAGCCAAAGACAAGTGTAAGCCCACAAACGACAGCATTCTGATTACCAGACAGGCTACAATCATTATTCAGGTACTTCCCAGTGGTCTCTAGGACTTAAAAAAAGTCTTTGCTTTCACCTTTATGCTGCTGAATAAGCTCACCATCAGGACCTCTGCATGTTAAGTGTAAAGTTACACTCTGCAAAGTCAAAGATGCTGTGAGGTGCTGCAAAGCCCTGGGTGCAGGGCCATTGTGAGGGTGCCCTGCTGTGCACAAGGCTCTATTTGCTTGCCTTGAGTGTTTTTTGATGAGAATAGCAAGGCAGAAAGAAGCCAGCTGAGCTCCTGGGACCCAGTTTGGTGGAAAATATCCCAGTCTCCTTCTGGCAACAAGGACAAATTTGAAGCAGCTCTCAGCAAGGCACAGTTATCATAGCAGGGTATCCACATGACAGTGGCTCTTGAAAGATGGAGCTCTGTTCTTAGCACACAGGAGCAGGAGATAAGTGTGAAGAACCTTATCAAGCTGTGAATTCCTCACTGCTTAGGCTGCATCATAATTTAAACTGAGATTTCTGCATTCAGTAGCAGCCACCACAAATTTGGATGGCCCTCTTTTGAAAACAAAAAGAAAATAACCTGTAAATAAAATACACTAAATAAATATATCTGCTGCTTTCTTTAAAGGCTTTTTCCAAAGACTTGTGCACTTCATCATATCAAATGGAGTAATTTCTCTTTTATTCATCTGTTTTGATATAAAGGGCAATAACCAAACTGAAATCAATTGTCTCAGACTTTAAAGTACAATAGCAAGAGTGCTGTTTTCTTTGGTTAAAAACCTATGGATAGACTACTTACATAGAGAAGTGTTTCAAAATTTATAATTTCATGTCAAATACAAGGAAAACAAACCCTCACCCTGCATAGAATCAAGCAATGAACTCCTAAAGCCTTGTGCAGTTTGCCAGAAAGTATAGAGCAAGATCTACAGGGAGAAATAAAAACCTGTCTGGGGCAGATTAACCTGAATTTAAACTATGTTGCACTGACATAAAGGATTTTTTTTCCCTGCAACTCTTTGTATAAACAGGGAAAATTAAGCAAATCATGAATTAGACCTGAACAGGTAATAGTCTCATATGAAAATCCTCCAGTTAACATACTTTTAGTGATGTTACACAGCTCCAGAAGTGAGGATATTTAGTATTTATTCCAGTAAAACACACTGGAATTCCTCTTGTTTGCTTTCTAGTATCTGATCCTTTGGAAATCCTCTAGGATTTCCATTTTCAAGCTTTTCTGTGTAGCCAGGACATAAAGATTCCTGTAAATTCAATACTCCAGTGGCTTTCAGAAAAGCCCCATGATTTTTGCAAGAGCTCAGAACAGCACATTTTTGGTGATTGTGCTTTCTTTTCAGGTTCTTAATGCCAGATATGAAGTTACAAGTATTATTATGGCCTTTTTTCCCTAAAATAAAGTTTTATATTGGTAATGCAAGGAGAACCAAGGCCCCAGACTGACAAGACCTCATTTTAACTGATCTCTCAGCAGCCACTGTCATTTATCAGCAAATAATTTGAATGTGAAAGACATTCTGCATGATTTTATCCTTCTGAGGTGAGGGGCTTACTATACCAGTACTGCTGTAAAAAGCAAGTCCACTGGAAGCACTGAATTCCTCAATGAAGAACTGGGAGAGGGAGATGTGCTCATCTGTGCTCAGGGACTTGTTGCCATGTTTCCAGTACAACATCAGATCATCTTCATTGTATGCATCTGTGAGAGAGCAGAAACTGAAGTTATAAAGTTACTAAAGTTAATCACTTCCTCTTTCCTTTCTGAGGGAGAGGAGGCCACTCAAGCAAACTGGGAAACCCCCAAAGAGACATTTTTTCACACCAGTTTGTCAGCTGGCATGGAAAAAGTTTGCCAAGAGCATGTTCCATCTTGTTCCAAGTGCAGCTCAGCCCTGTGCCCTGTCAGCAGCTTCCAACTGAGGCAGGGGTGAAAAAGCAGATGTTTCACAGTAACACAAGCACCCATTTTCATTTTTCCAACAAGTCAAATATTGACATTTTATTTTACTTTTAATCTGCACATCTTTTTTTCTCAGAGAAAAAACCCTCATGCTTTTTGACAGATTTTTAGATTTAGGCCTTGGAATAAATAGCCAGTGGGAATAAAGCAGGGTGCATCATGGTTTTTCCACCTTCTCAAAGCTCACTGAGGTCTGTAAAGATCCCAAGTTGCTAACACTTCAATATGTACATGATGAAGGGTTCAGGTGACACAACAAAGTAAGTGAAAGAGGTATTATGCACAAGATGGAGTGCTGGTAAGAATGCACATGTGAAGAACAATTAGGAATTAAACTTACAGCTTTCCAGTTCTAAAGAACAGTTCTGTGTGTCCAGAGGGAACCTACTGAAATCCATGAAGCACATAGCAGAAACTGTTATTCTGCAGAAAAGAAGAGAAAAACAGAAACAAAATGAATAATTTCACACTTAGCTGTGCACATCTTAGTACCAATCTGCTGTTTAGAATCCTCTTGATTGAGTTTTTCTGCCCTTTTACATGCTTCTAAAATAGCCTCAAGATGGTGAAATAAAGTTAAATCAGTGAGAGATCATCTTTGTTTAAATCAACATAAATAGTCTTTATTATTGAATAAAGACTATTTTGAATATTATTGAATCATTACCTTTGATTTTTAAACCCTATATTTGGCCTGATCCTTCATTAGCCTTTCACACATTTTAGTTTGAAGTTTTACAATTACAAAGATTAGCAAAGGGAGTTCACATTTCTTGACTTGATTTCTCATAGACTGAAGTAGATAATATTACAGATTAGAGCAAATATTATTCCAAGGGATGTTTCCCCAGCTAGAATGATTATAATATTTAATTGTAAAAAGAGATGAGCTGCAATTTCTGGAAGCTTACTCTCCTCTTAAATGAAATGCTTTATATTGTAAAAAGCTTAAGGAAATCTAGGCAAAGCCTATTTTGCATTCCACCTGCTTTTTCACAAAGGTTGAGAGGACAAATACCCCTTTGTATTTAATAAAGAACAAAAAAACTTGAACTTGCTAGGGGCAGAAAATTAAATATGGTAAATATTGCCAAATTTCCCTTTCCTGTCACAGCTTGCATGTCATTTGATGGTTAAGTTCAATTTTTCAGTTTTGCTCAAATGGCATCCCACAGGAAATTTCAGTGAGGGTTATAAATGTGCCCTTTGAAAACCTGTGCTCAGTAACCACACTGTAGCTGATTTTTTACAAATATAAGACTTTACTGGCTTGAAATGAGATCCTAAGAGTGGGACATGCATATGACTTCCAACTATGGATGTTGTTTCCATCCTTCAGCTATTGGCTAAAGGACATGGGGAACAAGAGGAAAAGAAAGTCTGTTTAGCAACAGATCTGGATTTTGGTTTCACTTTGCTTCAATAAAATCCTGGATGCCAGGCACTAAAGAAAAACTGTGAAATATGCAGATTTATTGCATGTAAGTATTTGGAATTTAATTTACTTCCGACATATAACCCTACCAATACAAGAAAGGGTGTTTTAAGGCACATGTAAGGAATAATTCCTGCTTCTCACTTGGAGAATCACTCATATAAGCCTTAGTGAGGGGTATAGTTCCTCTGATCCCTCCTTCTCAAGAATTACAGAAATTAATACAGCAATAAAAAGCACACTTCACCTCATTGTTCCTTACTGTCAGTGTGACTCTTGAACATACACTACTTTTAAGTGGTGTACAGTTGCTGTGAGGATTTCTGCATGTCCTCATGACAGAGGAGATAAATTCATTAATTGTTGCAACAATTATTACACAGCCACAACCTCAAATGCTTCCATAAATCTTCAAACTGTCTAGATTGGATGAAATATCACTTCTGTGCTCAAAGCTAATTAGTACCAGACTGAATTTCTGCAATGCACAGGCCTCAGATCCCTTACCCTAGAGGGAAAATTGCTCCATTAAAACTATTTCTGCCACATCATCCAAATCTCCTTCATAAAGCAAAGCAGTAACATACAGAGGGAAGGGAGACACATTAATGACCTTGCTATTCCAGTTCTGGAATTGCTGTTTCACTTTCCAGTTCTTTTTATTCCCACAACACTGGTGGTATCAGCACCAAAAATCTGCTCTCTGTGCCTATCTAGAGCCCAGGTTTGTATCACTGGCATGTTAACTGGCAAGCCAGGGTGAAAATAGCTGAGACAGTTTCAAAAGACTCAGGAAAAAGAATAAAACAACCAAAACTATGGTTTTTTCTTTCTTAATAATTTTGGGCTTTACTGTACTCAGTAGCAATACTGCTAGAGCCACTGGCAAGGAATTAACACTTGTAAACTCCCTTGACAGGAAACAATATCTGAATGATAGAAAAAATACATTTTCAATCCTCAATTTATTCTCCCACTGGCACACCAGTTTCCCATGATGTGCTGCCAGGGGATTAATGCCAGCCCAGTATGAGAATCTTATAATTACTTGCAAATATTTCCAGTCATTTCAATTACAGCCAATACATGACAATGGCAGCCATGGATGTTCTTAGGGAAGGGTATTTCCTCACCTCAGACTGAAGAGGACGTTGCCATCGGGGTACACTCGGAGCATGATGTTTTCCACAGTTGTATCATGGATGAAAGATCTTTTGGAGTGCACAAAAAACACATCAGGCACCCAGATCTTTTTTATCAGCCGCCCATCAAAAGTCATACTTTTGTTTTTGTTGCTACGGAATGAGAGCCTCTCATCCTTCCAGTAGTGTCTGAGATATAAAGTCATTGTGAAGTCCTATGTTTTATTAAAAATAAAAGGAGACAATATGTGTTTTTCGTCAGGTGCAACAGAAAACACTACAAATTACATATGCAAAAGATCAATTTCTTCTCTGCACATTATCTGAAAGATCCTTAATAAGAGGAACCAAGCACTACTCAATGAATTTGAATTTGAATATTGATGAGATTTTGTCTCGTCTGTGGCATCTGAGGCTAAGATTTATTTATCCTTAGATAAAACTTCTACATATTTCAGTGGTCTTCTGGATCGGGCCAGTTGTGCAGTGATAAAGAAGCTTTAAAACCAGACAAGGGTAAATGGAAAAAAAAAGTTCCCTCTGGAAATCTTTACAACCTTCTCCAAGAATGGACTATGGTTCCTTTAAGGTTCCTTTACAAAGGGATTAATTGGAGTTCTTCATGAGCACTAGGTCAATTTTTAAAATCCACAAATCTGTTCATTTTGTACAAATATTGTACAGGGGCTGAATTAATACATTTACTAATTAAATGCATCAAAAAGAAACACTTCAATGAATATCATAAGAGTAAGCAGTTAGATTCTACAAAAATTACAATAACTATACTATTCTTTTAATATAAAATGTTATTGCAGATATTTTATGATCCTATTTAGAGAAACATCACGACTGCAAATATACATGTGGGAAGAGATGGAGAGGATGCTGCAAAGCTAGTGTGAGCTTCTGCACAGCCTGACTGCTCTGTGTTCACCTATATAAATTTTGCATTATTAGGCAGACACCATTTATCTCAGTACAACAATTGCTTCTGGTAAGAATACTGTGAAGAGAGTTAGATCTTCCCCTGTAATATGATTTTATGGCCCTGTAATATGATTTTATGACTCGGGTAGGTTTGTAAAGGAGTGCAGGAGCTCATACTGACAATATTAGTGACAATTTGGGCTGAAGAATGAACAGCCTGCATTCCAGTACCACAGGCCCTAATTGCAGTTTCTCCTCCCCAGGACCATTTCTGGAACTGATGTTTCTCTTTCCATTGGTTATGATCACAGCTCCACCCATGCCACAATTATGGAATACTCAGATTTGCATTGGCAAAAGAAGCAAAGGACATGAAGCCTCATCATGCAATGGAGCATTCAAACCAGAGCACTGCTCACTCTGAGCTGTTCCTCTGTCCCAGGGAGAAATTGAACACTTACTAGTTTAAATGCATGCCCCAAGGCAAGGATGTGCTCTTTAGAGTCTGCTTTCTTTGACTACATTATTCTGTATCATCCATCTGGATGTTTCTGAACCCCCTGTATTTTCACTGAAACCCTTTATTCCAGTTCTGCTCACCATGTCAACTTCAGATATGCTGTCAATGCTCTCCACCTGCACATCAATGCCCACAGGTATCGGCGACCCTGCATGGGAACAGAAAGAGGCATGAGGAGCAAAAATCCATATTTTTAAAGGGAAGACTGCAACACCAGCAGGATACAGAGAGTACTCTATCCCAGAATTTACTGCAGTCTCTCCACCTTAAAACACTGAATGATAAAAGGGAACAAAGTAAAACCTGAAGCTAAGCAGTTGTGAAAATAAGCACAAGATCTTCAGTGCTCTTTTTGCAGGCAGACCAGTTGTTTCTGGCACAGCAGTTTGGCCAGCAGTGGCAGTGTCCTTGTGATGCCACAGCTAATGACCCCCTTGGAGTGCAATTCAGAGCCACCATGGGAAAAAGCTGAGTAAATACATGGAATACATCAAAGATTGCAAAGCTTTCTTACCACTTCCAATGCTTATTCACAAAAAACATACTTATTATGACTCTTTAGTTACTTTAGTTACTGAGCTGTTTAAGGTTTGGTATAGCTGTTCATGAAAAAGCATTGCTTGCTCACTCCCTCACGAGGGAAAAGCTGTACACATGCTAATCATGTTCTGTCACTGTGTTGTGTATTTACTGAGTACATTTTTAGGATGAAGTTACTCCAAATCAATTAAAAATTACAGCCAAATATGAAATGATTTCCACTCTTTTCAGTGTGAAATATCAAGAATGAAGGATCTAGTTCTATGTGGGTTATGTCATCCCACTAATTAATTGATGAATCACTTCCTGGCACGGGAGGAAGAGAGGAGCATGCATATATGCATACATGCACCACCACCCCAAGAATATTCTGCTTTTGGCATGAAAATCAGTAGTAATTATTCTACATGGGATTACAAACACTTTTGTCAAAAATAGCCAGCTAAAACATCTTTAAAGTATGCATTTCAAATAACCAGTTAAAACATGAATACAGGGAAGTCTGAACAGCAACAGCTTTTCTAACTTGTCTTTCTCTTGTCTTTTCCTTTTAGCCCTGTCAAGCCAAAATAGACCAGGAACATCACTCTTGTGATAACCAGCCACAATATTGTGTCCCTTTTTGGAATTATCCTTAAAATAGCAGCCTTCAAGGATTACACAGCTGCCTCCAGTTCTTACCAGTAAAGATCTTGAACTATTTTAGAGGTATTTTTAAATCTGGCTCTGTAATCTCTTGATTTTACTTGTCTTTTTATAATGGGTAGTCTGTCCCTGCACAGAACAGATGAAGATGCATTGTGCATGGGAAAGCAAGGTGAGATGTGCTCAGAGTTAGCAGGGCACACCACAAAGTATTTAGGCACTGACAAGAGCTGGGCTCTTTGGCTCAGAAATCATGTCTCTCTCTGAGAGGAATGCCTCCCTCAGCCTCTTGGCCAAAGCCCAAAATAAGATTTGGGACTCTAGAGAGCAAACTTGGTTAGTAAAACACCAGGCAGCACTTGGGAAAATGCTGCTTCTTCTGGAGAATAGAGACAGGAAAAGACAGCTGCTCCAGAGGCTGATGCACAAAAGTATCAATAAATATATTCAGCTAGACTCCTTCATACAAAACAATGAAAGTTTTTATACCTCTCCTAAACTAGTTTTGCCCACTTCTTGCTTTGTTTTGATCACAACACCAAAATAGTTTATTTACACTGAATACCAGCTTGTACCAAGCACTAGTACCAAAGTGCCTGGTTGTAATCTGAATCATCTTTTCTGTATTCCTCTGAAATCTTGTAAACTAAAAACAGGCTTAGCCAAAGTAGAAGTCGTTGTGGAATTTATACCTGATGTGAGCGTCGTTTACAAAAGGCATTCACACATCATTTACATGCAAACAACAATTTATACTGAATTATGTGGGTGGAACAGGAGGAGAGGGGGAGTAGCTCTCAATGTCAAGAAAGGTTTTACCAGTTCCTGAGTCAAGGACAAATCTAAAGCAAATGGTGTGCCCTGAGGATACATAAAAATATCTCCCATCAACATTCTTTAGGCATCAAGGAGCTAAGCACAAATCATATCCCAGAACCAGACATCAGACTTTCTAAGCCATGTGTCACGTGTAGTGAGGAAAAGGCTTTTCTTAGTGACTGCTGCTCCAACTGTGATGATAGCAGTTCCAGTATTTTTTGGAATTTCAAAATTACAGACAATTTCTTACCCAAACAAACATTATTCCAGCGTGGGCAAAATTTCCATCAAAAATTCAGCTCCTCTGAGCAGATACAAAGGAACTGATCACAGAACTAGAAATCAGTGGCAGCTTATGGTTATGTTGGTTGCACGCACACAAACCAAAGTGCCACTTATCTATAAATACACACAGAGACACCTGATTCTTTGAAAGGACGGCCTGTACTGCACTGGGAACTACTGTAAAAATATGCTGGTGGTGACAATGAATAGCAAAAAAGAAACCTATGGCCAGGAGAAATACAGTGAACAATTCTAAAGTGAATTGAATTAAAAGGGAAGTGTTACAATTAAATTTGTTCCTGATTTGGCAGAAATGCAAGAAGTGTGAAAAAGACTGCTTGAGAAGAGATTCCTCTTCTCTGTCTGAAGAAAGACAAAGACCTTACTCTTTGTCTTTCTTAGTGAGGAACCACTGACCAGCCTAGCATTCACCACAGAGAATTATAAAAGCACATCCCCTACCCCAGCCCTGATCCATTACTAACAGATCAGAGCAGCTGCAAATATTTCCTCCCTATTCTGACTCTACTTTGGCAACAAATATAAGTAGATAATAAAGACAGTAAAGACTGCACAGATATGCAGCCCTGATCACTGTGCTGATCAATTTTCTCATCTGGAGCACCTCTGTATCGTAGTCACTAACACACCCAACAAGATACCTATTGGCCTCAGTCTGGTCTAATCCTTCATGGTTTTTGGAAACATTTGTGTGTGTGATTAAAAATCACCTCCACTAGAAACAAGGATAATTAGCTATTGGGAACAGGCTGCTAGGAACTCTAATTTCTTCATCCCTTGGATTTGTTTTGTCACAAGACCATGTTTTTATAAAAAACATAATTACAATAAGATTTGAAATGGTTCCTAAACCAGCCAAAATAGGAAAGCAATTCATCTACTTCTGTGTCTGCACCACAGCTTTCTCCCTGCTAGATTGAGAAATTCAATCTCTGGCTAACCATCAGACAACAGCATAAAATTCCCTTTAAAAAAAGCAACCAGAGCAAAGCTGTGGTTTTTATTTCCCAGTTTGACAAAACTGGGGATGGCAGAGAGGATTTTGTTATTAAATTGAGCAGCTTCAGTTGCTTCTGGAGGGTCACTACAAATCATTATTTTAGAGGGATTAGTGATTTTCACAATGGAGGCTCCACAGATTTTCAGGATAATTACTCCTCAGTAGAAAAAAAGAGCATTGTTTTCAGACAGGTTTAACTTCATGCAAGCCATTTCCAGTCTTTTATTTTAAAGGTTTAAGCATAGCAAAAGAATTCCTTGATGAGCATGGAATTTTATTAATAGATAATACATCAGGCAAATTCTGTAATACCCTTTCTAGAAGGGATATTATGTAAAAAGGCTATCCTTTTAGCATTTTTAGGATCAATTTCCATGGTAATAATGACTGGTTTAGTGAATGCTATATTATTTTTATAATATCCAGACCTTTGGGCACACAACAGATTGCACCTGAAGATCTATGGGATAAATATTGAATTTAGAAACAACTGAACCCAGTTGGCTTTGTAAGAGTATATGCTGGGAAAAAAAGGAAGAAAAATCTGCCAGTGGGAGATAGAGACCAGGGGAGAATTAAAATCTGTGGGTGGACTTTGTTCTAAAAAAGAGGAAGAAAACTGGATAGAAATGTAAACAAGCTCAAGGGAGGTGAAGCTTTGTGGATTTTTTAATTTTTCTTTTCTGGCAATGACAGGAACAGGAGAATTACAGGCAACAGTATTTTATTCTTGTTACTACTGTAATTTATTTCTTATTTATGTAAGAAACGAAGGTGCTCTAGGATGAGCAGTAACCAGCTCTTGGAATGAAAGATAATAGCAATGTGAAAGAAAAAATCCAGTGGAAGACTATTACAGGTCTTTCAAATAATCAATATATTTCCTCTTCCCCCCTCTCCTGGACCCCCAGCTATTCATTCCAGTAAGAGATAATAAAAAGCCATTCCACTTTCACCCATGTGAGTCTTCACCGCAGGGGGAAGACATTTTTCATCTTTCAGGGAGAGCTGTGGTGCAAAAAAGAAAAGATCTTGGTGGCAAAGAGCTGTTAGAATTGCAGCACTTTTTAAACATACACTGGTCCATATTTGCTTTCCTTCCTCCACACTTTACCTTCATATGAATGTAAAGGTTACTAATTTATTTTGAAGAGGGAGGAAGCATAAAGGGGGAGTGATATAATGGGATGTCTGATCCTCTGAAAATTCAGAATGAAGATTATATTTAATTGCAGATGGACATGCAAATTTTCAGGAAACACTGCTACCTCTTGACCAGCTAAATGCTGCTAAATTATTTTCAACATTTCGAATACTTGCTTATGTTATTATCTTCTATATTGGTTGAAAAATAAGAGATCGTCCATTTTAAAATTTAACTAACACACTTGTAGTGTAGGAAACTACAGATCCTTAAGACACAATGTAAAAGAAAAAACAATATATAAATATAAAACCAATAAATATACATACATACACACATGCATCTGTTATTTCAACCAGTACTTTGAAATAAGATAGTTCAGAAAGTAGAAGTATATAGATAAATAGATGTATAATAGGGGGGAAAAAAGTAGATTTAAAGCATTTCTAAGGATTTGCTCTAAGACCTCTCTCTGGTGTTTTGGCTGCTATGGCAGCCTGCATGGTGGCACTCAGATCTGAGCTGTTAAAAGTCAGGATATGCTGAGGAGTCTCATTCATTGTCTGTGTTCACCCATTCTTGCTGAGTTTTAAAACTTGGGGATAATCATTCCAAGAAGTGCTGGCAGCATAATTTCATTTCTGACTTTTTCTCCACTCCCAGTTTAAGCTGCCTTCTCACTTCCAAACCACACAGGACCATGACAGTACACAGAAGGCAAAAATCAAACATCAACCACAACAAAAAATTTAGCAAAGGAAAAAACCACTACCAGCTTCCATCAAAAACTCAAGATCCTGGCTTAGGGAGTAAATACAATGCAATAGTGTCAAGTTTAGATGTTTAAAGTTTGGGTGCACTGAATTGTTGATTTGCCTCACTTATCCTCACTGTATAATGAACTGCAAAGTAACATTTTTAAAGAGTAGGATCAGCTTGCCAGCAGTTTCTGGTTTTGCTTCATCTCAATGCTCTACGTTTCTCTGGCTTTGATATCTAATCTGCTACTAAACAGGCAATGATAGGACTAAATTTTAAATTTACAGTCAGAGAGTCAAATTCTGATTGTGCAGCTGCAGTGGCACTGCAATCAACAGAAGAATGCCAAAATACACTCATATAAATGGCAGCAGAGTTCTGTTCATTTGGTCAAAAAATGGATCTCTTACCTCCACAATTATTTCCAGTAACACTGCAGCCAGTAGCATCAGTGTCCAACAGTTCTACATTCATTTCCCCCACGTTTTTCCCTGTGCATGTTTGCTCAGTTGACAAATCAAATTCAGCATGTGCTCCCTCTCTTTTTCCTTTGTACAATTTAACTGTAGGTACTAAAAATTCTGGGTCCTGTGGTCTGCTCATTTACATTGCATGTGTGGGGCTAAATGAAATCAAGCAAGGCGGACTTAGATTTAAGAGTTCCCTGAACTGAGAAATCTGCAGCAGCATGAATTTTCTTGCTACCTTTTCTCCTAAACTGGTGCAAAGTGTGATTGACCTTCTCAGGCAAAGGGGCACAGTGGAGCCGGATTAACAAAATCTGTCATTCCAACTCCCTGACATACCAAGAAAATCACAATGGGGTATAGGAGAAGGGGAAAAGCCTGTCCCTCTTCTAAAGGTAAAGAATAAATACTTTTTTAAATAAAAAAGGTAAAGAATAAATACTAATTTTTCATCCAGCCTTCCTGATCTGTTTTTTTATTGTTGTAAACTGATGCATTGTTACTGAGCTGAATCAGTCGTGATGTGGCACGTGACAGATACAAGCCCCTCATGAGTCACAGTCATGAGTCACAGAGATGCTTCATTAAATTTGATGAAAACAAACCTAACATTTCACCTGTGGTAACTGCACAAAGCCACAGTGCTGTAAGTCTCAGTGCAGTTCAGGGTTATGTTGTAACTGCTGTGGCAATGACTGTAGCAATGATATCTCTAATTTCTCCCTCTCCTCTTGGTAAGCTTCCTCCCGCTGCACAATCATCACTATTCTTCAGAGAAACACACACCCCATGTCTGCTGTCATAAAATAATCCTGAGGTTGTTATTCAGATTCATGTTTCTGTAGAGAAATTTGTCTGATGAGGTCACAATTGTGTGTTAAATCTGCTACTGCCTTATGAATGCCAAACCGCTCCTTACTACTGCAACACCACTGAAATCAATGGTAAAACAGGAACTCTGGAACATAAATTTGGGATTGACACTCATTTCGCTGGGACTTTTTTCACTTTGTGCTGTAAAAATGCCAGTGGATCTGTTTTAGTCTAAGAGAGATTCACATTCGACATCTTAAGAGAGTTCTGAAAATTTGGAAGTGTGTGAAGAAAAAGGTGCTTCCCATGCCACTATGGCATGTGGGTGACAGAGGAGAAGCAGAGCTGAGGCACTCTCCAGCTGAAAGCTATTTCTGAAAGACAGGAGTACAGCTGAAATCACAGCCAGGGCAATGTGATGAGTGAGAGGCCTGTGCAGTGAAGTCAGTGGAAAAACTACAGCTGGCTTCAAGAGGAACTGAATGGGCTGTGTGACGAGTCATCTACAAAAAAAGGACAAGGAGAAAAAGCCTGGGTGTGAAAAATCCTCACTGCCCGTGGAAAATTACAACTGCCAGATCACAGGGTATGTTCTCAAAGCTGCTTTTATGTACATCATCCATACTGTTTTCTGGCATGATCCGGTGATAAAGGACATCCCAAACCACTGTCTGCTTTCATGGATATGCTACCTTCTTTCTGAGGTGACACTCTCAAAAATTCAAATTCCTTGCGAGGTAACAGGAACGTGTCCAGATTAACAGATATTAGACAAGACAGGTATTAGGCAAGAGGAAATCTGAATTTCTGTTGCCAAGAAACAGACTTTATCTCAACTATTGTTCAAAACCAGGCAAGGTTTTTGCTGTCTGACAAGACATCATTTCTATGGTAACAAGAAACCCTTCCCCATTCTCCCAGTGCATCCAAAGATGCCTTCCTTACCCATTCTCCCTCTTGGCATGATCAGCAGGCCCCAGATCCCAGCAGCTAGTGTCAACAAGAGCAGCTCCCCAGACCTCAGCTTCCCTCCCAAATCTGTGTTTGTCTACACAAGTGATTATTGGTCCTCATATATTTTATTTTGGCCTCATAATCCAGAGGAGTTCAGTCTAATTTTCATGAATCATGAAAAGGGAAGTGGTGACGCAAAAGCTCAGACAAAGCTTATTAGTGGGGCAGCTTTCTCATTTTCCCTTCCATGAAGGAGAGTCAAAATTGAATCCAAACTGTGAACATCCCATTGAATACTCCCTTGATCCAGATGCAATTTAGTTAAATGAACAAATAATCATCATAGTGCCCAACAAGACAGAAACAATATCATAATAACCTGAAGGCCTGTGGGTAGTTGTTTTTGTTTTTGTTTTTTAATTTTGTACACAGCAAACAGATTTAGGAACTGATGGATCATTTCAATCTCTCAAAACAAATCTGATGACTAAGTAATTTGCTAATTGCTACTAGACTGTGCAGTTTACAGGGATACCTTAATCACTGTTCTAAAACAACCCTATTCTAATACTATTTTTTACTCAGTTCTGTAAAGCAGACAAATTGAGCAGTTTCTCCTATTGATGCACTAAACACAGAGAAGCGCCTTGTCTTTGACTATTTCTATATTTCTTTATTTCCTGAAGTACAACTGAGGTGTGCTGCCATTAAGTCTGCCATTCCCTTTGAAATGACAAAGGTGAAGTAAACTTCCAGAGAGAGGATAAACTCTTACCCAGCCCAGTGCAGGCATGCGCTGCTTACCTCCAAATCCAGGTCTCAGTGCAAAGTCATGATCCTCTATGTGAAGAAGCTGCTCAGATCTGAGTGGTCGGACCTTCGTGCTGTCGAGTTTCCTCATTTTAATTTCTCGTTTGCTATGTTTAAAAATAAATATTTTTTTTAAAGTGAGAAACTTAATTTATTTCTGTTGCCCTGACATTCATAGTGCTAGTCAAGTGAAATAGGGACCTGGGAATACTGGACAGCTGAATCTGGAATGTTAAGAGTAACAATTGTGCTAATAAAGCTGGAGAAAGATATATTGGGAAGGGTTGGGAAATGAGGTATGAGGGTGCCCAGGTCCATGAAGAACACCAATTATTTATCAGAAGTCCCTGGAAGAACTACTAGATCCTCTGCTGTTCTCCACGGAGATTGTAGCTATCATTATGCAAGAGAATAGAGCTGTTTAAAATTATTATTCACATAAACACTTGCAAATAAAACTCGGAAATAACACCACATATCCATGGTTTAACCACTTCATACATTATCCACACTACAATTATTCCTTTTTTTATAAATGTGGTTTTTTTCCTAGAAGCTCATGAGTTAATGATTTTTTGTAGAAGGACGGAGAAAGGATGATCCTGGATCTAGGGACTTGCAGGGGGACTGGCTTTAAGAGGAAAGAGAGTAGGCTTAGATTTGATATCAGGAAGAAATTCTTTCCTGAGAGGGTGGTGAGGCACAGGTTGCCCAGAGAAGCTGGATGTGGATGCCCATCCCTGGAAGTGTTCAAGGCCAGGTTGGATGGGGTTTTGATAAACCTGGTCTAGTGGAAAGCGTCCCTGCCCATGGCAGGGGAGTTGGAATGAGATGATCTCATGATTTCATGTTCTACTGTACACATTAGGAACACCTTTCTCACAGAAGTGTTCTCATGGTGAGAGCAGTGAAACATGGGAATGTATTGCTTGGGCAGGTTTTGAGATTCCTTTCACTCAGGCTATTTCAGAATAGGTCAGACATTTATTTGCAGGAATGACTTGAATACAGCTGCTTTGCCACAGGCAAGGGACTCTCCCTAGACACAATTTCTTTCATGCCTTCTGTGATTCTCTGGGACTTTGCTGCAAGCAACTCTAATTATTACTTTTGACTGAATGATAGAAATGTGTTCTGAAGATTGGCCTTGTAGTCAAACACTGCTTAAGGCAAGGTATGGAACACCTTAGGATAAGGTGTATGCCTCTATTTACTTATTTTTGTCCTCCCTCTCACTTTTTTCTTAATAAAGAAGCCGAAGAAATTACTTCTACATTACAGGAATGATGAGATGGCTGCTGGGCTACTCAGAATTGCTGGGCTTGAACAATTTCATTTACCTTAGTATTCCTGAATGTCTCTGGTGGTGCTGTCTGAATCAAATTACCAGGTCAATCAGACGGTCCATGAGGCATTTCAAATACAGACTTTAGTCTTCTGAGTATGAAAATCATGTGGATGGTGAAATGCAAGCCCACGCTTCAGAGAATTAAAATCACCACAGATCAAGCCTGCATCAGGGTAGAATGGGCAGCAGAACTGAACAGCTGCAATGTTCTACATGAGGAAATTCTGCTGCCTGGGATCCAGGAGAGGAGAAAATGATGAATTATGTTCAGAATGCCATGGCACAGCTAATACAGTTGGGAAGCATGAGGTTATTTGTCATCTGATGTGCCAAGGAAAATGCCTGTTTGATGCTCCAAGGATTTCACTGGAAGAAGCAGGCTGGAACTGATTCATCTATTACAACTTCTCACTAAAATCAAGTCTGTGACTGAGGAAGACTTTCCCTGGACAAGAGAGGCAAAACATAAGCTACCAGGGCAGGAATTCTCTACTTAATAAGCCACTGGGAAGAGATCTTACAGGATTTTAAACCACAAAGCTATTTGGAAGGAACATGGCCTGATAACTGCTCAAGGTAATGAGCTTAAGCACGCTGAACAGATTCTTACACTCCTGCAAAGTATTTGGAAGCCTATGGAAGTAGCTATCTTGCACTGCAGAGGTCATCAAAAAGGGATAAAAGCCCCCAAACTGGGAAACCACTTTGCTGATATCTATACCAAGCAAGTGTGAAACCTCTATACCAAGCAAGTGTGAAAACAACCCTGACACAAGCAAAACAGCTGTGCTAGGGGTAACAAAGACAGGAGATCTCCCGGGAAATCATTGGCAAATAAATTTTGCTGAGAGGCCACACAAGGAGGGATAGAAATATACACTGGTACTGGTGTATCCCTTCAGTGGATGGCCTGAAGCTCACCCCTGTCACACCAACACAGCAAAGGAAGTAGTGAAAGCTTTTCTCAATCATGTTATTCCAAAGTTTGGGATTCCTTTGGGAATGCCATCAGATAAAAGACCACATTTTGTTGCGACAGTAGTTGGGGAAGTTAGCAGGATTCTGGGACTTGTGGTAACCACATATTCTCTGGACAGAGAGAGACATAGGTCTCCCAGGATTTTCCTGGGAAGTTGTGAGAAGCTGTGGGAAACTTAGAGAGAATTCCAACAATTATTATCTCTCTTTCTGTAACCATTGTTTATAGATATGATTCTCCAGAGTATGCTATTCATGGTTCACCAATAGTGTGAGAGAAGATTCCTAAAGGCCAATCAACTCTTATGTCCACCATTGTTTCTATAAGAACTGTAGATTTCTAATAATAAGATGTCTTTTAATGCCTTCTGATGATGGAGTCTCTGTATCACCTTTATCTGTCCCCGATACCCCTTTGGTGATATGGGACCTGCACACACTGTACAGGCCCCAGGTGAGTAGCAAATTTGAATGTATGAATGGAACCCTCAAAACCCAGATTTGTAAGATTTTGTCTTGGTTTGGAAAGACAGGTGCCTGCTCAGGAAGGCAGGAGCCTCCCCTGAAATGGAGAATGCAAACCCTCCCCACCCCTCCGAGTTGCTATGAATTTTAAATTAAGGGGCTCTCAGGCAAAAAAATGTGGGAGCAGGAAATAACAGTTCTTTAATAGGGAAAGGGAATAAGGAAAAATAAAAGGATAAAATAAAGCAATGCAATATACTAGAACAACACTGACAGAGTCAGAACTCAACCTGACACCCTGTTGGTCTGGGTGTTGGCAGCAGTCCAGTTGGAAAAGTGGCTGCAGTCTTCCTGAAGTGTCAGATTGGTTCTGTTGGAGCAGGGGGGTCCTGTAGAAAAGGATGAATTCTTCCTCCGCAGATCCGTGGAAGTAGAAGCAGCTGCTGTTCCTCTGGAGAATCCAGTGGGAAGCTGTGTTGGTGTTTCAGAACCTCCAGATTATATCGGGGTAGCAATGCTTGGCTCCTCCCTCGGGGCAGAGCATCTCACAATGGGATGTTATAGTTCTTATCAGTCATGCAGTGACATTCAGTAGCTTGTTATCTGCAGATGTCCCTTCCTGAGGGAGGAGTGATTATGATCACTCAGAGAGACATTAGGAGAATTGCCCACTCGACTAAAGACAACTGCCATACAGATGGCAGTAGAATACATCTTGCCTTGCAATCTGGAACAGGAAGAAATATCAAAAAAGTTGTTACGCATAACGGGAAAAATCTTAATTTCTTCTATCATCTTATCTCTAATACATTACCCCACCAGCTTGGTTTTAACATTGTTTTTTAATTTTTGGACTGGTACCTGGGTTATTTTTTTTTCTCTGATATCTTTTGCTTTTACTAGAATGACATTCCCGTTGTCATCTATTTTCAACAATCTGATATATTAAACTTTCCACAAAAACCCCCATCTTTAGCCAATAAATCGTCCAAAGCCAACCTATTCTGATACACTACAGTTTTTGTTTGGCTTCGCTGACTTGATATTAATTCCAATGCCTGAGCAGCTTCATTTGTTATCATCTTTATAACTGCTTGGAGTCTTATAATACAATTCAGCATATAATTTGGGGTCAATACAGAGTTAGATTTCTGTGCTGGTTTTACTTTTTTGTTTACTACTTGGTTTTTTACCAAATCTTGGACTATATCTCTAAGATTAAATGTAAAATAAATCCATCTCTCTCCTTTTGGACACTCACTTCCCCATCTATTACCACTTTTTTCTAAGTTTCTTGCAGTCCAATAATTTTCTCCATTTTGCCTGCAGGTACTTAAGTTGGATGGGTCATAACAGTGGCTGTTGACATAGGTGTGTGTAATAAAAGAGGAACTTTGGTTTCTTTCCATGTAATGCTTTCTGGAGCATTTGTGACACGATCTTGCTGGTATCCTGAAAGGGAAAAGACAACAAATGAGTGACAGAAACAGGAATAACAGAGGTCCAGTATGGCTTATACTCCCACCTCCCATGCCTGTGAGGCTGCAACCCACAGCAGGTGTATTTGATCTTCTTGGTGGCAAATACAGAGGCCAATCTGGTCTTGCCCTCTATTTCCTTGTCACTTTCCCTTAGCTAATTTCCAGGCAAATTGTTTTTGCCACCCCTTAACTGTGCTTTCCCACCGTTCCTCAGGTATCTCTCATTCAACAGGCACTACTAATTCCCATTTACAAAACAAAGTTATTACTTTAACACTTCTTGCAATAAGAGCACAAATTTTGTGAACTACAATACTAATTATTCTCACAATTCAAGCATTTACTTATAACCCAGCTAGCATGTCCAGTATTGGAATGAATCAAATAAAGTTTACATTATGGTACTGATGGAAATAGTAATTCCCCTTCTTCCCTGTACAATTCACAGGCTAAGGTCAGAATACAAAAACAGTCTTGATCCTTCTGTCTGAAGTATTCCTCCTCAAGGAGATATTTTATTCTGGCAGTGCTTGAAACCAGTGATGTAAGCGTTGCCTTATTTCTTAGTTAGGTGCTATTCTTTGTACGTTTCTTGGATCATTTGGGTTTTCCCAAACCATTACCACTCGGTCCCCGTTTGAAAGTCGGTTCCGCATCACCGGTTTAAATGTGATAGTCCATTCTTCAGGTTCTTTCACAGGTCCTTTGATTCTGCTGGCATGAATTCACCCGTGGTTCACATTGCTGTTTCAGTAGTACCTGGAAAGGACTTCTTAATAGCATAGTGATAAAAGGAAGACAATACTGCATGAACTTTTACCATTTGCTTTTCTTCCAAACTTTCTGGGTTTGGCTCAAAGCTTTCTCCACAGCAGCCTCTTCTTCTTATATCCAGCTGTGCTAATAGCTGCAGAGGCAAATTCTTCTTTCTGTGAGTTACAGTTAGTTAAATAAGAAAGGCCAGGCTGATTTTAGCACGAGATGAATCACATCTATTGCTTTTTACTTTTTGGGCAACATTTAATTGTTTTAGCCTTACAAACCCATTCTTCAGACAAAACCCTTCTTTTTAACAACAAACAAAACAAAAAGCCTCTTACTTAAAAAATAAACCACTTTGTAAGGTTTGGAGAGTCAGCAATCTCTGCCTTGATTTTTATGTTTTTAGTGCTGGCCCTCTCCCCCTCTTTTTCACACGGGCATGGGGACCCTGGGGGCATGCCTTGGGTCCCTTTTGCCCCCTCTCTCTCTCTTCTTCTCTCTCTTTCTCTTTCCTTTTCTCTCTCTCTCTCTCTCTCTCTCTCTCTCTCTCTCTCTTCTTCTCTCTCTCTCATCCCACTTACCGGGGCCGACACTGCCATCCAGGACTCGGGACCCCGACAGTCTGGGAGCCACCCTGGCAGCTCTGCCACTGAGCCAGCCCGCTCCTGGCCGGCAAACCTGTGTCATCTGCTCCCAGCACCGCCGCCGGGTCACCTCCATGAATCGGTCCCTGCTGCAGCCCCGAGACCCTGCTGCTCGTACGGGAGCGGTCCGACACCTCCCAACCTTGACAACCCCAAAACTTGGCGTTCTCAGGTGCTCCTGACATTCTTTTTCTTTTTTAGTCAACTTATCCTCTTTTCCCTTCAAGGAGGGCCCGTTCTGCTAAACCTTTTCCGGACCCCAGTTTGGCTCTTAACAGCCATGTGTTAAGACACTTCCCTGCCTTTCATGCAAAAAATCCCCGCATTAGCACTGCTGCTCTCTTCTTGCACCAAGACATCATCACTCCGCATTCCAACATCCCAGTCTGCTAACCACCCCCCTACTTCAACTTCTCTCTTTCTTTTCTTTTCTTACTTTCTTTTTCTTTCCCTATTGTTTTCTCTTTTCTTTGATTCAACACACCTCAGATGGTACCAGGTGTACACACAACTAATTTACTTCCAAAAGTAAGCTTACAACTTTCTTTTCCTAGGATTGCAGTAGTTGTTATAGCTTAAATACATACTGGCTAGCTGTGGCTTACTGGGTCTAACATCTTTGATATATAAGCTAGTAGATTTTTTTTTAACTTTTCCTCACTCCTGAATTAAAATTTTATGAGCTAGTCCATTTTCTGTATTTATATGTAAATGATAAAGGATTTTTTTCTAACGAGGGTAGGCTTAAAGCTGGTACTTAGGCTAGTTTTAACTTCAACTCTTTTAATTTAACAATATCTTCCTTGGTCCATTTTATATCATCTCCCTCTGTCAATTTTTCATACACAAATTTTACAGCCAGTGTGTGCCCTCAATCCATAATCTATAATATTTCAATAATCCGAGTAGTTTTCTGATCTCCCTCTTTGAAGAGGGAGGGAGAAGGGATAAAATTCCTGCAATTCTCTCATGGCTGAGTTTCCAGCTACCTTTATTTATTGTCTAAGATATTTTACCTTTGGTTCTACAAATTACAGTCTCCCTTTTGATACCCTTAATGCTTTTTGCCCCAGAAGATGAAAAAGTTACATAGTAGCTTCTCAAATTTTAACTTCAGTTTCTCCACAAGAATAGTTTCTCTTGGGCTTCTTTACTGGGAGAATAGGGGTATTATGAGAAGACATAGAAAGGTCTAATGTCTCATCTAAGTTTTTTTTTATTACCAGCTTCAAATTTTCCCATCCTTCTAAAGATATGAGGTACTGACTTACACACATGGGACGATCTTCCCTCTCATTTGTAACCCTTATGGAGTCAGTATTTAATCCTCCCCTATTTCCTTCCCAGCCCAAACTTCCTTGTTGAATTTTTTTTTTTAATTATTCTCTTGGCCTAATTTCAAAACTTTAGCTGTCATTTTCCCTTCTTGTGGTATAACCTCTATTCTTTTTCTGTAAACCTTTTCTTAATAAGTTGTTATCTGCCCCAGGCACTAATAAGACATCCTCCATAAACATTTTAGTTTCTCCTTCAATTATTGCATCTTTTAATGACAGGAACTGTGAAACTCTTTCCTTTTGTAGCTGTTACTTTTACAGTGCTTTTGCTGACACTATAACTTTTTGGACTATTTCCCATTCTTCTTCTTGGGAACCCACTTTTAAAGTTATCACAGGCAGTAGATGGTATTTGTCCCCTAAAAAATAGAGCCTATGACCTCCCTATTCCTCCTCTGTGGCCATCTCTTTAAAGATTTTCAGATCTTTTGCCTGCTTAGGACAATTGTCCTAAAATGCCCTTTGCCCCCCCACTGTAAATATAGACATTTCTGGAATGCTCCTGAGACTTGGTTTGTATTGGGCTTCTATTCTTTTCCTTTCCCCTGTCTCTACCACCTTCATATTTAGGAGTAGTGCCTGTGTGGTTTTGATTTCTCTGGAAATTGTTTTCTCGCATGGTGGCTACTATAAGTTTTGCTTTCAGGTTAGCCTTTTCTTTATCTCTCTGAACATAAAATTTCTGAGCTTCCTCTAATAAATCATCTAATGATCTATTATGCCAATTCTCAATTTTTTTCCTTTTTTTTTTTTTTTTTTTTTTCCTTTTTTCCCCCCTAATATCTGGTTAAACACGAGTAACAAAGTTAATCCTTTACAGTGCTTTTCCCACATCAGTTTCAGGAGGGTCTGTCCTGGAATATTGTTTCATATTTCTCCTAAGTCTGTCTAAACATTCAATTGGAGTCTCTTCTTTCCCCTGCTGTGCCTCAAAAACCCTTTTTAGCGTGCTGCCCTCTGGGTGCTGCCTCTCTTCTTCTCTTGATTATTAAATTACGATAGCCATTCATTTGTTTCCTCCCCTCCTCATTATTTTGACCCCACTCAGGAAGTGCAGTTGGCATTTTGTCTTCTCTGGGAGTCCCTGCGGATTATCTTTTCGCCCAAGCTTTTATTCCAGCTGCTCTGATTAATTGCCTTTCTTCCTGAGAAAATATTATTTTCATTCTAGACCACATCTCTTCTCAAGTATAAATGTTTGGACCTAAAAATTGGTCTAATTGTTCAGCTGTGCCTATGGGATCCTCCAAATATTCCTTTTCTTTATTTCTTAACATTTCTGACCTCAGGCGATGTCAAAGGGGCATTTACAAACCCCGTTCCACCCTCTCTCATGGGAACTTCTCTTAACGGCAAGAGACCAATCCCTTTATCCCATTCTTTTTGGATTTTATCTTCTCTAGCCTTTCCCCTGTATTTTTAGGAAGAATCAGGAGAGGGCTTTCTTTCCACTGAACTCCTGATGTTTCGATAAGGTGATTCCTTTAGAGAGAGAGAGTTCCCCTGACCAGCCGGAGCTGTGGTCACCAAGGGAAGGGAGCTCGGGGCAGGACAGGTGGGACTCGGCACAGTTCTGGGTCTCGGTCCTCCAAAGGCGGGGTCTGCAGGCGGGATCGCCCGAGGGGATCTTCTGGTGCAGACCGAGCTGGAGCGTGGACAGCCCCCGCACGGCCAGCGGTGCTGATCCGGCTGAGACAAAGCCGGCGAGAGGACGCGGCTGCTGCGGCGCTAGCCGGCCCGGGCAGGGCAGCCGGGGATGGGACAGACGGGACCCCCCCTCGGCGCGGTCGGCGCGGTGAGCACGGTCCGCACGGCAGGACAGAGCCCCAGCCCCGCCGGCACGGCCAGCGGAGCGGCCGCGGGCCGGACTGGGACAGACGGACTGTGCCGGAGCCGGCACGGGGGCTGGGGGCAGCCGCGAACGGGTGGGGGAACAAACGGAAACGGAGGAGGTAATCTCGTGTTCCCAGCCTTTTCCTCTCACCATTTTTCTTTTATTGCTTTTTTTTTTTCTTGGGGGTTATTGATATTTTTAAAGATGTTATTTTCTTATTATCTCCCCCCACCCTAGCATGTGGTATATTCTTTTTCTTCTGGATTAAACAGTTGTTTACAAACAAATCCAGAGTTTAACTAATCCAAACTTCTGCTTGGATACTTTGAAATGGTCGACGAGCTAACTCACAACCTTCTCATCTTGTTTTTCTCGTCACCCTTTTATTGATCCTTTGTCAAATCATACATCTTTCAGTTACTTGCTTTGCTACTCCAAAAATCCCAATGCACCCATAGTTCCTTCAAAAAATGATCACACAAAGCCTGAGTACCCCAGTGGGTTTTCTGATGCAGGTCTTCTACTATTCCCTAGTAAGCATTTTATTAACTGTCTTCCATCAAGATGTTCCCATTTCCCTGATTCATCTTGTTCACCACCTATCTTGTTTAATTCCTTTTTTCTCTGCTTCCCTAAACTTTGGAATTTCCAATTTTTTCCTCATTTGGAGTTAATATTAACTCTTTCAGCTCCTTTTTCTGCTGCATCTTTAGCTTCCCGATCTGCCAAATAATTTCCTCTTATTTCTGGGGTCTTTACCTTTTGGCGTCCCTTAAGATATGTACTATAGCTATCTCTCTTATGTAATTTTAATGCCTCTAAAACCTCTAAAATAAGTTTCTCACGTACTAATCCTTTTCCTCTTGTATTAAGTAATCTCCCTTTTTAAATTTTTCTTATGGTATGTACTACTCCAAAGGCATACCTTGAATCAATATATAGCTCCTTTCTTTTGTGCTAAATATTCTAGTGCTCTTTTTGAAGTATATAATTCACAAGCTTAAGCCTTCTTGTTTAAGGTTAATTTCCCTTTTTCCATAGTTTGCATGTTTTTCCCATCAACTTCTGCATACCCTGTATTTTTTGCAAGGAGTTGTATTTCTGTTAGCTAACTTAACTCCCAAAGGGCTATCTTGGGGGTATCTCTTCTAGTATGCTTTTATTCCCCTTTTTTTTTTCCCTGTATCCAACTTACTGGTTTTCTGTTCCATTTTCAAGATCTTATCTATTCATCCCCTGCCTCTGTTTCTCACTTTCACTAACAGCTTAAATACCACTTTTCTTTCAACCACTTACACCCAAAAAAAAACAAAAAAAAAGAAACAAAACAACTTTTTCTCACAATACATTTCAATACAATACACCTCCCTCCAAGGAGATATGGTAAGGCTTAAAATGCACAATCCACATTACCTATACTATCATTTGTCTACATTCACTCACTTTTATTTCTCATTCACTTTCACACATTCCTTCACACCCTGGAGACACAAAGTGGATCCCTGTCGTCAGAGAATCATGGGTCCCTGTGGCCCCCCTCGCCTTGGGGTTGGCCTCCGGATCTCAGTATCTCAGGGCCTCCTGGAAGGGCCCTGACTCTGGTCGCCTCCGGTGCCCGTTCACCTGTGAGGCTGTCTGCGTGTCACTCACACTCTTCAGCTACAGCCCCCTCACACGCCCGGGGAACACTAGCCTGGTTTGCGGGTCACACACTCTTTTTCTACTGCCCCCCCTTCCCACCCACCAGGGAAGTTGAGGCTGACCTTGTGTGTGACTCACTCTCACATACACAACAAGACAACAATAAGGTACCTTTTACTTTCACATCACCTATTACAATTTTAGGTGTTACTGGCCAGTCCCGGTGCTATTGGATATCCCTCCACCCAGCTATGTTGTCCAACCCCAGTCGCTCTTGGGTATTTTTCCCTCGATCCTGCCGTGTTGTCCAACGCCAGATCCTGTTGGGTATTTTTCCCTCAATCCAGCTGTGTTGTTCAACCCCAGATGCTCTTGGGCATTTTTCTGTCCCTCAACCCAGCAGTGTGGTACAACTACAGATGCTCTTGCGCATTTATTTGGCTGTGTTGTCCAACCTTGGATGTTCTTGGGCATTTTTTATCCCTCAATCTAGCTGTGTGGTCCAGCCCTGGATGCTCTTGGGTATATCCTCACTCCGGCAGAATTCTGCTCAACCCTGCTCTTGGATACTCTTGGAATGTAAATCCCTCAACCCAACAGGTTTTTAGGGGCCCCTCCTGTCCCGTTTCCTAGTGGATTGGGGTAGGAAACCTTGCTCCCTACCTCCGAGGGGTCCAACCCCTCCCTGAGACCCAGTCCCAGTTACCCTGGGGGATTCTCTCACTCTTTTATCACTCGCTTTGTCTCTTTACTGGCCGCTTTTTTTGCGGAAAGTCAAAAACGCAGCATGGGAGATCCTGCACTCACTTGGCAGCTCTGGGACAACCAGCCCGCCTCTCATTCACACACATTCATCTCCCCCACTGCCCCCCGAGAAATACTTACCAATCCCTTTTCCTTCCCGGGTTCTTTGTGCGCACTACTAGTCTTAGGGGGCCAATTACCGTGGTTTTAGGGAGTCTTTTTCCCTTCTCTTTGTTTTATTGCCTCCTTTTGTCCACGGATCGTAACCTGCATCTGTCGGTCACCCCAGGGGAAACAGAGCGAGGCTGCCAAATGGGGCAGGGCGCGCCTCTCCACTCTGACTCTCCTAAAGCACCATCAGCGAGGTATTTTAACCATCCTTTGCTACCATAATTGTGAAAAATGCCAGTCATTTGCTTTTAAAATTTTAAAAGTTTAATAGTAATAAAATAGTTATAAAAAAAGTAATACAATTAGAGTAATAATAATTTAGACAATTTGAATTAATACAATATGAGACAACAAAAACAAAGAGTTATGGACATCCGGGTACCTTTTTCTGGGCAGCACAAGCCCGAAAAAGGAAACCCGTTAACAGATGGATTAACCATTAAAACAATAACCTGTTGCATATTCGTA
>JAYDZK010000001.1:4133350-4147006 GCA_034509185.1 Euphonia xanthogaster
AGGAGAATTGCCCACTTGACACAAGACAACTGCCATACAGATGGTAATAGAATACATCCTGCCTTGCAATCTGGAACGGATTTGTCAAGAGACCTCCAGGACATGGGTTCAAGCCTTGCCTACAACCTTGCTGAGAGCCTGCATACAGCCAAGGCAGAGAGACAGCACAAGTCCCTATGAGATTATATGGCAGGTCATGTCAGGTTTCACATGTCCCAGGGGAAATTCATAGGAAAGGTAAAACTGATTTGCAGAAGTACTTAATTGCTCTGAGTTCCATCTTGCAGAAGCTCCAGAGATTTGTTGTGTTATCCAAGCCAATAGGATTGGACAGACATACGCATCCATTCCAGCTCAGAGATTGGGTCTATACCAAGTGGTGGGACAGTGACTCCTTGCAAGCCAAGTGAAAGGGACCATTCCAAGTTTTACTGACCTCACTGTGGTCAAGGCTGCTGGCAAAGGACTGTGGATCCACTACTCCAGAGTGAAGGAAGCTCCTGCTCCCAAAACCATTAAGAAGACAGAGAGTGGTAAAAATCAGGAGGATGTGGTTTAAATTGTTTTTTTACATTACATACCCAACTGGTAACCATGATTCAGGGTTCGCCCCATGATTTGCACAGGACTGCAGTCCAAAATGTGACCAAATTTCTCAATAAGAACAATTGCTGGATCTCTATCCAGTTACCACCTCTAGATGGGGGTGGTCACTGGCCACTGATTGGCATTTTAATGGAAGAGAAACATACTGAAAGGTGGGAACCAATTCATGGTACCCTTCTGCCCCCTATACCCCTAAGCAGCCCGATAGAACATGGGAACTATACATTTCCCTGTGTGGTTGTAAATGCCACAGGAAAGGCCACTCTTCCTTCATATTGTCATAAAACCAATTTCAGAGAAATAATCAGCCCAAAAGTTGAGGCAAAGATGAAATTGACAGGGTGGAGACTGCTCTACCATTTGAGAAAGGGTTGTATTGGATACGTGATGATAAGGCCTGGAAAATTCTGCCTGTGAATAAAGATCAGGCATGTGCCCTTGGGGCGGTAGTCCCCAATATAACAGTATTTGATCATCTTGAAAAACCAAATGGGAGGAAGAAAAGATCTCTTAATCCCCTCATTGAGCGTCCCACACTTTTCCATAATATAGTAAGAGCTCTCCTTCCCTCTTACAGAGTGGTTGAACTGAAGAGAGCAATTGTAAACATCTCAGCTGTCATTGAACATATTGAGCAGCATACTGCAGATGCAATTTCAGCCTTACAGGAGGAAGTTGACAGTCTGTCCTGTACAGTCATGCACAACAGGATAGCTCTCCTTTTCTTATTTGATCTTATGCAGACCAAAGCAGGAAAGTTAAGAAGGATGTGGATTAAATTTGGAAGGAGACTCAAATTTTACATGAAGTAGCTTCCAGAAATGACACCTTGAAATTTGACCATATCTACCACACCCTCACCTCATGGTTACCAAACTGTGCCTGGATAAAAGAAACATTTATAAAAGCTGTAATTATAGTTATCATCTGTGTAATAGCCTGTGGGTCAGCTGGTTCTGTAAGCCGGTACTGTGGGTAACATAGAGTAGAGACTAGACAAAGTAGAGCCTTGTTAGTCTCTAAAATGAAAGAAATGATGCCAAGATGATTTTTTGCCTTTTCTTTTCTACACCTTTTATATATCCTCAGTATTCTTAGCATGCATGCTTGTAGTTAAGTCTGTTAACTTAGCACAGCCCTAGTATTTTGTTAGGCCAGGAGACCAAACGTCCTAAAGGCCTCATAGAGGGAGGCAGGAATGCCCAATGCTATCTTGAGAAACCAAGGCCTCCTCTAGAACATATCCTGTAAACTAGAGATTTGGGCCATCCAGGGGAAATTCCTCAGATGAGGGAATATCACACCATTCCTCCAGGCCTCCCACTGGGACATCCTTGTTAGATATGCTAATTTTAAGGTCTATAAATTGTAGACACAATCTGTCGTGTGTGTGCATTGTGGTGCATCCCACCTTGGTGAAATGGTGCACCAGGAGTATCCTTATTAAATACTGAGGTAAAAACACCTTATCCCTTAACCATGTCTGACTCTCAGTTTTCTGAGACCAGAAAAAGGCATCAACAGAAGCACAGCAAAAAAACAGATTATATTTCAGTGGCCTCTTGATTGTGCAGCTTTCAGCAGCACACTATGGTCTAGGGATCTGAATACAGCCATGGATTCTGCACTTTCATGGTATGGCAGATGTCAGCCTGTATTTGAGAGGAAAAGCCCACACACAATCCCAGAGCCATTTAGGTTGGAAAAGACCTTTAAGATCATTGAGTGCAGCCATTAACCAAGCCCTGCCAAGTTCACTGCTAAACCATGTCCCTAAGTGCCACATCTACACATCTTTTAAACACCTCTAGGAATGGTGGGTGAATCAATCCCTTCCATGCACAGCCTGTTCCAGGACTTGACAGCCCTTCTGGTGGAGAAATTTTTGTGAAACCATTAGCAAATGGTTTTGTGAAACCATTAGAAGACAGATGCACCTAAGGACCATAAATCTCTCTTCACCTAGCTGCAGTAGCAGTCACAAAGAGAACCCTGGTATTGGTCTGGGCAATGATAAAAAGTTATTGGTCTCAGTGAGGCACATGCTCAAGATACTACTGCTTCCACTCATAGCTGTGCTTCCCACAGCTGTATTTCAGGTAAGGGCTTATATTATGTAAATTAAATGGTAATCTATAATTACATTCCAAAAGAGGTCATAAAAAGCATTTGAACTGTTTCAGATCACATAGGGAATTCACTCTTGTTGGTACTTCTATATTAAATAATTGGGAGCACTAACTTTTTGGCCGAATACTATTGCATGGACCTTGGCATTTGCCAGAGATCTCAAAGAGCAGTTAGTCACTGCCTACAAAACCAAAGCAGCTAATTCAGAATTAATTAACAATGGACAAAGACGTGTCAGGCTTTTAAGGACAAATTTAGCTGCTCCTACCTAGCCTTGAAAACCATTAGCGAATGAAAGGCTAAAGGTCTGTTCAAGGGTACTTAGATCACTTTTGGTTAAAGCATTTAATCACTTAATGTCATCAGTGTAGCTCCATAAACCAATGGCATGCGTGGCTCGTGCCCCATCTGGTTGTCTTTAACTTTCCAGGGTATCCAAAGTTTATGCTGGTTCAAGGAGGAATCAGACAAGTTCATGGAAAAGAATTCCACTGAATAGCACTACATCTACAGAAATTACATCCAACACAGGATGTTGCTGGAAGAAATTTGGTGACTTGGTACAGCTGTGAATATTAGGGGGAAATATCTTATATGCCCTGTCCTTATTCATCCACGGTTGTGCTTGCAAGCCCTTGTTATAAACTCAGTATAGTACAGGGATCCCTGGAAAGATCCTGCTTGGCTGTTCTGTTTTAGAGCTCTGCTAATAATATGGTAAAAGTTCTTGTAGGAAACTAGAGAAAGGGCTTTTTCCCCTACCATCCTTTCTTATTCAGAATTAAACTAGGTAAGTTTATGAGAAGAATACTATTAAGGTGCCTTTTGTGAAAAGAATATGCTGGATGTCATGGCCATAAGTTTCTTTCCAGTGTTGTGTCCCCAAGATACTCTGGCTACTACTAAATCAAAGGTAGAAGTTACAGAAATCTTCTTCCAAGGGGAGTCCATGGGGTAATCCAGCAGTGTGACCTCTTAAATGTTTAAATACATTCATCAAGCCTTGAAGCCGAGATAAATGAAATAATCAAAATTGCACAGTCCTCTCTCATATACATGAAAATGCATTTCTAATTGTTCAGTAACATCAGCAATATGCTCTAAGAAAAAAACTAATATTTTGACAATCAAATGTTTTGTTCTTTGCTGTAGGAAATGTACTATGAGAATAATCGCTTTCTCATGTACTTTTGGTTAATGCTTTAAAATCTTCTTTACAGGAGAATGCAGACAAACAGCTTTGGAGGGAGAATTGGGTTACTCTATTAAAACAGTGGAACTTGTAGGTTAAGTAACATTTTCACATGGGATTCTTTTTAAAAGGCCACCCATTTAACCAAGGCCATCTGTCAGCTGTGTCCCTAATAACTCTAGTGCTGGCTGAAAGATTGTTCCCCAGAAAGAAAAAGATGCTGGTGGAAAGTCAGACCCTGATGCACTGTACTGGAGGATAATGCAGCCTTTAGAACAAAAGCAGAGAATGAAACAAAGAGAAATTAAACACATTTGGATCCTTTGCAGAGAAAAGCTGATTTGCTGCTGTTAAGCTTTGGGATCCTCTGTGGCTCAGATTTTGCAGTCTTCTTCCCAGTTCAAAATCACCAGGACCTTGGAAACGAGGTTGTGGGATGCCAAAGGTTGCCTTGTACAAAGAAAACTGCCACACCAGGCGGCAGCAGATGGATTCCTCCTTGTCCCTCTTCTTCCTTTCTGATAACACACTTGTGCCTGTCTCACAGGATTGTCACATAGATTCATTTGCATGTGCCAGTAAAGATCTGTGACGAGGCAGAGGACACTGTGCTAACACTGGTGTTGCAAGAGGATTGTCATCAGGATGCCACAAAATTTCCTGCCTCCTACCACCCAGGCTCCCCTCCTGCTTTGTGATTTTTTATGTCAACAATGGAGCAACTGCTTTCAGCTAAGGAAGAACAGGATAAATGCAAACAACAGCAGCATGTGCTCCCCTCCTACCCCTGACAAAAGTGTAGCATCTGAGCTAAAAATAGACCTCCCTTGCCACTACCACAACCAAGGTATTTTATTCTGTTTCCATTTGATTCTTAAGTGCTTCCTGAGACTGGCAAAGCACCAGATGAAATCTTATGTCGATACTGGGGCTAGTTCTGTTTATTTTCCTTTGGTATTACAAATAATTGTGCACCAGCACTCAGACTGTTTGAAACAGCCTGCAGAATAGCCATTCTTTTCATGAAGAAAAGAACTGGCTTGCACCAAACTTGGACCCATAACGTTGAACAGAAATCCAGAAGTCCTGAGTGACACAGCACCTCTGGGTGTTGTGTCATCTCTTACCTTGCATTGCTAAACAGGATTTTATCAAGACTTGGAGGGTTCCAGAGATATTTCACTGCTGGATGATTGCATGAGAAGTGATACAGGATGTTAACAGCTGTACACCTGCTGCAAAGCATGCAATTTGAGGGGGAAAAAAACCAGCTTAAACACATCAGAGGAGTCCAGTTATGTTACTTTTCTTCCAAATGCGATATTGTACAAATAAACTATGACCTCCCAAGAAAGAGGAATTTTTCTTGGATTATCACTGGCAGTGATTGGTCTGTTCACACAGCATTAGATTAATCTAGAAACAGGTTGAGAGACCTCACATGGCAGATGTGAATTGCCTTCCTGGGGGAAAGCACTGACACTTTGCCCAGAAATATACAGGTAAAAACCTCTCAATCATTAATAACTTTCAACCAGGTACTCAATTGAAAGGCCAAGAACAAAGACAATCTTCAAGGTCTAAAAGCATTAAATATATTCCAGAAAGGGAACACGCTCCATCATCACTACAAACAAGGTGTAATTCACCTCATTTAGTGCCATAAAAAAGTCTTCTGTAGTGTTATAGTGTAGCTACTCTGCTGTTTAGGTAATGGAAGTCACTTTGTAACACCAGCATAGGACTTTGGAAGGCATTTCTGATGGGAGTTAGAGGGCAAGAATACTTGGAACATCACAGCAATAATATGGTAGCCTTGTATCATACCAGGTAAAAGAGCTGTGTGTGGGTGTGAGTGGGTACATAACTGCATATTTATGAGACATTCATAAAATCACAATGTGAAAGGTCTGGTTATGAAAAGTTAATTAATACTTCACCATTTCTGCTTTGGGAACATCCTATCAATACTATGCAAACTATAAACCCAGAAACTGGAAAAACAGGACAGTGAACCAAAGGGGTGTGCTGAAAGGTGGCTGACAGCATGAAGTCTACCAGTTGAACAGAGACAGATAAAGTCTATTTCTTACCTGTTATGTTTTCTTGAGAATGACATTTGTTGCCGGCGATGAAGACGGTGATGCTGACTGTGAGAACTGTGTAGCACTGCTGTTGGCCATAGGCAGGTGAGGAACAAAAGTTTCATGACCAGGACCATCTCTTCCAAAAGACAAATGCAACTGATCACCCAATCCACCTTGCTGACTTCTTATTTGTTAGTGTTTTTACCCTTTAGAAACAGCATAGCAGACAAAAGATGCACGTGGAGCAAGGCATCCCTGAAGAGAGAAGACCGGGGCATCCTAGTCCTGATGTCCTCGCCGAGTTCCCCTCGTATTTTGGCAAATCATAAATATTCTCTCAGCTCTACATCCCTGCAGCATCTGCTGTTCAACCAGAAGCACCTTGTTTTCAGCACTGTGGTAGGCAGGGCAGTTTGCTTGGCCAGGCTGCTTTCCTCTGATCCATTGCTGCCTCTCTTTCAGCAAAGGCGCGGTTTTAAATTCTCCATCACCCGCTCAGTAACCTCTTCGACATAGCCTGTGCAGGCAAAGTGATGTCAAACATTTAATCCCCCTTAAATCCCACACAAAACCATACAAAAATCTGCCTTAATGACAAAGGTCTCTAAATTTATCTTGCTTTCTATATATGTGTGTATCTGCTCAAAATCATCTTCTGCACAGATCCAGCCCTTTTGTTAACTGGCTACATTGCCCTGTCTTCCCAGCCATTAACATCAATTCTGGCTCTGTCAGCTGCCAGTATTTTGTCAGTACACACACACTTCCTTCTGAACAGAACAATATCACAGTACGAGCCCAAACTAAAAATGAACTCCTGTTTTGATATTCCCCAATACCAGATAATACAATTTTCCCCCCTCTCTTTTTTCTTCTTCATTTTACTAAGCTCTGCAGCTATTTAATTCACCCTACCTTTACAACGTATGTGCATGTCTAAGATCCAGTATCCTTCCACCAACCCTAATTTTATCTTTATTTCACTTAGCCTGCCCTACCTGCTCAACAGAAGGTTGAATTGCAAAACATTTTATTAACAAAACGTTGCCTAAGCAATAATTTGGCAGCTAGAAATGATGGTAAGATTTGTTAGGGGCTTGAAACTGGACAATACTGGGGACACATTTTCTTAGGTGACACAGTCAAATTTATCTTCTTCAAGCCATCAGCAGGTTCAGTTGTTATTAAAAGTGACAGCATACATTTCTTTTTCTTTATCTAAAAATCAGAGATTTGAAACGGAAAGATCAGGAAATGGAATATCCCACCCCTATCTAGCAGCTGGAGGAGTAATTTGGGTCTCCTAGTAGGAGGCTTCTTCCTAAGTAAGACAAACCCTGGAATAAAACCAAGCCCAATACTGTGTCTGCAGAGACTTTGAGCACCTACACACTCTGGGACAATAACCCTGTCATGTGGGCATCTGCCTCCTCAGAAGCTCCCTGATATTTCCAACTAACTTCACCTGGGTCAAGAAACAATTCTGAGGTATGGGTGATTTCCAGGGGGAGGTTACCAATGAACAGCTAATTCCCACTGTTAGATTGAATTTGGTCTAAGATCAAAGGCTCCCAACCCTACTATCCACGTCATTCAGCTGTTTTGTAGTTTAATCCTTTCCTGTTCAGCAAATATAGGGAGGACCATTTGCAGCTTGGCCCAGGGACAGTCAGAGAGTGCTTCTGGTGTTATTCCCAGGGTGGAATTTCCAGATATGGTAAACATGAGCTGCAGTTAATAAAACCTGTAACAGGTTCCATTAATTTGCACTATCATTTGGGTTGGAAAAGGAAAATAAGACAATAACTCTAATGAGAATTTATTCCAGGTGGAGATAAATACAAGTTGCTGAGCCAGTCTGGTCAAGTTCCTTAGTGTCACCCAGCCTACATATATACAAGTATTAGCCCACTGATTAAATTACATGTAAGAAAAAATCCAAGAGCCTTTGGATCCTGCTCTTTCCCCACCCAAGCACAGGCCCAAGAGCAGCAGAAAATGATATAAAAAGCAAATGACACTGCAGGCTGTGTGATAAATATGTTACCACATTTCTGCATGTCTGGCTACCTGCACATCCGTCAGAGTTAACTCATTTCCAGCTACCTTCCTCAGCTATAAAAGAATACAACATTTATATCCTCTCTTCCCTGCTAATTCTAGTTCCTATTGTTTCCAGATACTGTGGAGAAAGCCATGTTTTGGATGTTAATATAATCCCTAGCTGAAACCACTGGCTGTTATCCCCACTAAGCATGCGACACTTAGGATTGGGGAGAGAGAGGACGTTCTGGGTGCTGAGGTTTATCCACCAAGAGCTCTGTAGGGTACCTGTGGTTACATTATGTTATGCTAATGTAGAAATATGATGATTTTGTGTCCTGACCTCAAGGAACTCAAAGGAGTCCATTAGAAATAAATAAGTAAAAAGTGCTTTGTGGATTTATTTTCCAGCTGGAAAAGGGAGCGCTTAGAAGTGCTGCTGCTCCAGAGATGTGGCTTTGCAGAAAGACTGGCATGTCCCTGGCCAAGCTGCACATGGATGTCCCTCCTCCCAGGAGAGGGGAGTCTTTAACAGAGACACAGGAAATTAGAGCTGTTTTCATCGAGCTATCAGCACCCTGCTGCTTTATTACTCCTGGCTGCAGCAGCAACTGTACCACTAAGCTGTGCTGTTGAAAAGACTGCTCCATGGGGGATTTCCACAACACGCTGAATGTTCCTTTGACTATCCCTGCTAAAATCAGCTTTAATTCAACAAACTAACTAAATAAATAAATAAAAGGAGAAAGGGCTGCATGCATTGACATATTCCACCACCTTCACCCATCTAATGTCATAAATATACCTTGGGAGGCCTTGCCTGAGCACACTGAAAATCTAAGCACTACCCCTCAGTCCTATGGCACATTTCCAGGAACAGTCCAGCCCACACACATGGAGGGGTGCCTCTCCTGCAGAGGGGAATCAAAAACACTTCCACTGAAGGGTATAAACGTCTGTGAGGGCAAACCCACAGCAACAGGGTTTGTTAATGCTGGACCTGATTTCATTTCCTCTGGGGAAGGGAGCATTACACAGAGCAGATTATACCACCACTATAAATTACCATTAAGAAAACAGGTTAAATCTCCTAAGCATTAGTCAGTAATAAATTCCAAAAAGATCTCTCTTTGGAGAAGAATAAAAGCAAGACAACACAGGCTGCTTGTATTGGGCAAGTTGCTGATCAGTTCATGTTTTAGACACAGAGCACTGTCTCTTTGCTATCAGTAAAATTATTTATATAAATTATCTGTAGCCTATTAAAAGTTTGCCATGCTTATCCTCCTGGGAATAAACCTGGCACATGGTAACAGTGCATCAGCTCATTGAACGGTTTGCAAACAAGCAAGGAAAAGAAGCAAAGGTGAACACACCACCTGGTTTCAGAAAATGAGATGCCTTCTTTTAGTCAGCAAAATAAAACATTCCTTCTGGTAACTGCAATCTGGAGCCACAGACCCCTCTCCACCACAGATCACAGAGCAAAGCAGATTGACAACAGCTACTGTAAAAACAAGAACAGAAGAGTACCAGGGATGAAGAAATGCTTCAGAGGCTCGAATTTTGCAGAAAATTTGATCTCACCTAAAGGCCATTTTAATCATATAGAGATGAAAGACCACAGCATACTAGCACTTTTCAATCTATTAAAAATAAATTAGCTGCAGTGAGAAGAGATGCAATGTAGAATGGGGAGTGTAGGTTTACATGGCAAGTATTTTTTTCCTCTCCTAATCAGAGAATGAAATACAAGGAAAAAAACATTAATAAGTCTCCTAAGAGGCACTCACTTCTTACAAACAACCAGCAAATCACAGAAAGCAGATTAACCACATCCATGACTCTGAGAGTTTGAATGCAATACAGCAGCACAGGAATAGGCAGCATTTTGCTTTTCTATGGTAACAAACTCAGTGCAGAGCACTCCCCATTTATATCATGGTGAATTACAAAATTAATGTTAGAATTAAGGACAGTTTGTCCTGCTTATATTAACACAAATGACAAACCATGTTTCAGGAATTATGATATCCATTCACATTTCCCAACAGGATGAAGTGGGAGGAAAGCAGAGACTGGGAATTATGATTCCAGTTTGCAGGTCTCAGAACAGAGCAAGTGCTTTTTCTTCTCGTTAGAGAACAACCAGCTGTTATTTTTCACTAAGGTAAAGGGCAGTTCAATAAAAAGTAAAGGTCATCTAAACAATTTCCTGAACACAGCTGTTGTGTGATATGAGGTCTCCTTGGGTGTCCAAGAATCCAGTCACAAACAGGGCAAGGGACCTTGTACAGAGTCTGCAGCTTTTGAGAGCAGAGCTGGACAGTTTCCACTAAAATGGCCAAAGACTGGAGACCAAATTCCATTCCTGAGCCTTGTCCAGTTTCTTACTGTCTCTGTCCACTGCCTATTCATCCAAAGGAGTGTTTTAAAACTGTAGTGCGGGATCCTCACAAGACCACAATCCACCAAAGGCAGGTATACATTTTCCCATATAAAACAGCCTCTAAACAGCCGGCTTGAACAGGTGACTCTGCTTGGCACAAGGGTCTTTTCTGATTTTCCTTCAATTTACAAAACTCAGGCTTCTGTTTGCTCTGGAGCTGTGTTGGCTACATACTGTTTTGTACAATCAGACATTTGGTTTGAAAGAGTGACAAGAAAAACAAAGAAAAACCAGACATTTCCCCTAACTCTTTGCATTCCCCATTTCCAGAGTCTCTAAATTAGGGATTCTTTCCCTTTCATCATTCGGCCCTGGACAGAACAATCACTGAATTAATTTCATCCCTAAATCCCTTTACTTAGATTCTACAGCAACAACCTTGAAAGTAGAACAATCAGTTTTGCTGCCTCTGGTTAAGGAACATCTGCATATTGAGGGTGATCTCTGACAAAACAAGCAGCCACATTTTCCCCAGATTTACATTTGTCACAGCCTCAGTGGCAGAAAACGCTGCCTTTTTGCCACCTCATGCTGACCACAGGCATGGAATATGGCTACCCTACTTCTGCATGTATATCCATTTTTTCCCAGGAGCAGTTTGTAGAGTTTGTTTCTTTATTTCTGTAGGATTTTTTTTAAAAAATCTTTTAGCCTCTTTCCCAAGTCAGAGAGGATCAAGGGGCTGACCCTTAAGCCTGAGCAATTCTCAGAAAGCAAGTGTTTGCAGCAGCCCAGTGCATCCCCAAGAAGAAGGCTACTTTGCCATATGTATGGCCTCAACACTGTGCTTCAATCTCAAAAGCAATATACACTGCATGGGATTACTTTTTTATTTCCCCGATTTCCCTGGCAGTCTGGTCAACAGCACAGTCTCTCAATCAGTGCTTACCAGTCGGATCCTAACTGCTACCTGAAGTTCTTTGGCTCATTTCACCCAACAGACCAAAACAAAACAATTCAGCAAGTGTGTTTACTCTTTTCTTGCTGCCAAGCTGATGTATATTAAGTGTTTCCTCCAGCATTCCGTGTTTTCTGTCCAGGAATCAGCAACATATCTCTGATGGGAACTAATTTATGAAATGTACTGCATCTCTACAAAGCTCCTTTTCTGTCACCAATGAACACAAGGAGAAAAAAAAAAATTGAATAGTGGGGAGAAAAATATGTGCCTTTCAGCTTTGGCACTGTAAACTTTTTTCACCTTACAGTGAAAATAGAGACAGATTTACTGATTAAAGTCTGATCTCTACAGGTCGCAGAACAGCTTCAAAAGCCATCAGGCACAACTCTCAGTGGCTGTTTTCCAGGCTTTTCTTTCCCATTGATATCTTCCAGAGAAACATATGTTAACATCACAGAGCAGGTGCTCATTTCAAAGTGGGAAGCCAATTTTTACTGTGTGAATTGTAGTCTTAAGTAAATATATATTTAAGTTTACATACATTTGAGATTTAAGAGGAGGTAAGTGTATTTGGGTTTTCTAAGGCTTTACAACTTCTGTTTTCCTAGTGGCTGAAAAAATAATGTAGTTCTAAATCAATAAACATCTGAACAATTCATGTTAAAATCTTGAAGGAGAGAGAAGCTAAGTGATGGAAAAGCAGCAGAGAAGGATGGTTGGAAATCTGCTCATAGAATCACTGAATGGTTTGGGTTGAAAGTGACTATAAAGACAGTCTCATTCCAACCCCCTGCCATGGGCAGGGACTCCTCCCAATAGAACAGGTTTTCAAAACTCCATCCAGCCGGGCCTTGAGCACTTCCAGGGATGGGGTGTCAGCCCAGCTTCTCTGACCAACCTGTTCCAGTGTGGTCCCCATACTCACAGGAAGTATTTATTCTTGAAGCTCCAGCACTTGCCCAAAGTCTTGTGCTCCTGTTCATCATTTCCCTGTTAAGATAATGCCCTACAAATGTCTGAGCTGGGAGATACAATACAGGTATGCTGGCTATGCCATGTTCCATCCTTAAAAGATACATAAAGTACAGCTGAGATCCCCAACAAAATGGAGCACCTGCCCTGCAAGATCACCCTGCTGTGATGCATTCGGTGCAGAAATCCTGATCTGGTAATTGCCTTCAGATGCAGGAAAAGCTTGGGGGGATTCTGGAATGTGTCAACATGGATTTCTGTAAGATAAAAAAAGTCACCCAGAGAAATCCAAAGTGGCAGGTGTTCCAGCTCTGCCTCCTCACCCTTGGGTGCCAACAAAGGACTCCAGGCAGACTAACACCCCTTTTGCCCCCCCTTTTATTTGTGGGGGGAAAGCCCCACGGCTGCCCACTGGTTCACAAAACCCTTTGTTGTCCACAAAAATCAAATTCACTACCCGGTGTGCAACACACCAGTGATTACACACTGAGAGAGACATTGGTGTTTGCTCAGGGCTATACAACCCTGGCTACTGCCAGGTATTCCACAAATCCAGCACCCAGCCTATCAAAACTTTTCAGTATTTATGCATATTAGCAAACAAAGGAATTAGTGTTCACTGGCTACAAGTTACACAGTTCTCTTATTAATTAGCATTCTGTCTTCTCTTGGTTAATGATTCTCTTGCTTCCAATGCTAATTAGTCCATATGCTCAGTCTTTCCCGTATTTTGGGTCGGTGGTCCCAGAGTCAGTGGTCATGGTCGGTCCCTGCCGGGATTACCTTTTACCCAGCTGGAGCTGATTCCAGCACAATTGCTGAGCTGGCTTTACTGGTTTCTTCCTTATCTTGTGGGTTCTGCCAAGTGTCCATGCCTGTAAATTCTGCATTCTCTGCCGCCATCAGCGGCACATCCTTCTTCCCGAGCTTTGTTAACCTCCCCCTGCATCTCAGAGCATTGAAACACGCCGAGCCCTAAACCTAAACAAGACAATTCTACCAACAATTCATTTGTCTTTCTAACACCTGCGCATCGCTCGGCGCTTGTTGCCTCCTCTGTTTCACAGATTAAATCTCACTTCTTGTTGAGTAGCCTTGAAAGCATGCAAAGATAGAACATCAACGAGCATCCCTTCGTCACAAAATTTGTAGACGTTCCACGTTTCTCAACACTTTCTCACTAAAACGCGGCTAAGCCGCTGGCGCCTCGGCCCCAGCAGCGCCCTCAGGCCGCGCGGCCCGTGCCGCCATGGCGGCCGCTCCCCGCCAGCGGCCG
>JAYDZK010000001.1:4147024-4229550 GCA_034509185.1 Euphonia xanthogaster
CGCCCCAGCCCCAGCCCCAGCCCCGCCGGCAGCCGCGGCCCGGGGCGCCCTCCGGAGGGGAGGATGAGGGCGGAGGGGACGCTCTGTCCCGCCCGGAGCTCCGGTGGGGACGGTGGTGAGGGGCGAGAAGGACTGGGGAAGGGGGGAAGGAGAGAAAATGGCCGCCGCTGGTGGCAGCGCAGGGAGAGCGGCCCGGCCCGCACCTGAGGGAGGACGGTGTGGGGGAAAGGCCGGCGAGCAGCGAGTATGAGATTATAAAAAGCGAAGGGGGAAAAAGAAAAGTGATTGTGAGGCTGGCCAAGTATCCAAGATGATCCAAGAGCTTCCCACTTCGCAAGTCCGTGTCCAGCAGCCTGGTGTTCTTCACAGTTGCTTCCCTGATGTTCCTTACCGAGACTGACTTCCAGCCCCTCAGCACAAGAATAAAACAGGCTCTGGTGGCTGTGATCTTCAGTAATGCTTGCTGTATTTGATGGTGTGAGAGACCACTGGAAGTCATTTAAAATTGAAATAAAGATGGCAGCTTCATAAAGAGTGACAAGAAGGTAGGGAAACCATTGGAGTTTAGTTGGACTTACTGGAAACGAGACCTCTAGGAAAAGGTGAAGCCATTCATTAGTAAGAAATGAGCACACACATACACACCCTCTCCCCAGATAATGCAGTACTGGGAGCAGCCTATTTACTTTATGTACAGTAAAAATGCTTTAGTTCATAGTACACAGGAGAAGTCTGCTCAGGAATGATGCTCCTGGCTGCAGCCTGAAGCAGCAGCATCCATAGGAGCCTGCAGCTGGAGCTCCACAGCCTCCTTACCCAGTGCAGGGATCAACACCTCCCTCCTTGTACTTGTCCTGAGCACACTGCTGCCACCACCTGTTATGCCATTCTTTGTGCCTTGTTTTCATCCTTATTTACTTGAGGCTGCTTGTATTGGAGACCTTGCCTGTTTTAATTACTGACTGCAAGAGGTCCCAGTTTCTCCGAGTCCTTGTAATTCACGTTGCACGTAGGGTGACCGAGGCCCCAGCCCAGATGTTGGTTTGTGCCATCAGGCTCAAACACATCTTCCACAATTGTATAACCTGACCCAGACACGGTGTCCCAGTACCGTATGGCCCCTGCCAGGTTACATAAGGTGACACACCATCTGCACTGACATCTGTGACCTGCTGCAGGTGGCATCACTCCACAGCACATGTTAAGAAGGGGAGGAGGCTCCTTACAGCCCAAGTCTTTATTTTTAGTTTTAATCTGATCACTTTAGCGCAAGGCATCCCTAGCAACTCAGCAACGGCCTTTGTCTGTCACCAATACTAGCAGGAGTGATATATAGGATATATATAAGTGATATATAAGATATATATATATATATATATATGGTGGAAATAAACACTACAGATTTGCAGATGTGGAAATAATTTGAGGGCAAACATAGTAGTCATTTTGCCCCAAATTTCAAGTGTTGTCAAGTGCAAAAATTCTTCAGGTAAGAAATGCTAATTGCTTTTCTCCTACCTTGTTAGTCCTGAGTGGTCATGTTTAAGATTTTCCACTAGAGTGGAAAAGTAAGAGTAAAAAAAAAGAGTAAACAAAGTTTTGTTTTACAGAGAGTGTGAGTCTGTGAAGTATTACATTATAGCCTGCTCTAGACCCACAGTGCTCAGAAAGGAAGGTGGTAAATTTGCTAGGTATTCCTGTGGCAGTCACCATAGTGTGTGGTTTTGGAGAATATGAAGAGAAAGAAAGAGAAATGCTTGGGAAATGCAGAGGTACTCCAGCACCCTGAGATGGCAGGAGTGTGATTAATACGGTTCTCATGGAGGAATGTGTGTGCAAACTCTGGCTGAGACATTTCCAGAAGAATGAGCTAATGGAGACTTGACCTTGAGTCCTAATGAAAAATAAGGCTAATTTTTAAAGGCTCTATGCCTCTTTTTGAATAAACACTGAGCTGATTAAAACCTGTAGCAGAGCCCTGGGTTTCACAGGCTCAGGGATTCGGCACCTAAGACACCTCTCCAGTATTTCTGAAGTGGATTTTTTCTTCCTGTAACAGAGGAACTTCTCTCGGCACACGGAGGACAACGTGCAGTTGTTATCAATGCCCACCACTGTGTACCTCACTTGATCAGCCCCAGGCAGCAGGAGATATCTCCCAGCCCCAGGACAGGCTGAGTCCTGGGGCTGGGAGATATCCAACACAGAGAGAGTTAAAATCAGCAGCTTCAATTCACACCCCGCGACTCCCAGCCCCGCCGGTGTCTCACAAGCACACTCCTTGCACTGATGGATCACCGGGGGTTTGGGTGCCTCCCACCACTGGTGACAACGAGGGGCTTTATTCATAGGTGTGTTTAAGACAAAAAAAAAATCACACTGAAAATGTGTGTGATGAGAGCATCCGCATCTGCATCTCATCTGAGTCTCTCTCTGCTGCACCCCGAGAGCTCTGAGCAGGAGGCAAGAAGCTCAGGTCTCTGGTTTGCAATTTGTGAAATGTCAGGGAAAATAGAAATAGATTCTGATTGTCTCACTGGGGGGAAAAAAAAACAAACAAAACCTCCCTTTTCTGCCTTTCACAATGCTGCTTCTACCTCTTTGTTTTGCAGGCTGCAGATCAAGGTTTTGAGCAGTAGAGAGAACGGCAGCGTAGAGAGTCCAGCATCTCACAATTCAACGCAAGAGAGAGACAGGGACAATTATTAAATTGAGCATCTTGCAGGGCTGTCAGCACTGGGTAAGGAAAGCTGTTTGAAAAGCTATGTTCTCTCCTGCAGAATTAAGTGAAAATGCACAATTTGTGGGTTTTAGGGTATTTTCACTTGAGAGTATTGGGTGAACATTCACTGCTTGGTGTCCATGGAGTTTCCAGCCCTTCTGTGGTCAGTTCCCTGATCCTGCAGGATCTTAATTCCAGCCTATATAAAACCAGTATAAAAAAGACATATATTAACACAAATATTGCTACTACAGAGGGAGTGAGGAAGGCAGCTGTATCACTACTGCTAAATACTTTTCCTTACTAAACTCTAGATCAGTTATGCTTTGACATGAATCCTTATCCATAGGAGGAAAAAAAAAGGGTTCAGAAAGATTGTACATCACCCAAAGTCAGCCTGAAAGTGCAGCTATGCAAATTGAAGTAAAAAGCAGTCATGAAGCTTAACATCCACTGGCAATGATTCACACTTCTGTTTACACTTTGAAAATCCTCTTTGCCTTAAATTTTCTCTTGAGGACATGTGTTTTTACAAGACAATTTCTCACTTTCATCTTCTCCTGCCCAGAACAGAGCTACTCAAGTAAAGGCTGTAACTCTCAGCAAACCCTATCAAGTATAGAAAAGAATTAGGTAGGGGTGGTATTATTTGCCTTGTCATTGCTGAAAATAATGCATTTTCATTACATTGGAATATCCTACTTTTTTAAGATCCTACACAAAGACAAAGGGATGATTTGTACCATGCAGGTAAGAGAATTTAAATTGAAATAGACACTATAGGTCAAGATGCAACAATAGTCATGCTGAAGTAAAAGCTCATGAATCATCTCCAGTGTGTCTTACACAGTGTCAAAACAAAACAAAACATCTTTTCTTTCTCTTTCTCTCTTTTTTTTTTTCTTTTTAATGAAGACAGAGTAGCTGTTATTCATGTAAAAATTCAGGAGAAGAAACAGGGGATCATCAAAAATCCATTTCACCCTTTCTGCTGATGGTGGGAGGCTTTAAAACATCCCATAAGAGCCAGAACAGCATTCTGGCTGCTGGCTTTCATTTCACAGCAGATGTAAAATTCTTCTTTAGCCCAGTGGATTGAGGAACAGACTTGTAAAGAGAAAGGGAAGAGAACAAATGCAAACACACTTTGACTAAATAGGTACATACATGCCCAGTAGATTCAAGTATTTCAGGCCAAATCCATTTCCTATTTTCTTTAGTACTGAATTTTAGAGATAAAACACAATAGCTCACGATTTTTATTGGAGTAGAAGGCAAGTGATTTTCTTAATGTCCTCAAAGCCTCTTTGTCTTAAAAGTCTTGATAAAAGTTAGTCTTTTGAACATAGGTAAGTTTCAAAAGAGTAGTCAAGGACCAGCAGCAGATCAAGATCAAAAACAGAAAATACAATTTTCATCAAAAGGAAAAGCCTTTCTGGAGACTTAACTGGGCTGATGGAAGAGGCTGTTCTCTTAGAAGTATCTGATATTAAAGGGTTTCCACCATGAAATCAGTTGTTAAATAAACACCTGTCAAGATAACAACGCCTTTTCTAAAGTTATTTGGCTGTAGGGATTAAAAAGAATAAAAAGGAAATAAAGTGGTGCTCTCCCACAGATATCTGTTCAGCTGTGAAGGCCAATCAGGAGGACTGTATCTCAAAAGCTAAACTTCTGATGGTTTTTTTGATAAATGGAGGAGTCTGTTTCATTCAGAATTTTTCCTAAATTTCATCTGGCCTGCAACCAAATTTCTCCACCAACTTAATGAGATTTCCTGCCAGTTAATATCACAGCACTCCTTATGAGCATTGAGAAATCTGGGCCACAGTTCCCCAGAATTCTTCAGACTCCATGGTCATGCAAACACACCAAAACAACTCTTAAATTTCCACTGCAAGCTTTTGGTTCCAGTGGATTTCAGGAGGTGGAAGTGTGGGTGAAAACCCTGGGATGTTCTTGTCGTCACTGTAGGAATCACACTGATTATAGATCAGTTAAAAGACCCATTCTGTTTTTGAATTGGAATGTAATTTTTATGATGGATGTTGCCTGGATCCACAAGTCTCTCCCTGTGGGCTGGGGGTACCTGAGACCACTTACTTCATCCAGCAGCATCTCCTCTTCCTCAGAACCTTGCAGGAGTCTCTGGGACAATCCTGTGACCAGACTTGCTGGTACAAAGCTGCCTTTCAGCTCTTGCTTGAATGCTTGAATCTTAGCAGTTCCCTCTCCGAGTCCCACAGAAGATAATTAGTATTCATAAAAATAAATGCTATAATCAACCCAGCAAGGCTGAGAAAAGCCAGGATGCTTGGACAAAACTCCCAGGAGAGGGATGACAGGAATGCTCTGCATTGGACACCAGGCAGTCAGAATTGATGAGCCAACACCAGAGAATGTGGAACAGGGATCACCAGCTCAAATGAAAGTACAAGAGGATGGAGAAATTGAGTCTGTGTCTGCTTGTACCTGCAATAATTAGACTGAGTGGGGCTAGGAGAGGCAGAATTCAAGAGGGAAAGAAACATTGTACTCAAACGGTTGGAATTGGCAGGTTTTTGCACAGATCACTTTTAAGAATACTTGAATTCCCTAGTTTGAAAGAAATTTACTTCCTCTTCCTCCCTTCCTTTCTTCTGTGCATTATTGCATCCAGCAGCCCTGCCAGCTCCCATGTGAGCAAGTATGGTGGGCTGTTGCTCATTGCTGGCCATACGCTTCTGTCAGGTCTTTATTTGCACTAAATAAATAAATAAAATTGGGCTACCAATCGTTCTGAGCATTTGAAAATCCCTGGGAGGTGTGGCTGCTCCCCACTCCTACCTCATTGCTGGAGCTGTGGGCTGCACTGCAGTTGAGGAGCAGGTGGCTGCCAGGCAGGCAGGGAGATGGGACAAGACTCAGAGGCCAGGCAGGCAGGGACATGGAGCAGCAACCTTAAGCTCTGAAGGATGACACAACTCCTGGAAGTAACACAACCCCTCAGCAGCTGCAGAAGCACCACTCACTCTAGCGAGGAAGATGTTCCTTTCAATGATGAAAAGCTGGTGAGAGGAAGGAGAGCCAGAGTTGCCACGGCCTCTCTCTGTTAAACTATAACAGGACTTTTAAACCTCAATTAAGAGCTTGTATCCTATTAGTACCACTATTCTTAGCTACAGTGAGGCAAATGAAGCCTAAAGGTAATGCTTCAATTTTATCGCTATCCTTCTTTTTAAATGTACTTTTAATGTCCAGGTTACTTACTGGCAAGTTTGGATGTCCACGGGAGCTTAACACAAAGAAATTCTGTGTCACAAGCAAAAGAGGAAAAGAAGTGCTCCTCAGAGAAAAGCTGATGAAAGGGAAAGCTGTAACATAAAAATCTGGAGGATATCACAGAATGAGATGTTCACTTTGGAGTGTATCCTCGGTACAAGCTCTGTTGGTGATAGTGTTTGTTTTTTAAGGTGTACTTAACTCCTGAAAAGAGTTTTGGAAGCTCTTATTTGATCAATGACTGGTCTTATGCCACAGCATCACCATGAAAAGGAGGCAGAATTTATATTCCTTCCGAGAAAAACCACAAGGTTTTGTTTTCCTGTGTTGTGAAAAGCAGAGGAGGTCCCAGTATCTCGCAGTCTGGCCATCCTGGTGTCTATACATGAGAGGATTGTTAGTTATTCTTGAAACCCTGTAAAGCAGTTCTTTTCTAGAAGTTTGTCATCTGGTAGATGTTGTTCCCATCTTTCAGGAGATTCAGTTTTCTACAAAGATGTCAGTTGTGCTAAGAGCTTGGTCTTTTCAACAGCTTAGGGGAAGGTAATCCATTTTGCACTTAAACTGTCCCTGTACCTTTCCATGTCCTAATGTGCCCTCCATTAGTTTAAATTGCTTCGTTTTCTTTGCTTACAAGTGCTCTACTTCTCAAATCTTGGGAAGATTGCCCTTCCTCACGCTCTACCTTTCTGACTTGCAATAAATTAGCTGCTGACTCCATGTCAACAAAATTGATCATGTCTCCTCAAGCTGACTCCATATGTCTCAGGCAAGTTCACGGGACCTTGTCTTCTCTGACAGCTCATGTCCTGGTTTTGCTGCAGTACCCTCCAACAGTGACTGCTAAGTGAAAGGAGACAGTTCTTGTGCTGCTTTACCTGATTGTTCTGCCACTTTCATGAGCATTTTCTTCCCTGGCTATCAATGATGGTTTTTTATCCTATTCACTTCACAACTTGACAAATTTAAACTTTTGCAACTTCCTGATTGTTTTTTTCAGCCAGTATCAGTGCTCCGACTTGCTTCTCATATTTCCCAAGAGCATTTATAGCCATTAACTGTTCCATGACAGAGGCAAGTGTCTGGCTGCAGATCTGCAATAAGGGTAGAAGAGCAGCCATTCCTAAAGTTCAGCTCTTCAGCCAAACCTGTATTTTAAGAGCATTGTAAAAAGTGTTATTATCATAGCCTGGATACTCTTACCTAGTAGGAAATAGGAAGGTGAGCAGACTACCAGAATTCCTGCTAATTAGCCCAAGCTGCCTGCAGTATGAGTGGAATATAGTCTGAAATCATTCAGCTTTGGGAGGCCTGCAAAATTTAATCAACTGTTTCATTGATTGCCTTGTCACTTTTTGACCCACAGGGATATAGCTGCTATTTCTGCAGATAGCAGGAGTCCAGTACTAATGTCAAGTCAGTAGCTTGGAATAAAATGAGGGATACTTTGGTGGAGACAAAGTTTGTACTGTCTGCATGTAGACCAGAGAACAGTCAGGTTTTCTCAGAAGTGATATGCTCAACTCCTGCAAATTCAGGTTGAAAAAGTCTTTTGATTAGAGTTAGAAAAGGAGCCATGCCCAGCAAGGTTCTGTCTCTTCACCCCCTATAGAACAATAAATCCTCTAATCTCACAGAAGTAAAAAAAACCCAACTTTACCAGTGGTTTTAGTACATCCTTTCTTCTGAAAAGACTATAACTTGTTCAAAATTCTGTTTGCAATAGCTTAGCAATATTCTGCCTGCTCCACACGCATGGGAATTCTCACCCACAGCCACCCTGCAAATTCCTTGCCACTCGCTGTGCAGCTATCAGCTTCTTCATGCTTGAAATATCTCCCCTGCTCCCAGCTGACGTTCCCAGCCCACAGAAATCTCAGTATTCCTGTGCAGCTCCTCAGATTTGGAAATCTAGAAATAACATTCTCTTTCACTATTATCTTTGCAAGTTTAGGTGAATCTTCTAGAGGTAGTAAAACCAAGAGAAAACTCCTGCATGTGCAACACTGAAATTCAACAATACATAACTGAGCTCTTGAGCTGAGCTCGTTTGTCACCATGGGGTTAAGTCCTCAGGGTAGTTGGTGCCTCATGTAAGAGGAGCCTGGATATTTTGGCCATAGACTTAGAAAGGTAGCTCTAATTTCAACTAAAAATACATTTGCATTCCTTCTGCCTTATTTTTAACCACACAGCTTCCCTCTCACAAAGGCACAGCCCTCGTGCACTCCTTTCTCACCTGCCCAGACTTTCTTTGCACAACCCTGTATGCCTCTTTTCCAGCTCCCACTCTCAAGCCACACATTTCTCCCAGATTTAAGTCCCCAAAATCATCCAGAACTCAATTGATTTCTCCTTATTTGGGCAAAGACAGACAAGATTTCAGAATTTGAGGGTTGTATTATACAAAGTACATTGGTGGGTAGGATGTTATATTAAAATAAAGTCACAGAAATAATTTTATTCCATTTGCACCAAGGTTTACAAATTTTTTTGCAATTCTTGTTTAACCAAGACAGGTTTCTTTCTCAAAAGTACTTAATTACATGAAATACTAAAGTACATTGTATTGAATCACACTAAATACAATGAAGTAAACCTTGTTTATTACTAAGTTAATCACGAAGTATTACTTTCGCCCAGATTTGATCTGGACAGAATATTTTCAGATTCACTGTCTCGGAAGCTCAGTATAACACAGAATTTGCTAACTTCTTAACAAGCAAACAAGAGTAAAAGGCTAGATAATCATGACCTTCTTGACATTCCTTAATGTTTCACATCTTCTAGGCAGAGATGCTGGGGATCAGTTCTTTCCTTTAAATTAAAAATCAAAACAAACTAAACAACCACCTCACTTTTCCCAGTGTTTGGTTTGGAAGGACTAACATAACTTGAAAAAGCTGCCTTAATGTATTGTTTTGTTGTTTTTTTGTTTTTTTTAAATGCACTTTCCCTGTCAGTAATTAACAGATCCAAGTAATTTTAACTGGATAAATTTTTCTTTCTGTTCTGTTTATTTTCTTCTGTAGTACAGCCAGCCTCATAGCTGGCTGCCAATTCATTCAAAGCTGTTCAGTATCTTTGAAAGCTTCTAAGAAGAATATTTCTTTACTAATTATTCTTGAAGAAGGTAATTTATATTATTAAATGTTCTTCAGGTCTACTTTCCTGTGGTTTATGAGCTCTTGCTAGCTTCAGTCATCTGGAGAGAAATAAGACAAGTCTCCAGAAAATAATATTAGGATTTACAACAAGCCACACAAGGGATAGCATTTTGAAACCAACAATTATAAAACTTTTCTTAAAATATTTCTGTAAATTGTAAGTAAAGTCCATTGGGGTTTTTTAAGAATGAAAATATTTTTCCTGGAGAAAACATTAGTGACTGAAAGAGTGGTATGTTTTCTCCGGGGACCCATTTTACTGAAAGCAAAGATGGGGAGTGACCAGCTGGCTCAGAGTGATTGAACAGGCTTAGAAAATCCTGCTCTTGATGTAGCTGATTGTGGCAGTACCTTGAAAAGTCTTGGTGTGATCTGGTACCTTTTCTCACTGCCAGCCATGACCACAGCGTTTCCATTTCCCAATTTTTTTGGCAGCATCTGTAAAACTCTTCATATCTGAGTGTGCAGTTGCTGAAATCTTGAATCAAATGCTGCAGGCACTGAAGAGTCTCCCAAGAGCACCATGTATAAAATGCAAAGTCATTATGTGTACATATCTATAAACCCAACGTGTGCTTCATCTTGTTTTTCCCCTGCTGTGAACTTGGTGTTCATCTGCATCCTTCAGTACATAATTATCATTTTTAAGTGTGCATTTCCTTACCTATCAGGGTGTACCAGCTTTGGCTCTCATAATACATTTCATATGAGCTGTCCTCTGTATTTGATGCATCGTTTTAGGAATACAATTATTTTTTGCTGATATCTCCACCACTTTGATTCATAAAATGAATTAAAACCATTACAACAGGAGGTAATTTATGAAACACTAAATAAGAAGCCCTCCCTCCCCAAGAGCTGTCTAAGACAAGCACAAAAGGAGTAATCATGGGTGATAATTGCATTGTCTCATTCCATTTTCTTCTGAAACCTTATTACAGCTGTCCCAAGAAAACATGCATTATCCAATCCAAGTACTGAAAGAGCAGTTCTAAAAGCTCACTGTCTATATAAAAATCTCGAGTTGACTCTTTACTCCTTGGAAATAGGAAGCTTATTGCATTGGTGTGCCAATTCATGATCATCATCACTGGGTATCACATCCAGCCTCAGAGTACCAACTTCTCCCATTCATAAGGTGTTGGAAGAAAAAAAAAACCCATTCAAATGTTGCAGTGAGACCATTCCAGCACAGATGTGATTTTCATTCATCATGGGTCTGTATCTGAGAGAAAAATGCATGCAAGATCCAGTGGCTAAAATCTGAAGAGAAATTCTGTGGCCTGGAGCAGGAGGATTATCCTGGCACCTTCAAGCTTTAAAATCCTTTAAACCACTACCCAAGTTAGGAAAACATTAACATCTCTTCAAACATTCCTTCCAAGCCACAGGAAACTAGAATGAGAAGAGGAAACAAATCACAAGTGGTTGCATACTTGTAATTTTTTGGTGCTCCACTGATCACATTTCATGGCACAGGAGTTACCTCAGATGGCAGCAGTGGGGTTGCTCCAGAGGGTCTGATCAAAGACCAGACCTGGAAACTGTCTTCACTCAGCAAGCCTTGGCTTTGCAGCTACTGCAGAGACAGCAAAAGAAAGTGAGTAGAAGCATTGCTGTTCACCAAGGGAATGAGGATCCAAAGATAAAAGTTGAAAAATGCTTTCTGACTGAAATGTAACCCCGTGAAAGAAAATATATCAACTCTGCTGGGGAGTGGATGAAGAAAGTCCTAAGAAAGGAACACGAAACAGTATCTCAAATTATCCATTGTTATTTCCACAGGCTTTGTTGGGGGTTTTGTTGGTTTTTTCCTCAAGAAGAAATCATTAGGAGACTAAATTTAGACACCAATCTGCCACTTACTGCTGCTTCTGCTACTACCATGGCCCCCAGCTGATGGTAAAACAGCAAGAGGCCAACAGCCAAAATACATTAGGAACTCAGCTGACATAAACATCTCTCTGCTGAATGTCTTGTACCACATTAATGTCTTGGTGCAGATCAGCAGTACAGATATTTAACAGTGACTTTTCTGTGCAGACAATGTTTAACAGGCCAGAAACAATACACAGGCATGCAGTACCATAAGCATGCATTTTACAGCAGAAAGAACCAACCAGCCTCATCTCATAAACAAAAGGAAAAACAACCCTGAATTCAGCTATTGTAAATATCCCAGTAGAAAAAGGCCATAATTATTCATCTTTACAAATAATGATATGGACTGATAAGTGTAATTCCCCCCTTTGGATAAAAATTCAAGTTTGCTTGGTGCTGAGGTAGAAGAGTTTCAATAAATGTAGAAGTGTGTGAGAAAATGGTGTCTAGGAATTTATCTTCCTTGATGAGATGATAGATCACTATGTATATGCAAATCATTGTAGAGCAAATAGAAGTTAGAGATTATTAAAGATAAAAATAAACATGCAGTTTCTCAGTGATTTAGTGAAATGCTGTAGTCTGAGTATAAAGGCAAGTGATCCTTTTATGCAAGAGAGTAGCACATCTCCTACTAGGCCCAAGAGATGAACAAATCATACTCACAAAAATGACCAAAAATTTGGGATCCAAACTTGTTTTGATTAGGTGTGGGATTTCTATCCTGTGCCTTTAAAAGCTGGCAGTTTAGCAAAAACATCAAGCTGCATAATTTCCCACTGGCTAGAAAAATACTGCTGATGATCTCTCAAGTGGAACTGAGCAAAAAACCTTATCTCATGCAAACAGTGAGATGTGTATTTTTGGGGATTCTTTTTTTCCCCTCTGTGTTATATAATAAGAAATCAGGTGTGTTTTCCATGGAAATACTGATTCCTCATTTCAACTGCTGTTTTTTAAGAGCTGCCTTCAATGTATATATTGGTTATAGAATTGAACATTAATCTATAAAAAAGGTCTAGAATTAGATTACTACACACTCAATGCAGATTAATGAATCTGCAGATTCAGCTACACAAGATCCCTGTGCTCATCACTCAAGCAAGGATATTGATAAATGAAAAAACCTGGCACATTTATCCTGGACTTTTCAGGTTGTACTGCACAAACTGATCAAATGGAGCCCAGAACAAATGGAAGCATCCTAAACCCACCATTCCTTACAGCTCAAACCCACATCCTTTAAAAGCAGTGCATCTCTCAGCTGGTAACTGCATTTTTTTGGCCATAGCAAGACCCTGTGTTGTTCACAATGGCAGAGCCCAAAGTGATGCACAGTGAATTCAATAGAGAACTAAGAAGCCTCCCTGTGTTGCTGCTATTATGGAATCATTTTTGGTCACTCACATGGAGGAAGAGCTGCATTTAACTCTTCCCTTCTCTGCACTCTCCTGTGTTCTCTCTGCTTTGTCCATTAGCAAAGGGACCTTCCTGGTTGTGCCATTTTGGAGCTGGCATTCTTAAAACCCCAGTTTGGAGATAAGAAGCTGCAGGTAACACTTGGCAAATCCAGAGGACACTGCTGGAAGCTGCTGATACAATTCCAGGGTTCATCCATCTACTGCATATGGTATATAAGGAAGAGGAGTCAACTCAAAGGTTTCTGAAGTTCATTATGTTTTTTTCCAAGTAAACAAAAAAGGTATTTTTTCCCCAAAAGAGTAAATTAATTTCTTCATAGTCTAAATTTTTCAGCAAGTGAATTGAATCTGATGGGTTTTTAATGTTCTTGTAAAGCCAGGAAAATGTATTAGAAATTGCTAACATTTATCATGTTCCTGGGTAGAATAGTTAGATGCTTTGGTTAAAAAGAAACCCCACACAGATTGTCTCTCTTGAATAAATACTTTTAAGTAAATAACTGGGACTGCTGAACAAATTAAAAATAAACAAAAGGTAAATAAAATAATATTTCTGCAAGAAAAGAGTGTCCAAATTTAGCCCATGCAATTTTTGTCAGAAGAGAGAGGCTAAAATTATCTCCAGCTAAACCAAAGCTCTCATATAACTTGTCATTTAGGAACTCCTTCAGTGACATGCAAGCAAAGACTAGAACTGACAATTATCACTACAGAAAAAAAGAACAACAAAACAGAGGTTAGAGGACGTGTTATTTATTGTGCTCATCTGACAGCCCAAATGCAATGAGATGAGGCAGAAGTGCCCAGGCACTGTTTACAGGAAGAATCATCTCTTGAAATAGATTTTCATTTCCCTTTGCTCTGTCATAATTAGAAATGTCAAATTTCTTTGGAGAGGAAAAAGAATAAAAAGGCATGGGAAAAGTTTTTGCTTCCTCTCCTTCCTTAGGAAATGAAAATATGAGTGAGAATTGAAATATCTGCAATAAGTGTTTGTTTTCTTAGCCTAAAATGTATTTACATTTTTGGAAGTGTGGAGTGCATTGTTCATAATCTAGTTAGTTCATCAAAAGTATATCCAGATATGAATTCTTTACCTTTGAATGATGATGAATCTGTTATCCAATGAACTTAACCTGAGATACCAGCAAATCAGGAAAAGTTTAGGAAATGCTGCATGTAGAAAGCAACAGGGTAGCTGAGAAGTGCAGGAAAAAGTGGCACACACAATCTGTTCATAGATTTTGGATACCAAGGCATATCATATTTCTGAAAACAATCTTGGAAAATTAATTTAATAAAACAACACATCTATTATAGTGGACTTACCATTGCACACAGGATAAAGGAACCACAATAAATGCGGTTCACAATACCCCCCAACCCACAGCAGTAATTGCTAAAAACTAAGTTGACTTTTGCTACACCTGTGGTGCTGGTTATTTTGGTTTGTTGGCTGGTTTGTTTGTTTTTCTCTTGATTCCTGCTTTTAAATCCAAGATCCTCAGGTCCTGTGCACTCCAGCTGGCTGACAAAGCCTTACAAGAAATGTTCTTGTTAAAACATGGTCCTGTGCCATGTTGGAACAGGATGTTTCTTCTCTCCGTTCTTCATTTCAAATTGTTTTGTGAACTGAAAATTTTAAGGACATTCCGTTTTCAAAACATTTCTGTAAGGAAATACGCTGCCTGTGTTGTGAGAGGGGTGCAGTGACTCCAACAACATCAATTCCAGCTCGCAGCTGCATTTGGATCCCAAGTCCTTGGCTCTGGCCATGTGTCAGGCTGCCAAACAGCTCAACTTCCCAGCAAAATGGGAAGCCCTCCCTGTCTCTGCTGGCTGCTCATGAGAAAGGGCTGTGGCTTCATCGAGTCCCTTGCTCAGGTCAATCCACGAGGCTTTCAGGCAGGCTTGGATTACACAGGGATTCAGCTAGCTCTGCGTGTTTCACAGCCCAGTGAGCAAATCTGGGAACAAATTGATGGCTTAAATTGAATTTTGCTGCTGATGTGCCAAATGGACCACCTGGGTAGATTCCTAAATCTGAATGTCTGGCTGTGGAGTACCACCCTCTGAGGCAGCTGAATCCCATCCATCTGCCACCCTCCAGCCTACAATTTAGCCCAGAAGTTGCATTTTTCCGAAGTGCACCCCATCCTAGGGGGTTACCATGGCAACTGAGGGACGACTGGCAGATGCCGATCCTGCTGCAGCTCCACTTCTGTCAGGAGACAGCTGAATCACTAAATCTCTATTTTATGGTCTTTATTGTAAGACCTAAGGTGATTAAAGAGCTCAGGTCACACCTGCACAAACCCACCCCATTCAGAGCTGTTATTCCTTTATCAGTGACAAGTAATTCCATTTTTGCACCAGCCTGTTTACTGTTTTGAGAAAGCCTATGAAACACTCAGCTTTGCCATCACACAGCTCACCAAGCAGTGCAGCAGCAATGCCACTAATGGTTTACCAAGAAACACATGTGCTCCCTCTCCTCAAGAGGTTAATGTGACGCTGCCAGTGTGGAGGAACTTGTTAGAAACTGAGTCACCTCCTATTTTTAAAAGGCTGGTGGAAGGGGACTCACCTCAGAAATATTAAGGCTCCAAACCCTGCTTTTATTATTAGGCTGATAAGGGATGATAGGCAAATTGTTTTCTCATTCATGCCCGATTTCTCAATCTTTTGAAGAGGACTTTTGATGTTGTCATTCTCTGTAAGCTGGCTCTAACACCATTTTAAAGCTAAGCTGTGTAAAAACTAAATATGATAACCACTTACAGCAGCACTGAGTCAATTGCCGAGCACTGTCAGAGGAGGACAACATTTGACTCAGAGCCTCATGTCTTGATGCTGGAGCGTCCCTTGTTTGCTCTCTGGCTGCCAGAAGCTATGGTGATATGGCTCAGAACCCTGGTGAGCACAAATCTTGTGCTCTGCTGCCATGCAGAAGAGATTCCCAGCCTCAATTTCCCATCTACTCTTTCTTCAGGAATATATCCTGGTGGATGTCCCTTATTTTTCAACCTGCAGCTTCACTGAGATGTCAGCTACCTTCTCATGGAAAGGAGAAGCCCATTTCTCTTCTGCAGAGTTTATCATCCTGCATGGATCTGCAACATGGAAATACTTTGTTAGAGCTGTGTCATGTGGCCACTACCAGCAACACAGGAGGTCACATCCCTCTGACAGCTTTTAATGTAGGATACCCCCTGACATATTGCAGGCACGTGGCATTGGAGCATTTCCCTGCAGCCCAGCTCCACTTCACTCTTCTCTGTAATATCCCTCTGCTTCTAGACTGTCTTTCAGTAAACCACAATATCATTGCTGCATTGAAAACGTTTTCCCTTCTTTGTGTCTAACTCATCTTTTCATTTATCCTCACATTGTTTGCTTTCAGCTCTTTCTGCTTCCCAGGGAATGAATATATAGAAGGAAGTGGAGACCTTTCTTCTGCCCCTCCTGTGTGCTCTCTCCCTGTCCACTGATGAGCCAAAACTGCATCCTGGGTTCAGTCTCTTAAACTTTTGAGTCACTTCTCCAAACTGCTTCACAGAATGCCAGCAAGCAGAGGGAAAAGACAGCGTGAGAAGCAGGATGACAGAAATTAGATCAGTTTCCCATTTCTGTATCTCTTGCCCAGCTCTCCTCTATAAAAGTATGTAACAGTCCAAATTTAGAGCCTCCAGAATGCAATCAAATCCATTCAGTGCAGCGATCTGGCATTCAAGTGCTGTGAATGAAGCTGAGTTTCTGAGCCATCACATGGAATTTCAGTGTGGTGGGGGAGTGTGACTGTCACCCTCAGTGGCCCCAGAGCAGGCTCACACAGAGCGATTGTGAAGGAGAGAGGGGCTGGGAATTGCTCCTGCCACAGGGAGGAGATGCTGATGGAGGTGCTGACTGTAATTCTGGGCGTGTGCCAGTCTCCCTGCTCTTGGGGTGAGCAAGAGCTCCTGCCACAGAGAGAATCCCCTGCTTCAGTGTACTCATTGCATAACCTTTACATGCAATGGTAGCAGGTGCACAGTATAATTATATCTAAAAACAACAAAAAAAAAACACCTGAGAAAAACTGGAAAGAATTTTTAAGTAGGTCTTCTATGCCCTTGTGCCTGGAAAGCTGCTGTAGTGCAACCAGCCTCCAAGCCAAATGGTTTTGTCACAGTGCCTAACACTATTTTTAAAGCTATGTTCATTTAAAGACTTACAGAACTCTTCCTTGCTCTTTCTAATCCTGGGTAAAATAACCACAAATTATTTTAAAGCACAGTATTTCCCCTTTGAATGGTCATGGAATTAGGCAGGTAAGAGTCCCAAACACTTTCTCCCATGAACAAAGTGCTAAATGAGCATACTCAGAGCTGTCTACTGACAACTATGACATTAAGTCAGCAAGAATTGAACCCCAAGTCACCTTGCACAACTACTGAATGGTCATCACTCTCTGAGGAATAGAAACCCCATATTGCAGCTTGGCCAGTGTCACATTCAACCCACCATTAAAAGTTACTTGTGTTAATTATCATTCCTTTAGATGACTTAACTGTTACAGGTTTGTTTTAAAGGTATGTGGTTTTTAACCAAATTTCTTAAGCGAGGTAAGGAAGGAGAAAATCTTGGAAACAGGGTCTGAGCAGGGAGCCATCCTGCAGAGGGGAAGGAGAACTGCAGTGCTGTTTGTGAACAGCTGCAGATCCCCTGGGATTTGTCTTCCAATTAGTTACAAAGCTCATTAACAAACTCTATTTAGAGGGTTTTCTATTTAAGTGAGATTTTCCTAAATTAGTAGCTATCAGTTCTTATTTGGATAGTGAATCTGTCAAATTCCATGGACTATGCTAGTGTACAGCCATCTTCTTGCAAAAAAAAGGGCAGCATGATAATATGGGTAGAGTCGTAATCAGAAAAAAAGGAGCTTGCTTTGAAGAGTAGCATATCCCTATTTTTCCTGTCAAAACACCTTGCTGTGGGTTGTAGTAGTTGTTGTTTTTTGAACTTCAGTTTGCTCTGCCAGTAGTGGGAAATTAATCTAGAGGGGAGCATCGACAGAAAGTTCTTAAAAGGCACTGAGAAGGTGGATAGTGCCTTTTCATCAAAGAGAACAAAGCAAATGCAGATGCTAAAAGGAACATTTAAACCTGAGGAAAATAAATCTCTATTACCTTAAATAACTCAGGCTCAGCAGTACAGAATGTCACTGAGGAGACAAACTGGATGCTCACACAGATAAAGGTATTTGTAGACATTATGATTATGGAAAGAATTTAAAATTTATTCTACCCCGTATTTCAAAGACTAGTTCAATCTCTGTTTAGGCAGGGCAGTGACCTCACAGATGCCTCCTGTGTCATTCCCTGTGCTTCAGCTGAAGCTTTTGGGGTTGGCCTCTTGTTGAGTGTGTGACTGGATCAGGAGGAATATGGGCTGGGATCCAACTGCTGCTAATTGCAGCTCATTTCTTAATACTGCTGCCAGTCCTGCCCAGGAAACAGGACTATTCCCAAGGATTGTGAGTGATGGGCTGAGCCTGGCTCAGTGGAATTTTTCAATAAAAAAACTGGCTTTCCATAGAAGAATGGCTCAGCTCTCCCAGGCAGCCCCTCTGAGCGTATTCATCTGCTGCACACAACCAGTGGTTATTTTGTTGGTGCAAGGCCAGTGAAATCCCTATTGAACATTTGCTTCCACAATTTCTTCCTCAAAAACATCATCTGGGATATTGTCAAAGAGCTAAAGGTGTACACAGTAGCCTACCGTAACATTTATCTACTGCTTAGGTAAGAAAAATTCACAATCCAAGTGATGCAGGATGCCTTTAATGAACCTTATCCTTCCTCCATCAGGGGAAGCACAAAGAGCAGAACTCAGAGTGGTTTGAACAAACTCAGCATCTTTGTCATTTAAAGGAGATTGTGTCCTACAGGGACCATCTGCCCAAGCTTCAGGACACAAAATTATTTACCAGGAATTGCAGCAACATATCAGAGGAGTTGCTTTTGATCTTTGCAATGGCGTTAAAAATATCCTTCCTAGAAGTCAGCAGTGACACCTGAACCCTTGCTCTTCCCAGCACACAAGCAATGACAGTGCTGAAGTGCCTGTGCAATCCTCACAGCAGGAGAAGATGCTCCCGGTATCCTTATCACCATCCTGTCCATTACATTTGGGCTGCTATTAGACAATAAACGTTTTGGATATGTCCAAGTGCAGCAGGAACGGGGCACTAGAGGGAGCTCCAGCAGCACCACCCACCACTGAGCCCCAGCCTGAAACCAGACCCCAAGCAGAGACTTCCTTCTCAAGTTGTGAGGCTTTGGGATGGCTTATTGCTTTGATTAACTTCTCTGCACATTTAAATAACATTTTCCAATATTCTTTTGCAGCTGCAAACTCTGGAATTGCCAGCATTCCCCATTTCTGCCAACAGCTCCTATTATTGCATGGTTCTAGGAAGTCAGATTTAGCCCATTATATAAATATTAATTAAAAAAAAAGCCAACCCAAACACTCTAGATATCTTCATTTTAGAAAAACTGCCTGAATAGCTTCAGTGAAATTTGAAAAACCCTCCAGATATTACATTTTTTTTCCTTATTGAGATTAAATCCTCCTTTTAATCAGTAAACCCGCAGTTGTGCATCAGGAATTAAAGCTAATATTTAGCCTTTGAATAAATAAGAGACATTTTGGGAATAATGTGCCTATTGGGGAACTGTGGGGGTAAAAAAAGACAAGATTATTGCTGTTGGTATGCTCTTTGCTGGCGATTGCTATAACTAAAGCAAAAGTGGAGAAGCAGCTTTTTTATTTTTAGAAAGACATCCACGGTGATTTATTAAACCTCTCTGGGGAAGACAAAAGCTATCTTCTCCATATATTTACTTGAGGAAGAATTTATTTTCAAGGCAGAAAACTAATAATTTCTAAATAAGAAGAGTCAGGCTTCTGTAGAAACACCAGCGCTACTTTTGGAATAAATTACCTCAAAAATCAACTACAGAGAACTCAGCTGCATCAAACAGTGTGTTACTCTATTTCATTCACAAAATTGCTCTGGAGCCCCAGCAGTGGAGCAGACAATCCTATCTTATCTATACACTAAACTCCTTAGATATACCTGTACCTTAGAACACCCTGTATAGTTCTTTTAAATCTAATGAGAGCAGAAGCCCTGTTATAAAAATTAAAGCTTAATTTACATGTGATAGAAAAACATTGCTCAGTGCAGTGCTATGAGCAGCAAGGTTTGACTAGTGCTAAACCCCTCTGTTCCCCCTTTCCAAACAAATCCACCACAAGTCATAAAATATTCTTTCATTTCTTACAGATCTGAACATGCTTGACTAAAACGTTATCTCATGAGAAAAAACTAGCTATACTCCCTTCTCCCACAGAAAGACCACTTACTCCACCAGAAAAGACAGATATCCATATTAGCTGTTCCTCTCACACCATTTCCTTAACAAACAAGCATCTTACCTTGACATTTTCTCCTCTCCCTAGCTGATGTTAGGTAAACATCAAACACTTAGCAGATCTCCATCCCCGCTCTGTTGCACTGACCTCCTCAGGATGTGAAGTTTCCTGGATTTCACAGCACTCCAGTGTTTAAGGTGTCCATTCTTCTCAGCACCCTCTGCCTCCAAAAACCTCTTTCCCCAACAGTTATTTTCTCCTTTGCCAAATTCTCTTCACTGCATCACTTTCAATGATTTCTTAACTGATCCTTTAAAACAAACAAGGAAACCACCCAGCCACCCTTATCCATCTCCTCACACTTTTCCTCTCCCCCTATGTTATTTTTCCTTTGCCCAAGGGAATGTCTTCACTGTTACTGCCAGCTGAGTCCCATATAATTCCCATTTCTCCTCCCTCACAAATTTCTCTTATTTCTTTCAGTTGTTTTACTTTTCCCTTTATATCCCTTCTCTGTGTCCCTTCAGCCTGCCTGCACTGTGAATGAGAACATCAGAATGTTGTGCTAATGTTCTTTTTTATTTAGTGTGGGGAATTCCTTTTGTTGATGTCAGCAAAGTTTGTGCAGCTCATGTGATGAATGTGTATTTTAATGTCAGCAGGGTAATGAAGCTCCAGTACCTTCATTCCCCTGATTTTGAATTCTTCCCAGCATTCTGTATTCCCCAATGGAGCCTTCTCAGCATCTGCCATCCTTGGCAAGAACTGCCATTGAGCAAACAGCTCTTTCCACTGCTCCACCTTCCTTCCTTCACTTTCTCTTTCCCACTGCTATCCAGAAATCTGTGGAGGAAGGGTAAAGCCCATAAAACAGACTGAACAGCCTTCCCAAATAATTTCTCCTAGGAAACAATGCACAGGAAGTTTTAAATTAATGTTCCCTAAATCCAGTGGAAATTAAGATGTACCTGCTGCTGTTGCAGAGTCACGGATCTATCAGTGAAATACAACTATTTCACCAGCATTACAGACCCAAGCACAGGGAATGGTAAGTGACATTATACAACTGAGGGAGAGATAATTTTTGCTTACATAAGTGTGGGAAATGCAAGAATTAAGAGACTCAGGGTCTTAAAAGTCCCCAGTGCTCACTGCAAGAAATAATTGTATTTGTCACTTCACAAACACTGTAAGAAAGAATGCAAATACCGCAAAGGCAGCAATGGGGTTCTAGTTACAAGGTGATAAAGCAATTGCTGCACAAAGAAAAACCAGAAAACTACTTAAAACAACCAAATCTTTTAATTAGAAAGCAACAAACATGCAAACAGCAGATATAGAAATTTATTTGAACCAACGTTTTTACTATCATGAAAGTTACTTTAAAACATTGATCCAAGCTCTCACATTTGCTGTTTAAGGAAAATATTGCACTTGGCATCTTCTAGCACCCCTCATACATGGCAAAACATTTTAAAAACATTTTTGTTTATTTTAACTTGCACACTCTCCCCAAGTCATGCACACAGTCATTCAAAAAAACAAAAGGTTAGGTTATCCAAAAGCAATACCTCAGAATTGCACTAAAGCTCTGTAAGGAAAAATATAATTAATGTCTTATACAAATTTCATTGACTTCCAGGTGCTCACACACAAATGTTGGTTACTCTTCATCTTCGTTTTCATTCTCCTGGCCAGATCCTTCTGATCTGTCACCTTCCAATCGGTCTGCAAAACACAGATTTAGTAAAAAGAACTTGCAAAATTTTCTTTTTCTGGTAAATATTTATTACATGCTCTCTCCCTGGACTATTACACAATGGGACATGGCTGTGGGTTTTAGGGTAGAAGAAAGTCTGTGTGCAGTTACAGCAGAGAGCTGGTAGAAATGTTACCACAAGAAAGGAGAAAAGGAGAAATGCCTTTAAGGACTTCCAGGCATGAAAGCAAAATCTGTGTACAAAAGGAAAAACCTTGTAGCTGCTGACTGGCTGTCAGCTCAGAAAAGACAAATGCAAGTATAACATTAAAATGAGAAGGTGACTATTAGGGATAGAAGTGCTGTGCCGGGGAGCTGAAACAACAATAGCTACAGTTAGAAATGTGAATAGTCCAGAAACTCGGGGATCACTGCCTGTCACTTCAATACATCAGAAAAAGTGCCTTTTCATGTAAATATTTAGATAGGAGCAAATACAGAAATGTGTGAGGGAACATGACTTGCTCAAGACCAATCCCTCAAGCAACACGCAGTCAGGTTTAGAACCACTCCACCCAGCCATAACAGATTTTTGCTGAAATTGTTGTAACTGAAGCGTTGGGCAGTTCTTTTAGCATTTCACTCAGAAGAGATAATGACAACTGAAGGAAACACAGGAGCATGGAGGTGCAGCACTGGGCTGGATGCATGGCACTCTCCTGGCTCCCAGAGCAGCCAGAGGTGAGAGAGGAGCAGCAGCTGCCACCAGGCACAGCTTCCTTCACACCTCACCACTGCAAGCCACTGCTCTGCTCAGCCAGAGTCCCCATATTCAGTATTTCCCATCACTTTCACCTTCATCTACAGGTCTGTTAGGTCTTTGCCCCATATGCCATGCCAGCCTCCCAAAACTTCATCTCCTTGCTTCCTACACAGTGTGTGATGTCTCTCCACTGTCCTCCATCTTCAGGGTCAATCCACTGCACTCAGCTTCTCCAGCACCAACATCCAGTTCCCAGTGATGATTCTTCCATGTAATCCTCTTATCCCCAGTTTCAGCCCCATGGGAACTGGAGGGACATCCTGCTGCCCTGGGAACAGCTACCAGCAGCCTCAGCAATGCCTCCCACAGTCCTGAATCTTCACACCTTCCTTTGCCCCTAGATAACTCCCACAATCACAGCCAGTTTATCTTACAATTCATTCCAGTCCTCCCCAAAAGTTTTTCCATCATACTCACTGAAAAGATCACTCCTGAAGAGAGTATTTTTCAACATCTAAAAATATATTTTGCTCTTTTTTTTTTTGAGATAAAAAAATAACAGCTGCAAAGATGTTGCAAGTCTCACACCAAAGAAGCAATTCCTAAGTACGCTGTTAAGAGAACCTTGAACAACCTTTGAATCTTCTCACCAACCCCAAGTACAGCCACAGCCAGCTGAAGGTCTTGATGATTTCCCAGCCAACCTGTTATTTCATAGAGCAGTGCTGTGGACAAGCTCTTCAGAAGTCTCTCACCTGCTCTTATGTGATTCAATGAAGCCAACATTCGGAGCATGAAGGAAGCTGGAACAGTGATGGTGTTTCTGGTCTCTTCCAGCATTAATTCATTACGAGTTATAACCTGAAGGCAGGGAAGGGAGAAGACCAGCATCAGAAACAAACACAGAACTATACTGCATTGATAGGGGTTTGTAGATACAAAGTTTCTATGCAAAAGCCATTTTACAGAGTCCAAAATTACCATAAGGAAGCAATATTTTAATAATTGCTATTGAATACTGTTCTCTGGGGTAAGAAAAGGTGTCCAATTATCTGTCTAAAGAATATTCTAGTAAGATCATGGTTCCATTGTCCACATGCGTGGCAGATACTAAGATGAGTGACTAAGAAAAACTTTGGAAATCTTTCATGAAGTAAAGCAGATTGATGAGAGAAAGAGCTGTTTCCAGATGGCAACTGTTGTAGAGAACAAAGTTCTAGCACCAGTGCTGGCCAAGAATGTGGGAAGGAAAAGAGATGAGGTTACCCTCAACTCCTACCTTCATGCTGCTTGAAACTTTTGGAGAAAATCCAAGGAACACAAGCCATTTCTATCTCACTTCAGGAACATTCTTTAGCTCCATAATTCTTTGTAAACAGAGCTACAGCTTGCCTCTAAATGACTTGAAAGAGCCAGTTCCTACTGTCTCATTTTCAAGGGAAAAAAAAAATCTACTGATTAATACTTTTATTTCTCTTCCCTCATTCCTTCCTCATGGTACTTCCTTACCATCCTTCCTTCTTCCTTCATAAATTTTAATTCCACACTGTAGGTTGTCTCAGCTTTAAGACTATATTCTTTTGTTATCATTAAGCACAAAAATTTCTTTAGGTGGAGACAAGTTATGACCACTTTTCAGTCTTTGCTCCCAGATCAGCTGCTGTAAGACATAAAAATAATGAAATTCTTGTTCTCTCTGAGACTCTTCAAGCCTGTTCCTCTTGTGAGGAACATGTTCTTTGCAAATGTTTGCAGTTTCTTCTCCCTTCCCAATCAAAGCATCTCGTTTCTGTCATTCTCACCTGTTTGCCAGACACTTGGCACAGCTGATCCCTCCCTAACAGAAGGGGATTGAGAAGGCAGCAGGCTGCTCTTTATTCCTCTTTCACCCCATATTTCTGCAGTGCATCATCAATAAACCTCCTGACAACCTGGTGCTGAGGCTTCTTCTCCATTCAGAGGTTTGTTCTTATCCCCACTGTCTTTTCCTATTCACTAAGGTCATGACTTCTCTCAATGTTTAAATACATTTCTGTATCTATATGGAACTTTCCTCAAACACAGTGTTTTCTCCTCAGACCTTCCCCCATCTCTGGAAAATTCAGTTCAGTTATGTTGGACACTTATTCCAGCCAAACTTAACATAGTGAGAACTATTTTATTGCTATGAACATCTCCTGTCCCCTACATAGGTATGTCAATACAGGGAATAAATTAAAAAACAAAAACCATGTAAAATTACAAACGGCACTGCAGTAAATTCTTCTGCAAGTTCTACATTTTTATTAAAGAAAACATAACTTAAATGTTTAAATAATTTTCAATTATTAGAAATAAAGGGAGGGAACTAAAGGACAATAATTTAAGCACACATGTATGTTTAGCAATACTTCTAAACCCCAAAGGCTCCAAAACATGTCATGACTAAAGCTATCACACAATATGCAAGGAAGTGTCACTTCACTCAGTGCTAAAATAATGGGAAAGGTTCAAAACTCACAAATGGATCATTTGGGGTTTTTTCAAGGGATGTGGGCTGGCTAAGGGTTGTGTGTTTCTGTTTGTTTAAAATATATTTAGCACTATTACAGAATAGATTAAATTATTAAAAAACCCCCAGTCTTCTCTATCTGTAGTGCCCGAGAGAATTCACAAAAAAAGCCCCCAGCCTGACCACCCCATAACCAAATCTGTCCTATAACATTATTTACAGAGAACCATATAACCTTTTGATACATTGTGTTATATAAATCACTCAAATATGATTACTCAGCAGTCAGCTATATGGTCACCCAGGCCAGTTGCTATATCCAGTTATTGCTCTGAGGGCAACATGGAAATAATGAGTTACATAACTTCACATTGGACCTTTCTAACTGATTTGGCTTGCAATGTTTGCTTTATTCCATGAAGTTCCCATGTGCAATCTTAACCTTTAAGTCCCTTTTATGCCACTGAATATTTAATAGGATTGATTTTTGTACTCTGTGTTGTTCTGTATATCCTTGTATTACCTTCAGTTCACTTCCTTCATCTTCCCTTCATTTATTTGTTTAGAGACAGGCACTATGTTCATTTATTAATTCCTGCCAGTTTTCCTCCTATATCTGAGTGTTCACACTTCTTCCAACTCCTTTCATGTACATAATAGCAGATCATGTTACATAATTTCTAGGAGAGCTGAGGAAATGCAAAGTGCCAAGGATATGAAAGTCAGCTGTTCTGAAGGGCAGCTTTTTATTTGTAGCTCATTTGTTCAGCATTAAATAACTGCTAATTCAATATCAGTAATTTGTACCAAAGGCTTTTATAGAATTAAAGACACAACATTACCATGAAAAAGGAGGAAAGGTTCTTACCTCATCTGCAAGTTTTCTGTTAAAAATCTTGGATTCTTCCAGTGGTGACCAAATTTTTATATCATAGTCAATACCCGAAGAGGCCAGAACTAGAAGTAAATAACAGTAATTCTAAATTAATAGTGTTATGTTTATTGGTATTTTCTGCTCTTAAATGGAAGAAAAATATTTCACTTGAAGCATTTATTTGCAAATGTCAGATCTCATGCTGAACAGAGCTTGTGATTACCAAGTCTCCACATGAGGTCTGCTCCATGGATTATTTGTTTTTGAATCTATCTATATAGATATGAAGAAAACAAATGCAAACATCAAGAGTCCCCTGTTTTAAATTTGAAGAAATCTCCAAAATATACAAAAGATAGAAGCAAAAAGTAAGAGCAAACCCAGCCACTACTGATCCATTTCTGCTGATATGTATATGCATTAATAACAAAGCTTTAGAATTTGTAGACCCAGTACAAAGGCAGAACCAAGATAATTTCAAATGTACCTTTGATAATTTCAGTGAATTTCATGTAAATGTATTTGATATTTAAATATAAAGATGCAATGGATGCTCTTATGAATAAAGTATGAAGAATATGAAAAGTTGCAGAATATTATTTAGATCATTGCACAAAAGCCACTGTAGGAATTAAAATTCCATAGAAAGCTCTCAGTAACTGGGAAGCTGAACAAGAGTAACTGTCCTAGAAGGAGGATGAGCTCTCTTAGTGACACCTTCAGAGTGTGACACACTCCAACAAGACATCAGCAAAGCTACAGGGCACTTTGAAAGGTGCTTCTAAAGGGAGTATCCAACTCAGGACATTTACCAGAACTCAATTTCAGTAAAAAAGTTAAAAGTTTAAGGCTTACCCTATGTAGGACAGTGTTCCATGTTCCCTCAAAATGTTTGAAAAACCCCCAGCCTCTTCTAGGATTATTATAACAACTTTACTTGCTAATTCACTAATAGCTGACTCTTACTATACAGCCAGGTGAGCTGTGAAAAAAAAAAATAACACAAACATTTTCTCTACTGTGTCAGAGGCTGGAGGATGGTTCAGATTTCCCAGCTACATGTGATTCCTTCTACTGCTTTGGTCCATCTTTTCTATGAAGGATTTCCTCTAAACACAAATTATTAGGATTTCTATTTATTTTATTAATTATTCTAATCTCACAATGCCAGTGAGAGGGAGACACCCACTTTCACTGCATTTCTTGAATAGAGCCAAGTAGAGACCAGATTCCAATATAATTTCCAAGTATTGCTGGCATTTCAGCAACCCCATATTTCCCTCATTAGTGTCATAGAAAACATTTTATGTGTTGAGGGCAGCAAAAAAATTGAGATTCTTCTTATTACATCTGACAGTATTTCTATAAATTCTGTGCCAGGAGTAGTTTGATTTCAATAAATATTTGATTAAGGAGGGATTTAAGGGCCAAAGGTCATTATTAAGAGGCAAAATTAAAAGCACTATTATCTGAATTATACAGGGAAATATGAGCAACATCTTATTAATCATTGCATTGCTCTGTTGAGACAGAGTTTAAGACTGAAATGCTCTAGTGCAGAGAAGCTGGATGTGCAGAGTGTGAGAATGCTGCTCTTACTGGGGTCAAAGGGGTGAGGCTGCAGGCAGTTCACCACGTGGTTGTCAGCCTCCAGCAGCATGAGGTGCTCAGCAGTGTGGCGGTCCCAGATGAAAATGTGGCCACAGTCTGAGCCACTCATGACAAAGTTGGATCCCCAAAAGTTGGCTTCCTTTATCTGCAAGAAAAACAAAACTTTGTTAGATCCAGCCAGTGAAAAGCCCATCCAAGTGCACACTCCTGTGTCTGCACTAACAGTGCTGCTGAAGGAAAGCTCAGCCCATGCAGAAATGAGATTTAAGAATTTTTAAAGGAAACATTTAAAGAAGAGTGATTAAAAAATTGAGAGTTCAGAAAGTTTTACATTTCCAGAGTACAACAGCTGCAAACAGAAAAGAAAAAAAAAAAAAAAAAGAGAGAGGAAAGAGAGGAGAGGAGTTGGGGCAGACTGAACAGTATAAAAAGAAATGTCAGCAGATCTGTCACTTTCTGAAGTCACAGAAATGATACTGGAGACAGAAGTATGCAGAGGAGTTTTTAGGAAAAGTTTGGCCAAATTAAAGTTTGTGACAGGCTAATCCCTGGGGAGGATTTTCCACTACAGAGAAACAGTAGACAAGACAGAAGCTTGTGATACCTTCCTCAGAAATCCCTTCTGATTTTACTCAGCACAGGACCTCAAAATAACCATTCTGAAATGGTATGAATTTGCTATCCTGTGTCCTCTGCAGGTGAGAGGCTTGATGGGGTGGCAGAGGGAGAAGGGGCATTGCTTCAATGACAGCCAGAAAACTCAGTCACGAGGTGTGAGCTGAGAGCTCCACAACACCCTGGTGTTTGTGCTGCAGGAACCAGCCTGGAAGGCTGAAGTGCAGCCTTGTGTGTAGAACTGTTATTTTGAGAGCCAGCAGAACCTCCTACAAACTCTTGCAATTGACATACAAGGGGCAAGAGAGGTACCTGTGCAAGCAGGAGCTGCCTGTGCAGCAGCTTGGAGTTCACACAGACCCTTTCCAATGCTGGAAGTTCAGTTTGGCATTTAGGAGTAACTCCAGCATAAGGAACAGAATTTTGAGTTTGAGACTCTTTACACAGAATCCTGCTATGAATTATTTTGCAGGTAAGGCTCTAAAGAGGACCATGCCTGGATCCTTATCTTTCTTTTGGCAGACTTCCCTCAGAAAATGCCCTGAAGAGAAGGGCAGAGATGTTGCCTTGCTCTGTGCTTTGCCTCAGCTACCTTGATACAGATTCATTGGAAAATTGAACCCTTATGCTTAAAAATATGTAGTTTATTTCCAGCATAATTATGCCCAGTTTTAAATTTCAGGCTTGGTAGATCTTTGTCTATAGAATATGTCCCAATGACTGCAGTCAGTGCAATAAAGTCATCCTGATGTCTAAAAATAAACCAGAGAAGCTGCATTCCTGTAATGAATTCCAATGTATTAATCTTTCAGCAGCTTTTGTCTTATAACTCCTTTTAATACATATTTTCATTATCCTGTTACATCTAGATCATCCCAAATTAAAAAAAAAATCTATTTTAATTTTCAGTCATGACCTCTTCCTGTGTCCTGTATATTCTCTTACTCATACTTCTCAAAAGTCATAAAATTTAATTTTAGCACCCCAGAAATGAACAGAACTGAAATTCACATTTAAAAATGTTGGTTTTCAAACATTTCTAAAAGTCACTGTTTTAAAAGCAGGACTATAAAAAAATGTTAGATTGCCAAATTAAGTTTTTAAAAGTAAGGAAGAACCAGAATGATTCCATTTGCTTGCATAACCTTAATTCACTATATATGCATATACACACACCCATATATATGCATGTACATGTAAAAATTATATACATATATAGTTGACAACACAACTTTATCCCTGGGCTGCTCAGGTGTGTAGGAAACAAAAAATTTTAATGGTGTCTCCTTCATAGATTTGAAAGGGAAAAATCATTAGCTCTTGCCTTGCAGGAATGAGGGCATTACTCAAACCAGCAGATCAAAAAGAAGTTTGCAACCACAGAGACCAACAGGGAAAACAAAATTACATTTTCTTTCATTCTGTGCATTCCTTGCCATAGGTGCTTGTGTGAAACAAAAGCAAAAAGCAACCCACATCCCCAAGAAACCAAACAACAAAATCTCTTAAATAATCTATATAATAACAGCTAGGCAGACAGAGACTGAATTAATCCTTAGATGAACTCACTTTTAGTATCTTTTAACCACAAAGTGCCTGATGCCAGGACTTTTAAACTAATCAGGGTTTGATCAATTCAAATACATTTCTGAAATACAGTGCAAAACCCCTAGTCATTAATCAAAGTTTATTCTAAATCCTGTTGCTTATGAAGACTGAAATATGTATTTAGTCAAGCATTTCTCCCAGTGTAATCAAAGCTATTCACACAAACCCTAGAAAATGGCTTTTTGGGGGTAAAGGGACTACTCCTCACATCAGCTGCAAAATAACACACCAGCTAATTCTGCAAAATACCACCTAGAACTCAGAACTTCACATCTTCAAAATATTGCAAAAACCAAAAAGAAGAAATAGCAAGGAAAGCAGCATCTGTTTTTCATGCACCATTGCTTTACAAACACAATAACTGCATTTTCTTAAAATACAGGATTTTGTGTGAAAAAGATGAGGCATCTAGTAGCTAAATTATAATTTAATAACTAGCACTCCTTAATTTTTTAATTCAGAGATGTCAAGGTTCTTCAAAACTGATTTAATCCTCACTTTCCCTTCCAAGCTCTTCAAAGTTAAAGATTAAATAATTTTGAACAGCTTGGAAGGGAAAGTGAGGATTAAATCATAATTTGGAAGGTAGGCACATTTTATGCCACATAAGCTGAGAGAGAAAATGAGAAAGAAGAAAAATATCCCAAATTTTAATGGATGTTAAGGGGAGAGACTCTTAAATTCAGGGGTATTTAAATGCCTTTCACCATGACATGAGTCACACTAATTTTAATTTTCATTTGGAGCAAATTCTGTGCCTTCCAAGTGAGCACAGAAGCCCAAGTGCTTAGAGAGCAACCCCAGATCACTTTTGGCAAGCCCAGCAGGGGCAGCTGCCCTGGGTGAGCCCACGAAGCCCCCAGCCCCCAAGGCCCAGAGGCTGTACCATGGTGCGGGAGTTGCGGTGACCTTTGTAAACCATCTTTATCAAGGGGCGCCTGATATTCAGCGTCTCCAGCTCCTCCATCTCCTTCCTCTCCTTCCTCCTCCTGAAGAGCTCCTGGATGCGGGCCACAGCAGATCGTCTGTGAATCCAGAGAGAGCAGCACTGAGAGCCCCTCCCCAGACACTGCAAGGGGCTCCCAAACATCATCATTAGGCACTCCACCACATTCTCCATGAGTCTGACACAGACATCAGCATAATCCCAACTGTAAAATTGCAGACGTGAATTTTTTTCCATCCTGGCTTACAACAAGAATAGCATGCAAGACAGTGGAACGTCAAGTGATGCCAGGTTTTATTCCCCCTCTGTAGAACAAACTTCATCTGCTGGCAAAATTCACATGCTATTTTATTTTCATCCTCCACCCATACTGAGGTAGCAAAATTCTGAAGTGAAAAAAAAAATCTATACCAGAAGAGAAGTTTTTAAATTTTAAAAAGCCATTAAGGATCTAACGTGTCTCCTAGCGTGATTTGGTTTTTCATAAGATTTTGTCCAATGTATTTCTCATCAGTATTTCTCTATGACAAGATTCAAGATTTACACAGCTTTTAAGAAGTTCCTACTAAGGAAAAGATGATTTGAGATCAATTATTGGAGCACCTATCCCATATGGTAGCAGTAAGGTTTACAGCTGGAGATTTCCTAAAATAACAGAGGAAAAAACAAAAGCCAAATTATGTAATTTGTTTGAGGATGTTTAATTCCAGAATTTTTTAATAATCTGTGAAAAGACCTTGGTGTCAAATTTTTCCTGTTTAGCTGTTCAGTTTGCAGATCCCCATAATTCCAGCTATGACCAGTCACATCTCAATTCTTTTTCTTCTGTCATTCCTGGTCATTATTAGCTTTGAGGTCCTGAACACAGTCCAAGGGGAATGTCCCTCTCAAGAAGAAGAAGGTATAGATTTTAGCAGAATGCAAGGAGTGAAATTATTACAGCAATTTATATGATCCTAAAAATTAAACTGATCCAGGAATCTCACTACACTGCTGCCAGAAAGTAACCTGAATTTGTTTTTAAGTAATGTTTTCCAGTGTTTTAGTCACTGATCCTGGAGACTCCAGCAACAAGTCCTCTACTCCAGAAAAAAACCCTGCCAGATCTGTCCCATAACTACTTCTCTCAGACAGTGATCTGCTTAGATTTTTGTCCATTTTCTGCCACAAGAGAAAGTTGCACCAGAAAGTTAAGGTGAAATAAATGTTATGCTACAGCTAAGCAAAGAAGGAGAAGGAATGTAAGTCATTAATGCAAATTTATTTACCATAAAAACAAATAAACCAACAAACCACACAATGTTTTACTAAGACAGATCACCTAATACAGCTAATCTTTCAAAATAAATTTTAATACTTTTTTAATAGAAACCAGAAGAGTTTTGAAAGCACCAGTCAATAGACCCACTTAACAGTGTGCTATTTCTTAGATGTTTGCCTAGCAAACAGCACTAGAAAAAGTAGACTACTACTACTTCCTTGGTGAGAGTTTTCTATCCTTTCAATCCCCAGGCAATTTCCTGGTTTATCTTTTTTATACTACAGTAAATAAATACACTGTATTTTTTAGTTATTCCTTATAATATACCGAGTTTCAACTTTAATCTTCAACAGATTTAAGAGGGTTCTTCACACCATCTTCATACAACAGAGGGGTAAAAAAAGAAGCCTATGTTCTTTATCTACTGTGCTTTAAAGATCACTGAGTTATTCTCCTCACCAGTTTGCTTCTCCATAAAGGAAAAAGGGTGACAGACACATGATAGGCTGCATCAAACACTTACAGAAACTTCAAACCATTATTTGTGCAGATTTGGGTTTTACTTGCTTTTAAAAAAAGGTGGGGTTTATATGAGAAAGTAAAAGCATTTATCATTTACTGTGATTCCTTTTCAGAATTTTGGTGCATTTATTCACATTAATTAATTAAAGATGTGCAGTGAAGGGGCTGGGAAGTTAAACATCATTAGGACTGACAGAGCAGTAGACTTGTCCAGCTGTTTCAGGAGGGTTACGTGCTGGACAGCACTAATAAGTCTTGGGATTAGAAGATGATATTAAAGTAGCTAATTGGTAAAGCAAAGTAGTTTCTTGCACAATTTTTCATCCAAACATCTCTATGAAAATTGATCTCCTCCTCTCCATTTCCCTAGGCTGAAATATGCAGACATTACAAAAAAACCTCAATACTACTCAGCATTTAGAATCATGCATTTTTAAATAAGAGCAGAAGCACAGAAGCAACTTTTGGTTAAAACTGTCTTTTCAACTAAATGGAGCTCTGAATTTAACCTCCTCATTTGGGGCCTCATTTTAAAAGGCAGGAGTGGATTTCTATTCAGTTATCTTGGAAGCCAATGATTACCTTCACCAGGGAGAAGGCAGCCAAGCACACACAACTGTCATACTGGGATTGAGCCTTGCAGAAAGCAAGAACATGGCAGAGGCAAGTCTGCTCCAGAAAACATAAATATGAGCCCAATTTAGTGACATTTCAGAACAAAGAACATTACAGGAAAAAGCCTTCTCTCTGGGAGATATTACTTGTTGATAAATACAGATTTTCTATAATTATTTTTAAGCCATACACGTGCAAGAATTTTAAAATCTGACATAGCTGTTTTCATTTGTATTTGTGATGAGCAATTCCTGTCTTTGCCAACACAAACACAGAAGCAGCCTCATCACTTGGAGCATCAATGGGTACAGAAGTGTGCTGTGCCATTTGAACTGTTTTGAGGTCAGTTTGAGCTGAGCCTGGCTGAGAGCTGCTGCTTCCCTTCCACGCTGCTCTTCCAAGCACAAAATGTCAGACAATGGAAGTTATGCACATTGTGTTGGCACTCCTCAAGCAACCCCATCAATGGGTACAGTTCTAGGAAGCATTCACAGAGCACTGCTTTTCCCCTTATGATCAGCCAGGTTTAAAGCCCTCAAAGTTAATAGTTCTAATTATCAAAAGTCCATTTAAATTAAGCCCGAGATTAATGGAGTAGGGATTCAGAAGTGAAGCCATATTTTTTTAGTTAAACATAGATTCAAGATAGGCAAACAAAAAAACCCACAAAAACCCTGTGATGCAAACTGATCCACAGCTATATATTATAAATGGAGAGGAATGGAAAATATGTATACACATAAGCTAAGTCTCAAAATATATAAGTTGTCACATAGGGTGTTTTCTGTATATTTAGAAGTTCTGAAGTGTAATGAGGATTTTTTTAAAAACAAGAATCTGTACAATTTGCACAGTTAAATACCTGGTTTGTTTGTTAAAGGACAATAATGTAGTGGCTGCCATAAAACTCATCTGGTACCTGAGATAACCCTGCTTCTTCCAAACACCATTATCCCGGGCTGATAATGGTCAGTCTCCTGAGCTCAGCTGGGTGCAGAGCTCACGTCTCCCTCCCTCCTTGCTCCATCCCTCTTGTCTCAGCTCTGCACTGAGTATTGAGCTCAGTATTGATTCCTTCAGTACTGAGGATTTTTTTCACTTCCCAGGTTTCCAAATGTACTCACACACAGACAAACATGGTCTGTTTTTCATCGTGGCCAGCTTTGGGCTGGAAGAGACCTTAAAGATCATCCCCCAAGCCCCTGGCAGGGGCAGAGACACCTTCCACTGGACCACGGCTGAGGACCACAAATCTGATTCCTTCTCTTGAGCTCCCTGATGTTAACATCTTATTTTTTATCCACTGTTGTTGCCATCTTCTCCTTTGAACTGCTATCCCTATCCAAGACAATTGCAGAGAACCTAAGGCTTATAACCATTAACTTAGATCTTATTTCTCCAGTGCCTTATGGTCATCAGGACAATGCTCTCAGGCACATGGTGGGATTCCTGGGAGTGTCCAATTGAGTTGGACTCAGTTGTGGGTCCCTTGCAACTCAGGGCATTGCATGATCCTGATATCATTTGTGTGCATATCTATACCACTGCAGCAAACCTTGATCCAGTTATGGCATTTCGTCATTGATCCTGTAAAGGAATCCACTTGCCAGCTACCACTGATCTGCCCAAGAATTCCAAAGGCTTGTATTTGGAATTGTACCACCATATTAAAATAGATTCCTTGACTAAATGCCAACATTTGATTATATTTCTGATATTACTTCCTTTAGGAGTCTCTGAACCTGTGGAAGAGATTTACTGCTGCTGTCAAATTTCAAGCATTGAGACAGCTCAACACCAAAGGCAAAACCATCCTGCTGTTAACAGCACACTGTCACTACCCCTAAAGCCCAAGTTATTTCACTGCTGATAATACAAAACCAGATGTTTACTGTAACGCCCTCCTAGGTAATTTCCCAGCTTTCAAACACAACCAATGTTTAAACTATTCTCAGTTACATAACATTTCAAAATTTTTACCTGATTTGCTGATGAATGATGATGAAAAGCAGAGAAAAAAAGACTGATAAAACATTCTATGCTGAATTGATCATGTATTTTATATTAAATTTATAGCAATGTGAAACTAAAATTCCTCTGGGCTCTGCTGAAGAGCTAAAGAACTCCTTGGTAAGCATGCTGAATATATAAAGAATGCCTATTGTAAAATTTCAAATGCAAACAGCAAAGATTCCTGAATCTCTAAGAAAGCTGATGAGTTAAATCCAGGTATTCCAATTGCAGCTAAGATGAAAATATAAGACAAAGAAATACAGATCTGCACCACTCTCCTGGAGGCATTTAAAATAGAGGACTCAGGCTAAGTCTCTTATGGAACCTCATCCTGCACCTTCGCCTTCTCAGCCACAGAAAGCCAAGCTGTTCATTTTCATCACTGTAACACTCGGGGCCATTTCCCCTCTAGACAGCCTCTGGCTGAAATCACAGCAGAGAGTTTCTCCCTCTTACAGCATGTGGCCAAACACAATTACCCAAATTGCCTTATATGTTCTTACAGCTGCTTCCCTCAAGTATTTCAATGAAGAATATGAGATCAAGTGTTTGGTTTTTTTTTTCATTTAACTTCATTAAAAGCAATATTGTGTAAAATTTAGCATCTATCTTTCTAAACGTGTATTACCCAATAGAGCTCTAATAATTAAGCTTAGTTCCATAATCTTGCTCAGGCAAAAATATAAATGGTTTTTGATCCATGTAGTCTTATATTTTTGTCCAGAACTGGATGTTCTCTACTACAGACAAAGCAAGTCAGCAGTAGCCCATGCAAATATAACTCGTTCCTCAGCAGCTCAATTAAAAAAAGAATAAAAGGAATATTTCTTTTAACAAGCTACACACTTTTCAAATTCCATTAATTCTACGGCACACGATAAAAATGTTAATAGGCTGTAAAATGTATACACTGCCATTTCTTTTCAATTTCCATGCAACACATGCAGCTAAATATAACTCAAGCAATATGATCTGTAATTCATAGCATTTGAAGTACAGCAATTCTTAAAATGCCAGTTAGATATGAAAAACCAGAACCTGATAAATCCAATATATGGCAAGAAAAAGGAGGGGGGGGAGGAATAAAATAATTAATTACCTCATTATTCTATCACCTATCGCTGTTCCTCTGATATTATATCTAGTAAAGGGAATAACAACTGAAGTCATTCACAAATGCTAGGTACCATGTTTTTCAAAGGTTAGCATCTCTTACAAAATGTGCTCTATGAATTCCAACTGAGAAGGCTCCTTCCCAGTGTATGAGTCAGTATATGAGACTACTTGTATTTCAGCAAAAATAGTATTCAGATTACATAACAGTACAAAAAGTAAAGTTATAAAATGCAGTAATTCTTCATAGATCACAGCAGCTGTACCATCATTTCCATTTTACATTTGTATTTCTTTAATTTTAACCTACTAGTTAAAGCTAGTTGTAGCTTTTTCCAGGCTTAGCCTCCGCCCCCAGATCAACTTCAAAGTCCAAACAAAATTAATTCAGTCATTTAAGTAGGAAATCAGCCCTCAGAGAGCTGTTTTGACTAATTTGTAAAAATTAAGATCAATCCATTAAAAACTGCACTCTCTGTGTATGAAGAACATTTTGCACAGATTTTTTTTTCCCCCTCCCACAGATTACAAGGTACCATCCTCTGTTTGAAGTAAACTTACTGGATCCAGAAAGTTTTAAAGGAGAAATGCCCTTGCATATGTCCAGACTGAAAGACCTGCATAGGCAGTCTTATTTGTCAGAGAGGGCACCTTTTCCTGGGGATTCCCTAAAATGCATGGGAGATTATTAACTCTGGTGAGTATCTAGCTAAACTGCTCTGCTGTATACAGAACAGGTTTTAAATTTTTTTTTCATTTAAAATATTCTGTGCACTTCCTTATCCATTTTGTTAAAAAGAGCATGCATTGACTGGCCCAACAACGTGAAAAAAATGAAATAACTGCTTAGCTTCTTCTAGTCACTTGTGAAGACCATTCCTACAGTGATACTCAGTGGCTAAGAAATGCTGCTGAAAAAAAGTCAGATGTCACATTCTCAATTATTTCTTTTAAAGAAATGTCCTTCTGTGTCAAAACCCTTCCTAGCTGACTCCTAGTCAACATGCAGCTGACTCAGGCAATCAATCAAAGAATCATGGTATTTCTCCACATTTTGCTGCTACTATTTAAAGTCCTTTTCAAAATATTAAAGCAAGTGAAGACTTTGCACAGTCCTTCCTGATAGCTCAGTTTCAGGTTAGTTGGTGAGAAACCACCTATCCTCATCATGTTTTGAGATTTATAAGTATCCACAATATGAGATTATTTGAGGAAAAGATCAAACCCTCAGCTTGAAAACATTACAACTACAAATAATATTCAAATAATGGAAGCCTTGTACAATTAGATTTACAAAATAAACCATATTTATTAATAAATCTGAAATCTACATACATCTTAGTAAAAATAAGGTGAGATGCAGCAGGAAGTTCTCAATTTATTTAGAGCTCTGTTTAACAGAGCTATCAGAAGGCTATTTCTGCCACTTTTTTTCCTTAGGAGGAAGCTACAGATCATTATTTCAGAGTACAGAATCAGATTTTTCAGTGGAGAAAACTGTACTTCACAGTGGGAAAATGACTCAGACAGATTCCTTTATCTGAATTTCTCCACCTGTAGAATATTCTGCTCAATGTAAACAATAGCTATTTGGTTTATAAGAAAACACAGCCTAAAGAAAAACAAATTGATTGTAGACAAAGCCAGTACTGCTACATATTGGAAAAAGCTTATTAGTCAAACTTTTTTTTTGCATTCTGTCTCAGAAGGCTACAACAGCTTTTTTAAAATTTTTTGTCCTATAGAAAAATGAAAATTTTCCCTTCATTACATAAAATATGTTCACAAAAAGCAGATTATTGCAGGCTGGTCTTTCTTCTTCAGAAAAAAAAAAAAAAAAAACCACAGCAAAACCAAACCAAACCCACAAAAAAAGACCAAAGCAGCTCCCCCTAAGTATTCTACAGAGAAAAAAAATCTACTTTATTACTCAGATATTAATGTCATTAATTATCTTATAAGATGACACATTGGAAAGTAAAGTATTAGATAAACTTGAAAAAAATGAGATTTAGTAAAGGAATTGTTAGATAACACAATTTACTGGGGAAAGAGAAAAGAAGCCTACAGAAAGCATCCTGGAGGAGTGGAGCCCCAGACTTGCAGGCAATTTTGTGCCATGTATTGCTACTGGTCCTTGAATAGGGTGTAGGAATGGAATCATGCAGCACATTGAGGGTGGGGAACTTTATTAATAGAGGGACTGTAGGGCCTTGAGAAAAAGAAAATCAGCAGTATAAAATTGAGTTATACACCTCTAAGCTTCCTTCTGGTGAAAGGGAAAATTCATTAATTAGGAATGACAAAGTAGGGAAGAGTGCAGGGTGCAGGGCTTGTGCCTGACCACAAGCCCCCACTGGAACAATGACAAGCAAGAGAGGAGGAGGAGGACACAGCCCCAGGTCATTGTGCTCACAGAATCCTCTCTTGATCAAGAGTAACAAGCACAGAATTACTCCAGCAAAATCCAAACAGTGCAGGGGGCTGGGCTACCACATTCAGGCAAAAAGTGAAACATGAAGAGGAGACAGAAACCAGCATGATGGCAGGAAACCCATGAATTTTTACTGCTAAGAGTGAGAAAAATTTGGCACTCCGTCTAAGGAGACAAAACCTGAAAATGGACAGGATGAGCATGATGAGCACTGGGTGTAAAAAATTATTTCAGTCAAAACAGATTGTTAGCATAGAACAAAATGACCAATTCTAGTTCATGTATACCCAAGGTAGCAGCAATGCTTTGAGTTAGCTTCCTACTCATTAAAGGGCATGGGGGATTTTATATAAATTTGATCAGTTTGTGAAAGGGATTTTAGGCAATAACAACTGCCATAGTACTACTAGAGAGAACTTCCAGTTCTTTTCACTCTAATATGAGAGATAAATACTAAGAGGGCTTAGAGCTATAGCTTTTAGGACCATCAGTGTCTGCTTCCTTTCTGGAAAGCCAAATTCCTTTGAGCACACACAGGATGTCTTACTTTTCCTTAGTATCTCAGAGTGCATTCGGAAACTCTGAAACCTGAAGAATAGGAGGGATTATAACGCTCAGTAGCTAAACTGGAAAACTTCACTGCTTACACACACAAAAAAGCGGAACAAAATGATCTGGTCAGGCATTAAACCTGAGCAATGAAAGCCTGCAGGAAATCCTAAACCAACACTGACTGGGAAGCAACTTTTTTTGAGATTTTATTGGGGGGAGAATAAGGGAGCAGGGGACTGCATAAAGGATTTTAATGGTATCATTCATTTAGCTGAATGATCTTTCCTAGGAGATTAAATTTAAACTGTAACAGGAAAAAATCTCACTGCACAGAGAGGAAAGAAAGCATGTCAGATAAATTGTAACTTCATTTAGGATGTCCCCACTAGTGGGAAATGGTAACAGCTGTGTGATACCTGGAAGTGTAATTCTTATCACACTGCTACAGAAACTATTACATCCTAGAGACAACATGGTGCATGAAGAGAAGCCATGAATCCTGCTTGAAAATGGAGATGGGATTAAAATTGCAGGGCTTTTCACAGCTTGCTCTTCAATCACTGGATCATAATGAACATTGGCTCTGCAGGGGAAAATATTTCTGCCATTCCATATCTGCCTACAAATACTTAGTACTGCATGGAAAGTTAATGGGTTAAGACAGAATGTGTGTATATTGGCTTCTTCATAAAAACTGTCATTTAGTGAGCAGAATTACTTGTGCTTTGTAATAAACAACCACTGACTGTTCTTTTTGCCACACTGACAACGTGCTGGCTTATGATTTCTATTTTAACTGCAAATTATTCAAAACCTTCTCTAGAAACAGCTATTTAATTCTTCCTGATTTCCTAATGAATACATATTGTAAATTCCTGTGAAGAATCTTCATTGCTAGCATAAGAAATTAATAGCACTGTCTTTGAACAGGAGTAAAGCAAAGGTATGTGACATGAGGATAAATTACATCTAAAGCTAGTAAAAAGGTATTGTATGAAGTCTAACAACAGAAATGTTGCTTAAATAATTTTATAGCTTTGAAATTAGTGAACAAAGGAATTAAATCAACAATAGCAAATTGAGGGTTCAGTTTACTGAATGATCTAACAAGTATGTACAGCTCTTCATATAAAAAAAGCACAAAGCTTACTAAATGCACCTTTTATTCATGGTAACAGCCAGTATACCTTTTTTTTTAACTGACATACATAGTAATATTTAATAACCAACAAAAGGAAAAGGATAACAGTTTCTATTTCAGAGAAAAAGAAGAATGAAAAATTGAACACATCAGTTTTAATATATGTACTACAAACACACCATTGCTGCACAAGAACAGTTAAAAGCTCTTGATTGCCAGAATAAGAACACCTAAAGTACAACTGAAAGAAAATGTAGGTCCCTGTCCCCAAATTTATGAACTTTCTATACTTATGACTAGATGCAGAATGATAACAAATAAACTGCACCAAGGTATTCAGCAGGCAAGAGGTCAGCATAAGCAGGTATTAGATCTGCAAGAGCCTTCCTGGCTTGCAGCTGTACATATCTTACACACAGGCAAATTACACTCAGCCATCAAGCACTTGGCCAGTTGTCAAAGAACAAATTTAAGGATACGAGGGCTGAGTTCCTTGATCTTTCATTCAAAGCAATAAACTAGAAAAGAGAAAGGGAAAAAAAAGCAAGAAGCATTTTGCCAAGCAGAGACAGGTATTGGCCTCACCTGTGCCCAGGGCCTCCTCGATACCTGGCCCCCGGGATGAGGACAGGGTCGTCATCGCTGTCGTCGGTTTCCTGCAGGGCCGAGCTCCTGGTGGAGGCCTCGTCCGGAGCCGCCAGCCCCGAGGATTCCGGCTGGGACTGAGGCTCCTCGCTGGCCAGCGGCACGGTGGCACTGGGGTCAGCCCTCTGGCTGCCAATGTCTTGGTGTGCCCCCTGCTCACTGGAGGCTTCTTCCTCTGCGTTCCCAGAGACAGCATCAGCACTGGGGCCGATTTTTTCTGCTTGAATTCCGGAGTGCTCAGGAGCAGCTTTATCTGATACTGCTAAAAAGCAAATATTGGGGAAAATAAGTCGCACCATTAATGATTACAGTCTGTTTCAGAAATGGTCAGCAAAGTTTAATTATGCAAACTGAGTTAATATTTCATTCTCTACTTCTTCCTATAACTACTTGAAAGAGTACAGACACATACTTGCTTCTGTTGCAGCTTCATCTGTATTTTTCAGCTCTTCAGCACTTGCATCCTCCTTGAGAGATTCATCAGGAACCCCTAAATTAAGCAATTTAATGGTGAACCACATTATTTCAATTAGATGCACATCTATAATGTAAGCAAGTCTAAATGACACCAGCACTCCTAGAAGAAACCAATCCAAGCAATCCACTCCAAAGTCAATGTCTCTACTGAAATCTCAGCTATCAGTCACATAAAAATCAGTATATATAAACCTATCTAGTTGACCAGGTCAACACACTAAGAAAAATTTAGTCATTTCTTGTTCCTTAATGTATTTGAAAGCCAATGCTATGAGAACTTTAGCAGCAAAAATAGCGTTTGTACTCTTAATACAGACACTATTATTTCTGAAGACAATTGAAGTTACCAGTCTATTAAAAGGGATTTTTAAATTTTATTTTTTTTAGTATTTCTCCGGAGCTAGTCATTTGACTTGACTGTCCTTTTGGCAATAAACTGAGCAAGACAAGCACATTTAATAAAAGAGAGTGAAAGCTTGAAAGAAATGCAACAAAATTCCAAGCACTCATTTATGACTGCAAAGTGCAGTTGTTCTGCTTTCCTATACAAATCGGGGCACAATATGCCCCTAAGAAGAATAATGTTTTTAGAACTAAAGACAAGGTAAGTTAACGTTTATATTTATTGCAGCTATCTCAGGTTGGTGTCTTCTTTCCTAAAAGAATTCATGCTTTATTATGGCTGTGTTCTGCCTTCATGTGCACATATGAGACTCCCAGTGTGTGCAATGGGAGTCAGGGACACAGGAGGGCAGAATTTTTGCCTTAATGTTAGAAATCCCAATGTATCTTACTTGTTTCTTCCCCATCAGGCCCTGATTCATCCAAAGCTTTTGTTTCTACAGAGTCTTCTTGGCCTTCAGTTTTGCAATGACTTCCACTCCCTCTAGAGCTTGAATTTATGCTACTCCTGGCAACATAACAAGGAAAAAGAAAATAATTTAGGATTACGTAAATACATAAATAAATAAGATCATTGCAACAGCACAGCCTGACCAACACTGTCTATCTCACTGCAACAAAGTGAGAGCTCCTGCAGCAGATACAACCAATTCTCAGCAATTTCAAATTTCTCTTTTATTGTGTCCATTGCCACTCATCCCCCACAATTCCTCTGCATCACAGAACCTTGTTCTCTCCTTCCTATCTTTTTTTTTACCTTTAAAGAATATCATTGCTTTTCCAAATATTATAAGAACTCCAAAGGATTTGCTTTATTTCACTATTTGCACACTTTTTGAATTTATAAATAATCAGAGATCATCTTATTAGAGGTATGACAAGCTATCAACTGAGCACTAATAAATAATGTTATCCCATTCAATTAAAAATTTGGTTCAGATAAAAGCCTCCAGGTCCTTCACCACTAATTATCATTCCTGTACCTTTCAAGGTATGTACTTTCAGTTCTCAAAGTTTTGTTATTTCTCAAGATTCACTATAAACTGGTATTTGACATTTACTCCCCATTCATGTTTAGATAATTATTGTGGGACACCAATTTCTCTTTGCAATATGGAAAATGAATACTCAGGAAATATGCAAAATGTTATCCTGAATGTCATTGAAATTCCTGTTTTTAGACTCTCTAGCAAAAACTTTCAGTAAATGAGGTCTTGTTGCTGAGCTCTCTTATGTGGTGCAGCCTAAAATTCAGGCAAATTATATGGACAAAAGCTGAAAAAAAGGCAATTATAAGCATGATTATCAATAATTTAGAGTGCCTCTTTACAAATATCTTCTGACTTGTGGATGTTATTAGCAAATATTTAATATGCTACATTGCTAGAAGCAGCACAGATCATGCTTAGTTGAGATTCTTAAAAATTCAGTCTAGACTTCAGGAATTTATGTCATGTTAAATCAGAGCTCTTACTCCTCTTGATGAGCAATATTCTGTCTATTCATTGCTGTACTGGATTTGGAAGCTGTAGGGAAGTTTTTGTTAGCCCTTTCAGTATTTCTTCTAAATCCAGAATTTTCAGGATTGCTTCTGAATGGCCAGACAAGAAGGGTGCAACTAGACACCAGGTGGAGGATCTTTGCTATTTTATGTCTCATCTCTCTATAAACCTAACCACAGCCTAAACAGTAAAATATTTTTTTGACTCATAGGATTTACATGTCTTCCTCTATTTCATTTTCACAAATTCCAATTCTCAGATTAGGGAGTTATTTGTTCTCAATTGCATTGTTTTGTCAGATGGAATTGCATCCTGCTCCTGTTGCTCCACTCTGCAGCAGCAATGTTTTTAGTCAGTCTCTGAACTGACAATGACTCGCGACTTTGTCCTACCAGAAAATGCTTTTTCCTCTCACTACCCACACCACACTACCCACCACCAAACTCCATGAAATTTGCTGACTAACTGCAGAATTACATAAAAGCATCATAGCAAAATTAATTTTTTCAATGTTTGCTGGATATTGGAGGCAAAAATCAGTGTTTTAAGTTTCCAAACTGTGAGCAAGGTGCATGTGTTGTGTCTAAAGCCACAGCACTTAAGAATGGCTAAATGTGGCAATTTAAATGTTTACCACTCAGGAACTGAGTCACAGAGAGACTCTCTTGCAGAATAATTATGTTTGCATTATAGAGATTCACAGTAAATACACAAAAAAGAAGTCTCTTGAATAAATTTCACATTAAAGCACATCTATCTTATGTTCTGAATGCATTGAGTCTACAGCCATTTCAAATTGTGCAGATACACCTAAAAATAGACATCAACCACAGGAAAAATAATTTATAGCTATGCTAGACAAGTGTTATTGATATGTGCTAATCATGAACTAGTCAAAACCAAAATTAGCTTGTTCTTACCACTCATCAGTGAAGTCCAGTTTTATTGTGCTTGTAGTCGTTCCTTCTGTACTGTAGTGCAAACTTAAAACTGGTTCACCTGTTCCTGTTCGTGGCTTATCACTCTCTGTAAATATGGGGTGGATAAAGTTTGAACAGGCATTAGAAATGCACATCAAGTTGCTATAATTCTGAAGATTAATTTATTTATCAAATGTGGCAGTAACATATATAATGTCTGTTTAATGTCTCTTACAGCCCAAGCAAAAATTTAAAAAGTTCCAGAGTAAACACACCAAATTTGCAATGCTTGTAAAATGGTCTAACATTATATATAATTATAAGCAAACAAAGGAGATGCTGTCCTTCAACATGCAAGTAAAAAAAATTTCAGATAGATATGTGTACACACAATATAATCATTAATAAGCAGATCCATTTTGTAGCAAATATATTAATAAGATTATTTTAAGCGGCATTCAGTCTTTTTGCCTAAGTAAATACACGTGAAAAAAAGATTATGAGGTCTAGACATAATCAGCCTAGAAAAATCACCATCCTCTACTTGGTTGCCTACTTAGAACCCAGACAACTACCAGTACCCTTAGCCTGCTGTAAATTGTCAGTCAGTGGTCATAAAAATACTGTAAATTCATGATTCAAGAGTTTTATGCTTAAAACCCTATTTTATATTATACTAACTGCAAGCAGAAGGGAGCACTTGTAAAATGGGCTCATTCACAATTTCCAGCAAAAGTGAATGGAACTGGAAACCACAGCATACTGGTCACTCCTCTGCTGCAGAGATGGTTCTAAGGATGTTAAGGGGCTCCTTCAGAAGAGAACTGCTCAAAGCCATCCATCCATCCATCCATCCATCCATCCATCCATCCATCCATCCATCCATCCATCCATCCATCTCCTTGGAGTAAATAAAGTTCATGGTCACCACCTATCCACAAATGGCAAGTTTGCCATCAGTCCTGAAGTTGGGCAATACTAAAAAGTTCATGGAAAGCAGCATCAGATGGAGCCTCCCTACAGAGGTGCCATTCTCTCAGAACTCAGAGGGAAGGTTTATTCAGTGTATTCAAGTGGCCACTAAAAGTCTCTGCTGTCTTGCTTTTCCTGACTACTGAGCCTTTCATCTCAGGATTATTTGGACAAAGCCTTCTGTCCTTTCTTTAGTTTCTAGAATACGAAATGGGACTATAAATATCCTTGCAGTATTGGCAGCACACTGACAAGTGTAATAAAGGAAAAGCTGCAGATCATCTGTGGAAGTCAGTTAAAACCTAACGTTGCATTTAAACACAAGCCTACAAATTTCCCCACTAAAAAGGCTGTTGTCATAACAGTAATGGCTACAATACCTGGCACAGGATACTTAATTTTAAAGATACAATTACATTATAGCAACTATGAGATAGCACATCAGAATTTAAGCTAACAATCAATGCTCATATTTTTAAACTGCTGACAGGCAGAAGCCCACTCACAGGATCAGAGCAGTGATCAGCTGTGCCAAAGAACTTTAAATATGAACTTCTACATGTTCTGAAGAGAAATTTAAAAACCCAAAACATACCAACATACCACAAAACCCCTGAAAGAACAAATTAGAATACTTTTTTTTTTAAATGAAAGAGAATTAACCAATTACAACCATGACCCTCATAATGCACAAGGCATGAGCCCCACTCCATGGGAAGAAAAGCTAATAGCCCCTTTAAATTAAAGTTCCAGTTACACTCTTGTTAGAGTGGAGCAAGGATAAAACTGATTGAAAGAAAGTTTATTTAAGGAACTGGAAACCTAAGAAATGTAAGGAAATATTTTATAATGCTATATAGACAGTTTGAACAAAAGTGACATTCTTTCTTAACTAAATGGGTGCTTCCTCTATCTTTTGACAATCTATGATTTATAAAATCTCTTTTTATAAATGTCTGTGCAGACTTCAAACATCTCTTCCTCAGCAAGTAGAAATATTGATTGATCCCACATACTGCACAAGTCACCAGGAACTGACACTGAAAGCCAAAAGTGAGAGTGGGAGAATTCTTCAGCTCCCTTTTAACAGCCTCAGACAAGACAGATCTTTGAGTTGGGAACCCAGCTAAAGACAGACAATTTCCTGCTGTGAATAATCCAAGACAACCCCCAAATAATGACTTTACTCATGGACTTCCTACTGCTGTGCAAGGTTGGCTTCAGCACAAAACCACTTAATGCTGCCAATCAAAGTAACCAAACCTGGCTATCTACAACGAGCCAACTGATACAATACCAGGATTGTATTTCTTAAAACCTCAGGGTCTGAAAATCTAACCAAGATGCATAAAGACTGGCTATACTTACTCTGAAATTTGTCCACACCCAAAAATTTGGAAGAATTGCTGTAGACATCACTAAAGAGGGCACTGACTGAGAAATTATTTTTACAAGTTTCTGGGAACAGATAGCTGTTAAACCATACTGGATAACAGCATTTTCCTCAATCTACAATAACATGAACTACAATTTGAATGGGGTCAGTTTCTTCTTTCAAGTAACTTTAGGGCATAACACAGGCTCTAATAAGAACAAGAAACTTTTAAAAAGACAGATTAGAGAAGAATCTGATAATAAACTGCAGAGAATTAGTTGTGTGGTTCAATATTTGATATTGAATTTACACTGCTAATGAAAGTTGACTGGGAGCATCTGTGAAGAAAATGCTTTGCCTCCTACACAACTGAATATTCTTTCAGCTATGAAAGAGTAACATAAACCCTACAAATCTTGAACTCTGTTTTCCGGGAAAGATGTGATGGCTTAAGACTGCCCAGATTAGAATTAAGCTCTGTTCTCTTCCTCATCCCATCAGGACAGATCTACTTCAAACTGATAATGAAGGGAAGGAGAGGAAAATGGTCCAAATTCTGTGATCTAGGCAATTCAGTTTATTAATCTGGTTGCCAACTCTAGCAGAGTAATCACTGCTACAAGAGAAAGCTGTAGCTTGTCAACACCTTACTAAATTTTATTTTAAATTCCTCAAAAATACCTTGAAACTTAATTTTACAGCCAAACACAAGATATTTTGAAGACACTATCAATGACTTACAGTTATTTCATAATGAACACTGTCTAAAGCACACTCCCATTAAATGGTCCATTCTCCAGGCGCCTACAGCAAGGAGACACTTTTAAACTACCACTCTTAAAACTGAAGACACAATTTCATTCATAACCTGACATGAAAAACAAACCCACAAGCCAAACTGCAAAACTGACAGCAACAACCTTCATTGAGACCCAGTTTTTTCCCTTAGAAAATGAACCTGTGCAAGTGTAACTTCACAGACACTGAGGGTCTCAACCATAAAGAGGTAAGTGCATAAGGACAAGTTTAGGGATTGCATTTCCTAATGAAACTAACACTGTAAGGAACTTCAAGCCAGTTCACCACATCTCAAATGCTGCCCTGTTCACTTATCTATTGGCAACCTCATGAGAAGAGGAGAGATAACTTCTCATTAAAAAAAACCCCAAAATAATTCCTATCCAGCACTATATGCTGTGTGAAGACTTAAGAGAGATACTTCTGAAAGGCAGAAAAATTGATCCAAAGAGGAGAAAATAAGTTGTGTATTTCAGAAAAACAGGACTTCTGTGAGAAGGCTTTAACACGTGAAATTTAATCAGGCCTCGGGTTCCCTCTTTACTCATTCCATCTCAGGCAGTACCTTAAAATCCTTACACTGCAATAGATCTAAATGTCAACCCTCCACTATTACAATCACAGTCCAAAACATTTTTAAAAAGTCAAGTGTAGATGACTGTGATCCATTTGAAACCATTTTGTACACACAGCAATGACTTCTGGGTTCTGCTGGACTGTCAGAATGCTGGCATTATAAATGTACATGATTGCAATGAGAATCAAAAGATCTTTAAACCCCAAACTAGTCTTAAAACATGAATGCCAACAAGAGAAACAGGTCCAACAGAGGACAGCTGATTCAGTACTAAATTAAGAGAAGGCAGGAATAAGAAGGAAAGGTAATTTCGCATGAAAAGAACTATTATGACTTTCTTCATTAACTACTTAAACTATTTTGAGACTTCAAATGGAAGTTAAACTAATGCAGTTAAACTTCAGAAATTCAGCTGGACCTCAGCAAACTATTCTTTCTGCTTATCATTTGAACAAAAGATTTCCTAATAAATTTTTCAATTCCTTTTCCAAATTCCTAGTTTGACTAATTAGAAGTAACATTGGCTGCTAACAAAGCAGAAAAATATTGCCTTAAAACAACTGGAGAACTGGTGTACTGAAAAGCAAATGTATTTTGGGTTGGTTTTTTTTTCCCCACATATTAAAAAACCTGACGTACTTCTATGAGAGGAAATCTCTTAGTTCAAGTAACTTAATGAAGAAAAAAAAACAGTTTTCCTAAATTTTTAGTTGTAAGAAACTTACAGACTTTCTATGTTAGTTCTAGGTTATCCTACTCTGATCAAAAAATGTCTTATTCTGAGTTCACAACAGAGAGCATAACTTGGCCACTTGTTATAAGCAAGGTTTCCAGCTAAACCTGATTGTTGGAATGAATAACTAGCAAATTTACACATCGAGGTTTAAGATTATTTCATCACAAAATGTATTTCCACAAAAAGAATTTATTTTGTCAAGGTGTAGCTTGATCTTTTTTCCCAACTTTCTGGCATCCTAAAGTAAGCCATAATCTCAATAGTTGCCAAACAGACTATTTTTCAGAAGTGGGATTTCAAAATTGCTTTCTAGTTTGGAATGTGAAAGAAGACAAAGCTGTTTTGTGGGATTTGAGCTATTAAATCTCTACAGACACTTTGATATGGAAGCATAATGCAGACTGTATGGCAATCTATTTTTAAAGTAGCATCTATCACTCCTTAATTATTCAGCCATAAATATTCCCTACAGATGACATTGATGCAGCTGGAATAGGGTCACCTCTGGCCCACTTCAGTGCTCACAGTTTGGAGACTGGGCAGAGAGAAAGCTCCCAAGCATTCTGTCCAGTCCACAAGGATCCTACAAGAAACACCAGTACCTGTTCAGCAGGAGGGGTGAAGGACAAGGGGATACAGAGGGAAGATGCACCTCAGTTCAATGGGTGCCCTGGAGTTACTCAAACTGTGCAGGAATCACAAAGCTGCACATCACTCATGGATAAGAGAAATAATATGGCATTATGAAATTAAAAGTTATTGCAATCTTGATATTTGCCCTTTGATCCCAAAAAAAAAAATTGAGAAGAAACCCAACCTGTTCAAATAATTAATTTTACTTTGTATTTTACAAAAATATTCCAACTGTCTGTAAAATATGAGACACTTACTGTACCTACACTGAACCGTAGTAATTGCATGGAGAATCGAGCTTAGGATGGCTTTCAAAGACAACAATTAACCTCACTCTGTTAATCATATTGATCATTAAATGAGTTTCCAGCAGATCTGCTTACAGAATTCTACTATATGTGGATGAACAGCACTTTTAGACTGTTTCTCATAATGAAAAGCAACTTTAAAAGAAGCATTGCAACCAGCTATGGCTGGGTATAGCGCATTTCCTGTCACACGCACCCTGTGGCTCATCAAGTGACATGGATCCAAGCTGTTTGTTAACCACTGAAGAAGGAGAATCTGAAACAAAAACGAGATTTCAACTTAAAACATAAGCAGCAGAGAACTGCACAGCAATGTCACGATCATATGTTAGTTTAAAATAAAAAAGCAGCAACATAAGGAAGCTTTGGGTTTGTTTAATGAGCAGCCAGCCATATTGCATTTTCTAGGCATGACAGAAGCAAAGCCACTTGTTTCAAACCATTATTTATTCACTGAGCAGCCTGAAGCTTGCTGACATGTTGATAATGAAAATGCCTGTCCATTACCAAATATTTTACTGTGTTCTTCACACTTCTGACATGACAGGAAAAACATAGAAGAGTCACGACTCCTAAAGCCTTTGCTCCAGCTACCAAATGACGCCAGTATTTCACACCATGTGCAAAATGTGAATTTCAGAATATTTATACTTCAGCATAAAATACTCCATGGCGTACCAGTACCTCCAATAATTAAATTTCTCTTTTAATAATAATATTTTAGAACATCAAAGCACCAAAACACATCCCACTTATATGACACTTTGGTAGTTCTGCATTCTTAGATGCTGCACCTCTGATGACTGAGAACAAGTCTCGATGAGTCTATCACAGTACCACACCCTTCAGTCTTACAAGCATCACCATCAATCACGTAAACAAATAAATAGATAATCACCCCCCTCAGCAGGTAAGTGCCTTTTTCCCCCTGGACACTACCAGTTAATAACTATCACCAGCACTCAATCATTGCACAGACACAATAGACGTAATATTCAGTATTTTTCTATGAGTCTATTTCCCTTGTCACCTCTGAAGACCGGATCTTTCTTCTGTATTATCTGAAGATGAGCTGATGTACATAAATTTATGCAATATTCAAAAGATATTGGCTAGAGTATCATATCTTGGTTCCATTTGATAATCATCTATTATAAACAAATTCATCCTAAACTGAAAGGATTTAATATCCTGTATTACAAACTGAGTCACAGTCTGCCAGCATCACAACATGCTAAGTGAATTTTAACATAAATGTACATCCTGGATGAGGAAAGCAATGAAATAATACCCTCTCCTACAGGAAGCTCCCTTCCAGCTTTGAGCCAGAATCACCAGTGAGACCTGTTTTGTAGTACAGCCATTAGACCTGCTAAATTGACCAAGCTGCTTTAAATACATGTATTCTCAAGCAGTTGTTCACTCCCAGCCATTGGCAGAAGCATGACAGTGTGCTCCTTTGCCACACTGATATCCAGGAGCAGGGAAGGGAAGGAGGAGCAAAGGAGAGAGACCAGAAAAGTTTGAGGCAGTGTGTTCTGGAAGGTACCTTGTTTTGGGAACTGGGCTTGCACAGCTTATTTCTGTAACTGAGGAACATGAAATTGGTCCTGGTTTGTCTTCCTTGCTCAACCATGCCCATGCCTTGCACCAAGCACACCTAAGTCAGACCACAGAATTTATCATCTAGATTTATGGCATGTAGTTATTAAGCAGAAGATTTGTAGCATTAATATATTTTACTTTCCCGAAGTGAAATGTGCCTTATCTATAATACCTAAATCAGAAGAGAAGGATTTTCAGGGGAGTTTTTTCAATGGACTAATAAGCCACTTTTTAGAAGGTAAATCAGAGCAAAAAGCTGGTGTACAGATGCTCCACGTCATGAGATGATCTCTGTGTGTTCCAGCAGACTCAGCACAGGAATCTGTGCCTCTTTCAAGGGCTCTCTTTGATCTCGAGCTCACAAAGTCCACGGCTGGGATTAACTTGTATCAGAAGGGCTAAAGGGAGGGCAGATCCTGGGCTGGAAGCTGAGAAACCTAATGCATGACAGTGATCCCAGCCATGCTCTGTTCCTGCACTCCAATCCTTTTCAAAAGCTCATATGCCCTTGTTTAAAAGGTATTGTGTGCTGCCAAGTATTTCACTTGGCTGCAAGAGCTCATCTCATCAACTCTGTAATTCAGACCTGTATGATCAGAAGACTGAACTAACAAATATTAATTAGAAACTTTAAGAAATTACATTTACTACCCTTACCAGCATTTCTAATTGCATTAAGACCTCACTCTATACAGCAGCAAGTAAAAAAGTAGGTATGTTTTGCCATGTGCATCATTCAACCACAGTAAGAGAAAATGAAAAGGTTTCCAGGTAGAAGCCCGTGCCAAAGGAGGCTTAAACCTCCCACATCTCACTGTTGCACCCAAGTCTCCATACGACTCTGTGAATGCATTTCACTTTAATAAATGAACATTAAACCAACATATAGGAAACATCCTAAATACCTGAATTAGCATGGTCAAGAATAGAGTTGTTTGTAGCAATTTGAAGCCCCCTTGTTTCCTTTTCCAAGTACCCTGAAGCCACAGATCACCAGCACCCCCTCAAGTGGCTCTGCAGTCTGGAACTCGCACCTCAGGCAGGGAAATCAGCATGACCATGAAACCAGCCTAGAGAAGTTCAGGTAAATGCCTCTTTTTTTAATATATGGCTTTGTTTTGTAAAAAAATCTGAAAAATATACTTTCATAATTTCTTATAAAGCTTTTAAAAAACAGTATTACCAAAACTGTGCCATATAGTTAAAAAAACAAACAAAAATCCAAACTCTTACCTGAGCCTTCACAGGCTGGGTCTACATCCCAATGCAGTTCACCACTGGTTGTAATGTCACCAGTACATTCTAAACTGGAGCACCACTTAAAGAGGGAACTGGAGATTCATAAATTTGGGGAACCTCAAACAGAAAATAGAAGATAATTTTAAGGTCAGTTATACGCTGAAGGATCTTCCTATAGTTTGGGCAATCAGCACCTGACTTCACCAGAACTTTAGCATGCCACCTCAGCTTTGGTTGAAAAAGAATCTTCCTTGTATCACCAGCTTCAGGGTGAGATCCAAAGCAGTGAGAATTGTTTTAAAGTCCTAAACATGATACATGTAGAGGAATCTAAGAAATTAAATACTTGACTTAATAACTATAAATAGTTGCTTTGCTCAGTGAGTATGCTCTCACATATTGTGCACTTGTAATATTATTTCTACATCTTCAAATAAAATTTCTACATTTGAGTGTTAGCAAAGAATCTAATGATAAAAACTGCTGCCATTCCTTTGTTTTTCTCCAAAAGCTTTCACACAGAAATTAGGTCTAGTTTGCTCTACTTTAATGACTCACTGTATAGATCAACCAAAAGCTAAAAAAACCCCAAAAGTTGATTTGCAGCACAGGTTCTGTAATGTGCCAGCATGCACATGTATATATATCTGCATTCCACAGCAAATGCAGTATAAATCAAATTTTTTTCTGCTAGGAAAAAAAAAAAAAGAGGCTAATATTGATTCATGGTTTTGTGGGTAAGATTAGGTATAATGACCACTGCAGGAACGCTTGATCTAGAATATGTTTTTTCTTTTTCACTTCATGATCAGCTGGTTCACATTTCTGTTACTTTTCAAATTGAATTCTCCGAATGAGAAGTGATGTAGTAGTGGTGATGCATATGTGGCATAGCAGCAATAACAACAGGTTAAAAAGGTTTACTTTCTTTGTTGTTTGCATATAGCACATAAATGCAGTCAGTTTAAATACTGCACAGGATGTAAATGTTATGAAATGCAACAAAAATGCAAGGAAAAACTAAGTTCTGAGGGAGAAACCATACAACAAATAAAAATCCAACTAAACTGAAATATTTACAGTAGTTTCCCTAATTAAAGTGGCAACCAAAAATATCTGAATCTATTTAATACCTAAGCAATGGCTTGAAGACAAAATAGACCTGATCCATGCAGCACACACTGCTTCTAAAATTCAGCCAAATTCCAAATTTAGACAATACTCAAGAGGGGTATCCACTAAAACAAAATCTGCGTCATCTGAGACCTTTTGTCTCAGAGTCCAGTAGTGAATCATTATTCATCTATCTTTCACATTCAAAAATATAAACTTTTTTTTAATATTTTTCTAAATAGGTTAACTACTACAGACTGATCTTACAAATTCTCAGGTAACTGGGAGACAGAATAACTACCACACAGCCTAATTTTCTATTAAACCTGTAAAAGCTTTCAGCTCTTGACATTTTCTACTTGTAATTTCTTAAATGGCTGGAATATTTTTCTCTTCCTACTCAAGCTTCTGTGCCTGCAAAGATAAGGATTAATAATGAAGCACAAATCAGAAGAAGTGGCCTTAGTCTCACACTGAATTCCCTCCAAAATTGCAAGTGCAAATTATACAGGTTTTATCAGACCAGGGATTGAGAACTTGCAGGCACATTTTGTAGTGTACTTTTTTTTTTGTTTGAAAATTTACAAGTAGTATGTGCCTGAGAACAGAATACCCGCCTCATGACAGGGCAGCAAAGACAACCTCTCAGGAAAAAAAAATAGAGATTGTCTCTGCACAAGAATTTATTACTTTTAAAAGACTCCAAACAATTCAAAACTACTCATTTATTTTTCTCCTACCATATTTCTGAATAGCCAGCTAAGCACAGGCTTAGAAAACAACGTGTCTATGAAGAAGCTAGAGACCAAAAATGTGCAGCTGTGATTTTCCAAAGGAATAGATTATGAATAAGCAACTTGCAAAAACAAATCTTGGGAGGTCAGAAAAGGAAAACAAAAGAAAGTAACTCTCAAAAAAAGAAATGAGCAAGTACCAAGAATATCTCCATGTCCAGAGTGCAGAAATCTTATGAAGTAAATAAAAAGTGCAAAGCAGATCCCCAGTCAAAAGAAATGAGCTTCATTTGTTCTCTCCCAGAGCAGGGGAAGGAGGAATGCAATGAAAGAAGCTGATGAAGCACTACAGGAATATATTATTTTTACACATACAAATAGAAAGGAAAAGAGAATGTAATCTCTTATCAAATTTCTTTAGAACTAATTGACCAAACATTAAATATTTTCAATTTAAATTTCCCATTTTATAACTTCCATTGCCTATATTGCTGAAGACAACAATTCCACCCACCAGACCAAACCTCAATAAGATACATCCCAATGAGCTGGAGGTCAGGCAGAAAAATGGTTCCCCTTTTGTCTCCCCAGGAATAAATGTTTCCATAGCACTGAGTAAATCTGTCTTTCAAAGCAATTATTTAGTAAGTAAAATGGTTAAATTTGCAAATTCATTGTCATGTAATCCATGATATGACAATGTAAAATGTAAATGTAAATTCATTTACATGCAGAAAGAGATAAATATTTGAATATTAGTTTCCTCCAAGGCTGTGGCTCCTGGTGATCCCAAACAAAAGGACTGGATGTTTCCAATAGTTCCCATAAAGTTCTAACCATGTGGGAACTCAAAGAACTCCAAGAGGCAGTGTTGGGGAGGTCCAAACTATGTACAAGACCTCTCTGCCTCCCAGACAAAGTAATTACTCACCTTAAACCCTTCCTCTGTGGCACTATGGATCCTACAGTGCGCTGTAGGAACCCCACAGGCAATGGGGAGTAAAAAAATTACATTGCATCCTTTAAGGAGCACTAAGGAACAGATGGGAGAGATGTACCAAGTGAAACACAAACCAACACACCCTTCAGAGGTAGTAAAATCCCCACAGATAAACCTCCAGACATGGCTGTAAACAAACTTTATTCCCTACTTCAATTCAGTGGGAAGCAATTTAGCAAAAAAAAAAAAATTAAAATGAAGCCATTCTGAAAAGGAAATGGAAGATCAGGATTTATTGACTGTACTACAATTTTTCCTCTATCAATACTTATATTTGAGTTAATAAATTCTGATGCTCAGTTTGCTTAAAACAAAAAAAAAGAGAAAACCAAAATTGGTAGATTTTTGGGGTGTTTGTTTTTTTTTGTTTGTTTGGGGTTTTTTTGTTTGTTTGTTTGTTTTGTTGTGGTTTTTTTGTTTGTTTGTTTTGTTTTGTTTTTTTTTTGGTCCTGGCAGGAAACTGCAGCCCCCTAGAAGGCCACCATTACAACTGCTGTTCCTGTTCTCCTACAGGTACCCATGGTTGCCACCCCTAAGACAGGCACACCCCCTCCCAGGATGTACTGGTTTCCAAAACACTCTAAAACCTCACTGCAGTATTTTCTAGTGTAGAAAGTTATTCAAAATTCAGTAATTGCATATTGTGACTAGAGCATCAGCCACTGTTCCATTAAATTGTTCTGTGGTGCTCCAGATTAAGGAATAGACTGAACCATGGCAAGATAGCTGCAAATGTGTGACACAATCCTTAAAAGCAATTTAGCCACATCTCAACTGTCACAGGATTTATCCACAGAAGAGACACTGCTAGACATGACTTTGCAACATAAAATACACTGAATTCTCACACAGCATGCAGCTCACTCATTTTTACATGGTGCCACAACAAAATTTGCTTCAAGTTTATGCTTTAGGATTTGCCTCTTTATTCATATGCATGCTTCTGCCCTAACTTTCTCAAATATGTTATTGCAAACATATTTGAGGCTTTCTTGTAATCATTTTTAATTTCAGTAAGACAAGAGAGAAAGAGGATGGTGAAATGAAAAGTTGCTCTGTTCAAAAAAAGGAGAGCATATCTGGGGACTTTGGCTAGGTACAAGTATTTTCACTACACTTGTTGTAAAACCATAGCACTGAGGAGTGCCAAAACTCTGTTTTACTGAATTGTTACTCTGATTTAGAACACATGCTAACCCAAAGCCAAGTCGTAAATGTTACTTTTGGATACAAGTAGCACCAAAATGCAATTTCAGTGCGCAATTCTCCTTCTACTCAGAACGCAGCAATTTCTTGCTCAGGTGCTCTAAGGATCATTGCACAAGCCTGATACCATGCACCTAGAAAACCATTTCCACATAGTGTCACTCAACCCAAACACGTCAGATCAATAAACCTGTCCATCCAGCTGTTTCCCTGACCATGTGATGATAAACACCACCACATGCAAGGCAAGACAAGCAGCGAATGCAGGAAACGCCTTGCTCTGGAGGAGAAGCATCTCAGCAAACAACAGCAGCACAAACTACAGCTACATCATCTGCTGCAGAAACCTTGGCAAGTGACAACCTGCTGCCTGAGAGTCCTGTGAGGAGCCCTTAGGGGTGGCCTGCTCAGAAGAGGAGGGCTGTGGCGCAGAACCCCCAGCCAGCTCTCGCTGTCTCTGCTGCTCTGCCTTCTTTAGCCTCAGTCGCTGCAGGCCCCTACGGATTATTGCTAACTCGGGTCCCATTAACTCTGACAAACAGGGAGGGGAAACAGAGAAAGGGGGGGAGAGAGAAGCATTGAGGAATCAATATATAGAACAGAGAGGAGGGGTGAGGGACTGACCAAAGAGACAAGCAACAGGTACTAAGTGTTACTACAGTGGGAAAAAAAATTACAAACAGCCAGAAAGCATAAAATAGAAATATTGAAATTGATTTTCTCTTCCTAAAGGCATGAATCACAGGACTTAAATGTCCAGGATTTGTGCCATACAATACAGACCCCTCCCCATCTCCAGCAATGAAACCATTAAATAAAGAATTATTTCAGGAAAATAGATACAGCCTGGTTAAATCAAAACAAAGCACACAATAGACATATTCATTTTGATGTTCCTAACACACAGAATAAATGAGAATATTTGGTGTAAAACTATGCAACTGTGGTCTACAGGTAATGTTTCCAAATGAATGTAATAGCTTCCTGATGATTCAAAAAAAACCAGGTACATTCTGACCAAACCAAACCGGTGCAAAAAGTAAACTGGAACTATGGAAAGAGAACAACAGCTAAACCAAAAATTAGATTTGTCTGTGAACTCATTTTTCATTTCAGACATTGCCTGTGATTGAGGATTTACAGTCTGAAATCACTGTTAAGTGGTCCTACAGACAAAGTAATTTATAGGATCAAAAGCAATTCTTACTAGCATCCTCTTAATAGATCATTCTTTTAGTCCCATCTTCAGAGGCTGCACTGTTTTCATCATTTTGTCTTTATTCGTTTGCCAGTTAAACTATTTGGGCATGTTCATTGCCTGATTACCAGTACTTTTGCAAACTACTATAAAATGAGATGTCCAAGCAATTTTTTATTCTTTTCATGCTCTTTGCAGATTTCCTCCACTTACACAAGTGCTGTGTGGCAGGTGCTCCTCTTTAAATAACACAGATTGTGTCTTTAATGGCAGTGCTTGAATCACATAATGTTAAAATAGCAGAGAGCATTACATTGGCATGGGGCCTTTCAGTCAGGCAAAAGCTTAACAAATATTCTGTAACCCTTATCCACACAGTGAAACAAACAAATCCTAAATTTTCTTTTATAAAGAGAAACAAACCCAAAACCAGAATCCAGTAATTGGAAAGTTAGTGACAAGCACCACTTAATACTGAATGGCCATGAGGTTTAATGTACTTAGTCTAATATCATTTCTGGGAAAAACCTACTCTCAGTTTATGGTTGATAAGGTGTAACAAAAATAAAGATATAGTTCCTAAAAGGAATATGGCATCAAGGAGATTTGCTCTGAATTATTTTCATGTCCCAAAACCATCTATGGAAATAAAAACTCCAAATAGCCTAGGGAATACTTCTATGGGAATTTCAATGATGCTGAAAATTGCAGTTTTCAGTACTTGCTGCTGATTCAATTCCACTGAGTTAACAGACAGCCACAATTTAAGATGTAACAAGAACTACAATACCAAATGTAAAAGCTATCCTGGATATGCTCAGTGATAACACCTTTTAATATATTCCAGAATATCGAAGCAAATGTTTATTTTGCCAGCAAAATGGAGTGAAGAAATAGAAATAAATAAACAATAAACCCCCCCAGTTATTGTCACATTTCCATTCAAAATTTACAAGTTACCTTATATCAGAACACATATTAGGGTTAAGCTTTGTACTATTTATCCAACTGGCCCCCTGCATCCCCTCCCCTGTGTGTATCTGGAATTTTATTTATGAGAAAAACGGTATTATATTTTACTGTTTGTTGTACCTAGTGTTTACTAGTGGTTTAAAACATCAGCATCTTAAAACTAATATACAAAAATTAAAGATTTCCACTGAATGGCACAAGAAGGGCAAGAAAATAAATTTGTAGTATTTTTCCTTAGTGACAAGCACGACAATCTCCAGCAATTGTTCTCATTATATACATATATAAAAAAATTATTCAAATGTTCTGGGAGTAACAGGCTACTGAGATTTTGCACTGATTTTGTTGTTTAATTGTAACTTAAATGTTCAAATTTCTAGAATATGTATTCTGCTAAAGAAATCTATCCCACTGAGACCCAGCACCAAACCATTTCTGTACTGACTCATTTTTGAACAGGCACTTTATCTCTTAATATTTTAAAAAGTAATTCAGATATAGAAGCTTGAATGCTCACCACATGACACATTTTCTGGAACACCAAACCAACAATAAATTTGAACCGTACACTTATGCAAAGGTATTGTGATTTCAAGCACAGGATTACCATGAGGGCCTGTGTTGAGTGTAGAAATGATTTATGGAAGCTGTTTACAGGCCTGGGTTAGGAATTCATGCTCTGATTCTAAAGAAGTCGTTTCCTGAAAACAAGTTCTTCATTTGCTGACTCTTTGCTACAATATTCAAATTTGTATCTGCCATGACTTTACACAAAATAGTGGCTGAAAATCTTTTTCCCTTCTTCCACCTTCCAAAATGCTTTCCCAGTCACCCACTTACAACACACTTCTGTCTAGGCTTCCTACTCAGCCCCACTGTATTTAAACTATTCCTATTATCACTTTCCCTCTCATGTCACCCCAAAAAAGCAGCAGGTTTTATTCACCTTTAAATGCAGGTGAACAAGCTCAGGGAATCCTGTCCTTGATGCAGATGGCAGATAGATTTATAAACTACAGACTGTGAGTAAATAAAATCTCACAACTGAGCACAGCCTCAGGATACCAGGGTACATAAATGTTGCACAATGGACATTCCCAATGCAGCCTGCACATCCATAGACCCAGTGCTACCCCTCTGCCCAGGAGCTTCCCCTCTTCCTGAACTCACTCATGTTACCCAAAACCTTGTTCTACAGTTGCTCCAGTGTCTCTTTTGCATTGCTTCTGAAACAGTATGCTTATTAGGTGTGCAAACACCCTGCACTACTACATTAATGCCTGCATGAGTCCAGTAAACAATTTTAAGGTGCCAATCTGACACCCTGATTAGATTTAGTCAAAGAATCTAACAAATATTATACAGCAAATTAGAAAGTATCCATTGTCTGTCACCAAACATCACTACACCCCTTTCAAAACTAAATATATTCTGAAGTCCAAAGTGACGCTGATAAAGAAGAAATACTCTTAGAAAAGAGCTAGACTAAGAAATATCTTCAGCTTCATGCTAGCAGAATAAACTTTTGCTTAGAAATTCAAGCACATTCAGAGAAAAATCTTTTTCTGGTCAGCACAGATTCCTTAAAATGCAGGCTAGAAAATGCATCACAATTCCAGAAATCCTCTCAGGTGCATAATCATCTTGAAACCCACAAAGTTTCAATGACATAGCTTGAAGCAATTATGTTTAATATGGTAGCTACTGACTCTGAAATGTTGAGGATGGAGGTTCTTCCTGAAGGACAAATCCCCCACCTCCCCTGATTTTAACAGGCAGAGGTTCTGCTATTCATTGCACTGGTGCTGCTACAGCCAAATCCCAGTGGAAGAGGGCAAGACGTCACTACAGTCCATGAAGACAACAGTAAGTTTAGAAGAAAATAAGCAAAATGTTTTTATTTCTACTACAAAATACTGGTGATCCCTTTGCAAATTTCTTTTTCAGACAAAGGTATTTAGTTAATGGTTTTACTCTTTCTTTAAACCACAGCTGCAACCACTAGGTAACTATAAAACACCTAAGTCTCATTAAGGATGTGCAAGGAAGAAAACAGAGGGAGATCAATTACCCAAAATATCCTAAAAGAGAATTGTTTCTTATTTTTCACAAACAATGACAAGATGGATTTCTTCTCACCAGACTGATGCAGCACAGGCTGAGTTGAGGCCCCAAAAGAAGGCCTTTGTTCATTATCAGGAGAGGACAATAATGAAGTTGAAGGGGGACTTTCTGTTGAAGATGATGTTGAAGGAGCTTGAGCAGACATGGTAGAAGAGGAAGATGATGGAAGCTGTTCAGAACCATCTACTTCCATTGCAGTTTCTGATTCTCTACTAGGCGCCATGTTATTAGTAGAAGGAGCATCAGTCCGATTAGTCCCACCTTTGATTAAAAATAAAACAAAAAAGCAAGAAAAAGAGCTCAAAAGTAAACTTACTCTGCCTCTAAAGATTCCTTTGCACTATCATTCCTAAGGCAAATAAATGTGCTCAGTTCTTCAGTGCACTAAAATTTTATTTACACCTAGGAAAGGCTGATATTCCAAGCCTGCACATCCACTATAAACACAATTTCTGTTGTTGAAAAGAAGGAAATCACCTCTGGACCGCGATCTTCCTCGTCCTCGATTGCTCTGTGCAACTTCACTGGCTTCTTCAAACCACCTTGACAGCATGTCTGACATCCTCTGCATCAGAGAGACATTGGGACTCTGCTCCCCTGTAGAACAAATGGTGCTGAAGTTTCATCTACAAGTTCACCAAAAAGTATCTTCCCCCCCTTATTTCTTCCAGGAATGGAGACCACCCCTCACCCCCTTCTCCCACAAGAAACAGTTCCCTTCAGCCTGTTCCCAATGCCCCTGTCTATCCTCATTTCCACAGTACAGGTCCCTGACCCTCTGCTGGGATCCCTCATTCCCCTCCTGCACTTCAAGCAGAGCAGCTCTGACCTTAAAAAATGGAATTGCAACGGCCAAAGAAAACAGACTAAAGGTGGTTAAACATGCCATAGGGAATATTAACAACATATTAAAAAAAAAGGGTTTCAGAAGTCCACAGGCAACAGAACCACATGCAGATTGTAAAGGAGTAGACAGGATCACACCCCCCAGTGTTTCTAATCCAGTAATTCCAAATACAGGAGGAGCAAAAAGACAGACTAAGGTAAGAGGACAGGCTCGTGTTCTCTCCCTAAACAGCATCTCCTACTGCCTGTGTCAGGTACAGAACCCTAGACACTTCTATTCTAGTTTGGGGAAGCAGGAAAATGAGAAAAACAGCACAGAAAATCTGGAAATGGAAACTGTAAGCAGAAAAGGGAGGAAGATTTAAGGGAACTAGAGTCAAATACTTGGAATCCCACAGCTTGTCAGATTTAAACAGAAACACATTATTAGATGAAAATTAAGATGAGTGACAAAAAAGGCTCTGCCCTGCTTTGGTATCCCAGTTTTTGATACTCAAGCATCACTTCGGAAATGCTCTATTTACTAAAATCTCAAGCAATTGAGTAATATATTATAAACATGAAAATATAAGCATAAAGTTAGCCACCCTGTGTCACTAAATGACATTATAAACATTAAAAGTATAATATAAGAATCCTATTGCTTTGAATTCCAGTCCCCTAATGTAACCATTAAAGAGCATTTCATTTGTAATTGTGATTGCTTATGAGGTGTGACTGGGAAAAAAAAGAAATAAGTGCTGGTGTTAGCCCCTGAGCAGTGACAATGAAAAAAAAGCTCTCGTTTTCTTACATCAGCCTAAATGAAACAATATAATTTTCCTGGTAAGAATACTTTCAATATTTTCAATTTTAAAAATCATTGTACAATAGCAGCTCTGTGCTAAAGTCTAAGAGAACCATTTAAAGGCTTGGCTGATTGTTAACACAAGGACAATCTGAAGCATGTATTTTGGGAATTCTTCAGAAAAACTGGAAAATAAATCCCAAAGCAAGAAAAAAAAAACAAACCAAACCAAAACTCCAACAAAACACAGCAGCAAAGACAACAACCCCCTTTCAAATGCAAATGCTTTTACCATCTCTCTCTCTCTCACTCTCGGGCCTCGCTCTTGGCCCAGTATCTGACCAATCCCCTCTGAGCCGCAGACGTTTAACGGGAGGCTGACGTAACTGGGGGAGGGAAAAGAGAGAGAAAAGCATCACACAGCTATTTATGTTCTACAGGACAGGATTCTAAGCCTAAAGATAAATCTCTATTTTCTTAAGTCACCTAAATTCATATCTGTCACCAAAACACAGAATATCAGCCTTATGTTCAGACTAATCATGAATAAACACAACACTTATCAACAAAATGCACAAGTTTTAGCTTTAACAGCCTGAACAAATGACTCCCAGAACTAATGCAGCTTTTATTTTAAACGAGCTTCATAATGTTAATTCAATCTTTCTATAGTGACCAATAATAATTAAGATTTTCTTAAATTTAGCCTCAATTCTGCAGAAATATTTACCTCTTCACATTAAAAACTATATAAGAGTTTCAGCTTAACAAAATGTGGATTTCTAGTTAATCAAAAGGAAAAAAAAAATCAGACATTAAAAAAAGAGAACACTTTATGCAAATAAACTCTGGTTTATTTTTTAACCTAATTTCTTTTAGCTTTTATAACACTTTTTTTACAGCAGGAAGTATAAAACAATCACTAAATGGGTGGTGTTCTTTTCAGCAACTTCAAGAGAAACAGGGAGCGCTTTGCTCATTTAGAAAGGCAGGTGAGAGTTTGAAGTCAAGTGTATTGGCTGAATATTTCTGGCCTTAACAAAAATGAAGAAACCAAACCAAAAAAAAATCAACCAGCCAACCCAGAAACTGCTGACAATTTTAAACTAAACACCCTGTGTTGAAAGCACATCAAAGTTTTAACTTTCATGACTCCACTAGTAGATTTCAGAAGAAGTCTTTACATTTCTTCTACTCTACACAACTTTAAGCCAGGCTGAAATAAAAATACTCAAGCTATAATATTTTTAGGGATAACAAGGACAAAGAATAAGCATTTAAAAGCAAAATTTCTGACTCTATTCCTGACTAAGAAAACACATAACGTAAAATGTGTTTGAAAACATTTAAAAGTGGTTCCAAACAGATTCTAAGAAAAAGAAGGAAGGAAATGTCGACATCACATTTACAGCAAACAGGAAAAAGAAATCATCATCACTGTCATCACATTGATCCTGCTGGTGAGGACAGCAGGATGCTGACAACTCATTGAGAACTCCCTTGTGGCCTCAGACTAAAGATGAGGAACTCGGGATACAGAGTTTGTGAAAGGGTGAGCAAAACACCAGAGAAAAAAGCAGTGGATTGTTGGGAGAGTGCAGGGAGAGACAGAAATAACTTCATTGCAGTTGAAGGCATTTTGAAAATATTGATCAGAAAATTTAGATTGGAAGGGTCAGCATCATTGTAACTGAGCTGATAATTAACAACTGCTTGAATTTTGAAAATTTTAACACTGCTCAGTAACAGTGGCTCACCTCCTTGATCTAAACATCTTGTACTCCCTCATATCTGCCAGGAAATGATAACTTTTACCAAGGAGTATTAATATTTCATTTCAAGGAATATGCTTCTCATGGCATGAAAAGTAAGAGAACACAGAGTGACCTGCCAGCCTTGCTGGTCTTATGCCCCAAGGTTCAGGCAGATGTCTTCTCATCTCTACGAGAGGGAAACCAGAAGAGAAGGAAAACCAGAGTGACAAAACATTGTAAATAAATACATAAATGAATATGTATTAAAAATGCGCCATTTTTGTGACAATCTACTTGTCACACCTCAGTCTACGACCAGCAACATTATTTTCAGATTAAAGGGGAAGACAACTGATGGTATTTCTTGTGTGCTGCAAGCTATAAAACATAAAAGATGAAAGGAGGTCATCTTAACTACTTGCCTCTTCCCTTCTCTCTTCTGTAGAAGGGACTTTAAGTTCTCGTGCTGTGTCATCCTTGGGATCAAACAAGTAAATGTAATCTGAGGAGTAGCTCACAAGGATCTCTTGGCCATCTTCACTGTAACACAGGGATGTTACCCTGCAGGATTTGTTGTTGAGATGAGGAGGGACAAAACGTGCCACCATTCCAACAGTGCCCCTGCCAGCATAATTTCCTTTATTTATTTAAAAAAAAAAAAAGAGGGGAAAGAGAAGAGAAAGAAAAGAATTACACATTTAGGAAAAGCCATGTATCCTGTAGTTTCTGCAATTATTTTGAACTGGAGAATGACATATCAGATTTCACAATCTTTATTATTTTTGTTTACAAATTCTATGTACATTACAAAAAATAAAAAATGAAAACACATTCACTTAAATAGATGTCTCACATACCCACCACATGATGTTGTATGGAAGCTATCTGTCAAATGTGGCATAAATGAAACTTTTAGAACCAAAAACCACAAAATAATGATGCAAATCCATATCTACACACAAATGAGAAAGGAATTTAGTGCCTTTGCACTACAAAGGCAAGCACAGTGCAGGATATTATGGAGTTCATAAGATCTCCCCCCAAAAAGAAGCACCAAGTTCCAGCATGGTAGAGTACAAGACAAGAACTTAATTAAAATTCAGGTGGACCACTGGAGGCTGCAATCCCTGGCTTTTTGGAATCCTGGAATCACACATTTCAAGACAAAATATGAGACATTACAAAATGCCCTTTTCTGCATTCAGTACACAATGCATTCTGAGATGCATGAAGAGATTAGGTTTACTTCTTTGAAGCTTTCTGCATTAGCACATATTAGAGTGAAATGACTCTACTATTACAAACCATAGTTTCCAGAGAAGGAAGATACACTTCTGCAGTGTTACACTTGAGTCATTCACCACCTATTTTGAAAATAACCTGAATTTGGCACTGCCAGCGGGTAGAAATGCTCACTGCACAATGTGGCTCCTACCTGTTGCCCTTGTGCCAAGCATTCTCCTGTCATAAATCCTCACTGAGCTGTCAGAACAGCCTACAGCCAGGTAGTAGGGGATGGGTGGACAGATAGCAACAGAGGTGGCAGCACGACGACAGTTTATTAAAATATCCTGGAACACACAAAAATGCAGCATTGAAATAATAGCTCTGAACATTTGAAGTATAATTGTTTTGTTTCACTACACAGGCCCCTCCCTTAGTTAAGGAGATCTTGAGAAAATAGGTCTGGCCTGTGAAGACAGATCATAAATGTGTTATCAGAAAAGCCACTGCACAGAAGGAAAACTATCAGAGAAAGAAAGCTGGGACCAGAACAACTGAAAAAGAAACCTAACCAAAACAAAACCACAAACATTTAAAAATAGATAAGATAAAAACTACAGACTTATAAACTACCTTGCACCTTGGATTTTCTTATGGAAACACAGTAACTGTGGAGGGGAAGAGTACTTAATATGCAGAAACAGTTTAAATCAATTAAAGGATCAGAATAGGTTCCATCTACAGGCAGATAACTGGGCAAATGGAAAAAAAATGAAAGAAACCCCTAGAACTGATAAATGTGCACAAGGCTGAACAAAACTAATCAAGACTAGCAATACATACTTTGCAATTTTGTTCCAATTCCATATTAAAATTGTTTCTAAAATTCAACACAGTGGACAGTGGAAATACCAGTAATCTAATATAATTCATTACTAAATCTTTCTAACAGAGGGACAAAGGATGCTCAAGAATACAAGGCTGCAGGTGATTCACAAGGCTCATTTTTTTCCTCCAGTTTTGCACTCTACATTATTAGTGCAAACCAGACTAAAAGATAAAATTTCAACAGATGATTTTTTCTACCATATCTGGAGCCTCACACCAAATATTTTTTTATAAAATAAATGTGGTTTTATAAATTAAAAATGCCTAAGAAGATATTAAAATTAAAAAAAAAAAAATACTCCCCAGACTTTATTGTTTCTTGGTAAATATACTGTCATCTCCACCCAGTGACCCTGAAATCTATTATTTCTAAAAGCTTTACCAGAATTTTTATTACTATTTATTTTTATTATTATTATTATTAAAGAAATCACTATTAAAATGTTTCATTCTTACATCTTTACAATCTTCCTTTGTGCAACTTGTTTTGATGCGAGTATCAAACCATCTCACAGTGCCATCCTCACCACAAGAGAGGAAAGTGTAGGGATCATTTGGTACTGTCATAATCTGCTCAAAAGAATAAAAATAAGATTATCAATGCCCCAGAAATAGTACTAATTTAAAAATAAAAGCATCAATATTTGGAGCAGCAGTAAGGCAGTTAGGACTCAAGTCAAGCTTTCCAGTGAAGTAATGAGAAAAATTGAAAAACTGATGATGTTTCTTCATTTTCAAGAAAAGGTTTGAACTGTTGAAGTCAAAGGAAACTTTTAAATGTCACATAAGATTAAATATCCATAGGTCAAGGCTTAAAGTTGTTTCTATTATCTTTAATGCACACCATACATTTACTGCAATCACTTTTCAGATAACGTATCAGTTTGCTGCAACAATCAAAAAAAGCTGTTTATTGTCTATCAAGTAATAGGAGACAACTACAAACAAAGTCCTCAGAAGTCTGAATGCCTTGAAAATACTAAATGGCTTTTATTCCCATTGGGCTATTCCTTTACATCCTAGGTAGTTCCCTGCAGCAAGTCTGCATTAAAGGCTGCTACCAAGCTACCTCCTCACTGCAATGTTTTTTAAATTTTTTTTTTTTTTGAGAGAGCACTGTACTGAACCATTTCCCTAAGCTCAGCCCTTCTCCAGCTAGGGACAACTCAGATGCAATCTCACATGAATGGCTTCACTCAAAGCCTCCTCAAGACAAAATAAAAAGGCAAGTGACCATAATGTTAAATATGACCTGAATTCCACAGGTCAGTGAATGCACAGGAAATGTCAGTTTACTTACACTCTGTCTCTTAGAACAGAAAACAGAGAATGTTGTGGCAGTATTTTTATTTTCCTGTTTATTTTATACACCTGTTACTATCAGTAGAAATTTATAAAGCAACAACAATGGTTAATGGCGTAATCAATTAATGGAACACAGAGCATGAGTGATTCTTCAACATTTTAAATGAGATTATTTATCACCCCCACCTCCCAAAATTCTTAATAAAAGTAACTTATGGATATCTGCAAATCTCTACCTGAAATGGGGTTACAAAGGTAATAGTTGAAGGCTTCAGCCTCTCTTCTAAGGCTCAGCACAGCAACTGAGACAATGCTTGCTGTGCCAGATAAGTATAACTTGCAGAACAAAGGCAAGGTTTGAATGCCAACAGATCTGCTGAGCTATGACCACTATTCTTCAATGTATCAGTGTAACATATTGAAGACTGTTTTTCACTACATATTTCATTCAAATTAACTTTATTTGCATAGTTATAAAAGTTAGCAACCCCCTAAATTCTTCAAGCATTTAGCAGAGCTTTCAGTGAAAACACTTTGCTCCAATAATGTTGCTGAATGTGACACGCTCTTATTTCTAATAGCTGTGTTTTATTTTTGTTCACACTGATGCAATTTCACCCTATCCATGTAATATAACTTGCACATGGCAACTTTTATGTCCAGTGTTCACAAACATCCCAAGTACTTTATAAGCACTAAACCAGAGAAATAGAGAAGTGCAAGCTCCAATAATTGAGTCAATATTACTACATTTAAGTTCAATAAGTACATTAAGTTCAAGTACACATTATAGCTATCTATATAAAATTGGTTTTCTACTAACTAAAAACTTGTTTGCTACTTAACTTTAAAAGTGTATAGCTGTATGATCACTTCACTGTATTTAAAACAAGAAAGTAAGAGGTGTTCATAAAAGCACATTCCCTTTCTGAAACGCAATTCACATGAAGGGCAATAAAGAAAAGATTTGGCTGAGAAAAAACAAACTTGTCAAAGTCTTGTACAAGCAATAAATTCTTCAGAAACATGTCTCAAGAGCCTCTCCCTCTCCTATTCTATTCTCACTCAGAACTGAAAACAACTGTACCAATATCTCACAGTTTACAACAATTTACACCAATTTCCACATTACTCTGTTTCATGTTTTTGTAACATCTTGAACTGCCACAAACTCCAAGGTCTGCACAAATCCACATTCAAATTTAGAATTGGTACCTCAGGGGCAGCTTTTAGCTTTTGTTATTTAGAGAACCCAGTGAGTCAAAGTTCTATATTTAACATGATGATGTGGTTACATACAGCTGGGCAGTACCATCACAATATTTAGAAATTATCTCCCCACTCCAGGAACCTCCCAACCTCAGTGCAAAAACAGGATAAGAAAAAGAACTTCATAAAGGGACAAAGTTGTTAAAACAGTCAATGTCATATAGAAATTTTGATATTCCTTCCATTAACACTGTTTAAAAGCAGCAAAAACAAACAGAACTGTATCAAAACTGTCATTCAAAACAACAATAATGCCCTCTTGTTAATATTATTGCTGAATAAAAATCGTCCCAAATAAGACCATTTTGATGGTGCAATATAGCAGGGAAATGTAATCGGTGTAATTACAACCATAAGGACACTTTTACTACAGGAAAAATTAACTCTGGCAGTACTTCAGCCACTTTATTTTTTCACACACTCCAATTCTTTTTATGAGAAGTTTTAAAAGATTTTGTTCACTTAACATGGAAAGAAAGTGATCTAAAAGCTTGCTATGAAATCTGAGCTGAATACATAAAAAACCAATGGATTTGGGATTTTTTTCCCCTGTGTGCGTACTGCAGTAGTGTTAAAAAAGGCCAAACAAATAAATAGTGAAAGAAACAGGAACATTTATAACCTACCAAAAAAATCACAATTTTTTTCTATTTTAAGCATAGTAAGTTTTGCAAGCAGCAGCTTTTGCTGCTATTTAAAAGAAGCAGATAGAGCAATAAATCTGTCTATTTTCCTAACTTAAGTAATACTTTGCTTCCTCACTTGCCTAATTTATATGAACAAAACTTCCAAGGGAGGACTGAAAAAACTGTGGCTAAATTTACACCTAAAGAGTTAACTAGAATGCACAATAGAAAAATTGTCTACAACTGTAAACACATTTTCCAGATTAAGTTGTTCACACATGCTGAGCTAAGCATTTCTTACAAGAATCTAAGTTGTGAAAAAGGCATGAAACTGCTGAAAAGTTCAGGGAAGAGGGGAGAGGCAGGGGGGAAGAATAAAAATAAAAATGCAAAACACTCACTTCCCCCACCCCCAGCCTACTTCAGGAAGAAATTCAGAGCTCAATTTTAATCTGCTTTGCTCTGCGGAATATTCCTTCAGTGAAGGTGAATTCATACTTGCAAAGTGGTTTTAATAGTACCACTTTTTGCAAAGTTCTCAATTTAATTTAGACAGCACATTTCTCTGCTCAAGGCTACTTTTTAAAAGGAAAAAAAAGGCAACTGAAAAAAGACAAGAAAATTTGTAACTCTCACTGCAACAAAGTTCTCAGGAGTCTGGTTAAAATCTTGGGCAACAATACAATAAAATATGTATTTCAATACCATAAAATATGTATTTCACCCATCTTAAACTTATGATTTATTTCAGGAGGTACCTCGTAGGTAGTCCCATAGTGGCAGGTGTACTGGCATTGCCTGTTGGTCTCTGCATCCTGTTCAACATTCGTGTAGAAAATGACTCCGTCTCCGGAACAAGAAACAATCTGTTTGTCATTGGTGCATGGTAGGAACTTTGCACTGAAAATATTGGCTCTGTGTCCTGAGTGAATCGTTGTGAGAACCTAAAGAACAAAGAAAAAAAAGGAGGCTGCAGTAGGTCAATGTTTTCCAAGCAAATAAAGGATGGAAAAAACTCACTGAGAAATACCAGTTATGCACAGGCTGCCAGGGACCTACAGTACAGCACAACAGAACAGAGAAGCTGCCTTTACACCAAATTTCTTCTAAGAATAACATGGTTCTACAAGACAGCTTTGATCAGGTGCTTGCACGAAGCAGTCTGCAAAACAGAAGGGCTGGAATGCAGCTGCCACCTCTGTTTTTGCAATGCTGGCTCCAGAGCACATCAGGTTTCTCAAAGGGAAACATTAGGGTGATGGCGCAGCCACTCAGCACGTCAGTGAGGAGAGACTTAGAAGATCTGGGATACTGTAAAGCAAGAAGAACAAGGCACTGTAATCCAAGCCAACTTTACAGACTTGAAAATTTGATGTTATGTTTAAACCCACTCTAAAAAGGAGAAGTGGTGTTTACAAGGAAGAATGTTTTGAAACTAGCCAAAAATAAACATTTAGGAACTTGATTATACAGGGTAATAAACCAGGACTTGACTTAGACTCATTCATCTACATTAAAGCAGAGAAACATATGATTTACTTCACTATCACAGCTGATTTTAAACACTTTGTGGTGACTCTTTATCCTTCCCCACACATTTAGCTTACCAAAACTGAAAAAAACCTCCACACGCTTTCCTGTGAACAAGTAAACATATTCTTATTTCTCCCATCTGCAACACTTGAACCAAACTGCATTTTCACCACTCCCATTAGGAAAGAAATACTCACCAAGTTGTTTACAGTATGAAAATTACTTCCAAATTTCCACTCAATTAACTTAATCAAAGGAAGTATTTTGCAAATGAAGTTTCTCTGTCAGTAGCAGCTCATGCCTAACAGTTCAGAAGTGCTATTTCACACCCTTTAAATAATTCCCACTAAAAAAGTTTAAATGTATCTGCATATTCTGAAAGATACAAAAAATTGACAGTTGAAGTCTATTTTTGCTACTCTACCTAGACAATAACAGAAAATACAGCAATAAGGATATTTGCCAAGATGACAGAATTACAACACAGTTCTGATACCAATTTGCTGCCTTTTTCTGTATAGATCCTCTTACTCAAACCAGAAAAAACTAAGCCAACGTAAAAATTGCAACACTCATTAAAAATCACACCTCTAGCACATTTCAGGAATAACACTGATTATTGAGTCTTCTTGCTGATACCTGCTGTTTTATAATTGCATTTGCATGTATTGGGGGGAAAAAAATTTCAAAAATCATCTTCTCCTCTGCTGTAACAAAAAATAAATAACTCAGCAAACTGTGAAAATTTAAAAAAAAAAAACCAACAAAAACCCAAAACATCTAAACATCTCCCACATTCCTTATTAGGTTTAAGTAGAGAAGTAATACACAACAGGGGGAGAAAACTGTCCCATGAAAGCATAAAGCTTTAAATTGCAGCACCTTTTAAAATATTACAACATTTTAATGTAAAAATTATATAATGAGCAACTATCCCATAGCAGGATATTAAAATAAACTGCACAATAGATAACATTGAACATCCTTTATTTATTTGCATGAAAAATTCTTACTCTGCATGTCACTCCACCAACACTCACTTTGGAATATATCCATCATCCACTTCACAGCTGTCTTGGATACCAGTTTTCCAGCAGAACTCCCAGTCCAAGAGAAACCCTACCTAGTGATGCTGATCTGAACTTTGTCAGGCTGACACCAAAATTGAAAGGAAGAGATGAAGTTTGGAAGCTCTGGCTTACTCGGAGAGGTGAGCAAAAGGGCCTTACCTATAGGCACAGGCAACACTCCAAACCACCACAACCCTTCAGGAAAGCAAACTATTATTTTCTACTCAAACTCTCTTTCACCATAGCTTCTGTTTCTCCCACACATTTAATTTTTGAGCATATCCCCAGGCTTTGGTTGTCAGCCTCTGAGAGGACACAATTCAGAGCATCTGTTCTACCAAACTATCAGCAGTTCCTTCAAGAGAAAGGTGTGGAACAGTGCCACTACCTGATGGATGCCAGCTGGCACTACTGGGAGTCTTTCGGCTGCATTGCAACCCTTATTTCAGTAAAAATTATTCTCCATCCACTTGCAGGCACACACAAGGCAATGTAATTTTACATTGGAGTGAACTATTTTAATCAAGACTGACACCCCAACAACATTACACAGAAAGACATTACATAGAGTAGACTACACAAAGCAAAAAATACAGTATTTTAAAAGCTAAAGGAAAACAGTTTATGTGACTACAAGATTTCATGAGAATTACTGAATCCTATTGCTGGTCCTGACACTAATCTGTGGTGAGACCATGTTCCCTTTGTGCCCGGCCATGTACCGTAAAATGGGATAATACCAATGTCACAGAGGATTAGAACTCTCAAGTTTTAAAGCACTGTGAGATTTTATTCCCATTTATATACACTAGGAAATGCATGATATTATCTTTTTCACATAATAATTAATATCTGAAAACTCATATATTTAAAAATATCTTGTAATACCTTGAAAAATAATAACTTGCATCCTATTTGAAAATTAACAAGCAGCAAGAAACAAACCTACCTTTCTGCTGTAGGGATTAGTAATGACCAGGTTGGTGTCATCTGAACCAGATAAGATATATTCTCCTGTATCATTCCAGCAAATTGTATTCACCTGCATGAATTAAAAAAAAATATTGTTTAGACTTATATTAATTTAATTTTCACCATAGTAAAACATCAATACTCATTCAACACTACAGAAATAGGAGTCAACAAATTCAACTGAAATGATGTCATTTGTAAGCAGCTAGCATTAAAAAAAAAATTGTGTTTTTAAAACAAATTGATAAGGGAATCACCTGCTTCACCTATGGCATCTCAATTACTCCCTCTGCTCCTCAAGAGTTCATCAGGTAAATTAAGCTTCCCACAGTAGCCACAATTTTACACACTCAGGTGCTTTAATGTACCAAATCTACTCCACAGGGAGTTCTCTGAATTTGAACTGGAGGGCATCACAGTGCTCTCATCACTGCATCTTCACCATATCCAAATTCTGACCATCCATTGCTTTGCACACTTTTCAGTGACCACACCTTCCCAGGGAAAAGCACTGCAGAATGCATCCCAGATCCCTTTTTGAAAAGTGTGAGTAGGCTGGGAAAGAAGAATCCTACAGTGAGGTACAGAATTGTACTGGGAGAGCTTTACAATACATTTCCTTATCAATTCTCCTTTTCACAAGACTGTGCTTAATAATGTGTCAGTGAAACAAAGCTGTGAAAGCACTCAAAACCCAGGAAGCTCAAAAGGTATCCTCCAAGCAGCAGCTCATGCACAAGCACCAAAGACTGCATGCAAGACCATTATTATTTCAAGTAAGCCTCTAAAATACCTTCAAGTGTCAAACTGCAGCCATCACCATTTTCTGCTGGCTAGATTCTGTTGGCAGAACAGCTGCCTTAGTGTGATGTACCAGACTGAGTTACAGAATTGGTAAAAACCCCACTTTGTTCTGAATTATTTTCTTAAGCCTTTTTTTTTTTTTAATTCAAATGTTTCAGTCTGAGCCCCCCCCCACCCCAATAAAAATAATTTTTATTTAAAAGAAATACACCCATTCTAGTTGCTGTTTTAATGGGAAGTTGAGTGGGGGTTAGTTGTAAAATCAGAGTTAGCAGTTTCAGGTGGATCACAGGGACAACAGCACCCTGATATTCTCAGGTGGAGGAACTTGAAGAGAGATGTTGGTGTTAAACAAACATGCCTATGCCAGGGCTAGCTCAGTGCTCAGAAGCAATCAGATATTGTTAGGATTTATTAGGAAATGCACAGATATACATCCATGCATGGCAATCCCACGTGTCCCATGCTATGCAGTTTGGTTCGTATCCTGCTCCTGTATTCTCCATTTCTATTACTGCCCACTTGGAAAGAGAAATTATGACAAGGGATTACTAGGGTGCTCACAGATATCTTACACTTTTTATTGCAAGGAGCAAATAATTTGTACTGCTCTAGGGAAGGGAAACGATAGACACTTATTAGAACATGAATGACATGGAACTAGTAAAAAATAATTTTTTGTGGATCTTCACAGTATAAGAAATGGAAGGCCTTAAATTAAACAATCCAATGACACATGGCTTTTTAATGAAACTGGAAATCATTGTTATGGAGCACCCTAAACACCAGAAGTGGAAGGATATACATATTCATCAAAGAGAAGTGAAAAATGATCAGAAATAAAGGTGCAGCTTCCACCTCTATCTACCCATTAAAGCATGATGTGTTCTCCAGAACACCCATCAAATACTGTCTGCTTGCCCTGACTCAACTTCCTTCAAAAATATGTGCTGGCCACTTTCAGGGCCAAGTTATCAGGCTCCATTGAGCTTTGGTATGACCTTGCATGGCTACTCTTATGATTTTATAACTCTGGCTGTCAATCAGCAAGAGCCACAATTCCAACTAGCCCCCAGAACCATCTATCATTGAAATAACCTGTCCTGACAATGGCTGTACTCTAAAATGTTGTCAAACATTGCACAGCACTACAGCGAGGGCAAACACACAGCCCAGCAATGTTTATTTTCATCTACATTTCCTCTCAGGCAGAAAAGTATTATTATCATTGCCCTAAAGAAACCAAAATGCTAATATAAGAATACAAGAATAGAAACAAGAATGAAACAGTGAAAAAAAGAAGGAGGCTACCGAAAATTTTAAAGTCATGATATGAGAAAGAAAAGTTAGCACAAAAAAATTAAACAAATTGAGGGGGTGGATGTATATATTTATGTACAAACCCAAAATCTGAATGACAGCAAAGCAGAGAAACATTGAAGATGCAAAGGAGAGACTAATTATCTAAATTGCAGCATCACAAGTCTACACAAGACATCAATCATTCTCCTCCAAAATCCCAATTTCATCGCAATGATTGCCTCAGTTAAGCAATTTCAATATACCCTGTCCAGACCGAAGTTGGTTCAAAAATAATCCGGAATGACATTACCAAATTACCAGAGGTCTGTAACTAAACAGGCTTTTTTATTCTGTGCCCAATCGCCTTCCCAGCATTTCTGGCAACAAATAACTAAAAAGTAACAAAGTTTTTCAGTGAAATCAGCTTGTTTGGGTTTTTTTTCAGAGACTTTCCAGTCAATATACACAGTGTTCAGTACAACCTACTGACCAACACTGAATAACCCAAATAAATTTGCATATGGATCACTAAAAAAACAGAATTTAAAAAAGTTCTCTTCTCATTCCATGGCATATTCTCTACTAAAATATAATGCAAAACAAGAACGGGGTAGAAAATTGCTTTTTATTTTGAAAAAGTTACACATTGTACTACCTGCACTGCCAGTCAACACCCAACTAAAAGTACAATGTAACAGAGTTTCTATTCTGAGAGTTTGGAAACCTTGGGAAAGGGAGTTGGGCCCAGAAGAAAGGATACATCAAACACAAATGACAATTACTAACAAGGTAAGAAAAGCCAAAGGGTGTGAAATTAGCTTTTTTCTATTAAGTACTCCACTCTATTATTAATTGCATCTAATTTTATTTGTCACTCATCTAGCCTTGCAAGGAGTCAGCGGGCACTTTTGATTCATTAGTCAATTAGTCAGATATAAATTTACTATCCCCATGTTCTCCTCAAAGGCGATGCAGGAGGCAGCGAAGCCAATCCTTAAAAAAACAAAAAAGCCAAGTCTTCACTTCCATGCAAAGTGACCTCAGAATTAACTCTTTTGTGAACAGAAGAGATTAACAGAATACAAAAATAGAAGAAAAGAAATAAAAATGGCTGTAGATATCCAGAATATCAGGAATATCCCCCAGGCAAAGAAGGGGGTAAAAAAGGCAGTGCTTTTCCTCTGTGGAGTACAAGGGGAAAATTGTTTCTAACAAAATACAAACTCCCTATACTGGTTTAAGCCTGGCTTTGAGGAGTACATCTGAAAAGGACTTGTTCCCAAGTGCCATCCTGGAGGAGATGAATGCCATGAAGGATGCTGGTTTGTTACTGATCTGAATGCCTGTACATAGAAATGAGAAGTTACTCCTTCAGGTAATATTCTTTATTTCAAAATGTAGTATTTACTCATGTCAAATGCTTCATCTACATCCTGCATTTTATCCTTCCTCAGCTTTCACAGGACCAAACCAGGAAGAAAATAATCCATGTTTTTACTGCAATTCAATATGGTTTAGAGTTTCTTTATCCTCTACTTTCCTCACACTTCATTGCTGCTGGTCCAGATTGCTTCTCTTTCAACATTTCTCCTGTGGATTTAATCACTTCATACAGAACAGCTCACCCACCTCTGTACATTTCCTCATCTTCTTAAGCTCCCTTTACAGCTAACACAGAAAATGGCAAGTTCTGGCATACAAATGATCTTACTGAATTTGACCATGTGAACCTTGTTGAAAGACGCAAATCCTGCCCTGGAAGGATGATAAGGCTACTGGCAGACATCAATAACTCTGTAGAACCAATTCAATTACCTCACACACTGCTGCTAGAAACTGTGTCTTCAAACCAAGGGGAAAAATGGGACTGTTTCAAAGAGAATTGCCCCTGAACTCTGAGGTGAAAATATTCAGATTTTAAGCAAAAGGTGTTGTGGTAATATTACTATTACAAGAGCATGGATATGTGAAGTAATTAATGGAATATTCCCTTCTTCACAGATATCCTGCCTGGGTATGATTATACACACAGCTGTATCTCCTGCAGGATCTCTCTTCAGTGTAACAGGCAGGAACTTGGACTTTACTTTTATCCTCAATTAGTAACAAAATTTCTTGCCTTAAGTAAGTTGTCCACCGTGTCCAATTACACAGCATGCTTTATATAGAAAATATAAACTTATTCAACAACTCATTCAACAGAACAATGAAAGACTTCTTAAAAACACCAATCAACCAAACAGCAACCAAAGAAAACCCCCAAATCCCTGCCATCCAGCCTTCATTAAAAAAACCTCAACCACCCAAAAACCAAACGCAGAAACACCTTTTAATAGGACAATATGGCATTCATTCCCTACATTTGAAATGCATGCTGAGTCAATGGTTGTGGGGGGAAAAAAAGGCCTAATTACCATTGATGGTAATAAAGAGATAAGGAGTTTAATCAGTACAAGCATTGTAATTTCATTGATTTCTATGTCACAGATTTTTTAAAAACAAATAGTAAGAAATTATACTTAGTGGTTGTAAACCTTAAAAGATTATTCCTTGCAAAAAACCACACAGTAAATGAGGAAAGAACTCCCAATAGCCCCTTCCTTAAAGCTGGAGAGTTCTGAGCAAATTTAACTTGAAAGACATTTTTTCAAACTGTAGTATTTTAATACTGTATTTAAATACCGTATTATTTTAAACACCTGCAAATAATGCTGTAAGTGTATAATTTAAGTATTTTCCACCCACTGAAACAATTAGGCCATATGTAAAAGCATACTTTCAAAGCTAACACAATCACATCAAAATTAGTTTTCAAATAAATATCCATCAAGTAGATTAAAGCAACATCAACAGCCAACACCAAATCTACAACTTCTATTACATGACATAGAGGCAGATAATTGAATAGAGATCAGTCACTTAGCATTTAACAAGTAGTGAAGAAATATTCTTTTCCTATATTCTATTTTAATAGGAAAAAAATTACTTTTTTTACAAGGAAATAAAGAAAAAATAAACAAAAAGCCCTAATCAACTTCAGGAAAAGAAACTTGAAAATTTTAATCTTAAGTATTTGAGGAGATTAAAAATTACTTAGAGAAGAAATTCGGAAGCCAAGTATCACTATTAAAATCTTGAATATGAAAATTAATAAATACACACAGTATCATAGAATTGTTTGGGTTGGAAGAGACCGTACATCATCATTCTTGTAACATTTATTGGGGGAAAAAAGAGAAATGTATATATTTGTGTCATTACACCAACACCATCTGTACTAGAATATTAAACTTATAATGCAGTCAGCACAGGGAAAGTAGCTCACATTTATACACAGCAATTCTAATCCTGGCCTTTCCCAGACTTTCCAGGCTCACAAAAACACAGGCACATCAAAATCATACTTCTGATCTTGAGAAGGCTGGATGCTAACAACACTTGTTCCTTCAAACTGCTACTGTGTTAGTTTAAAATTATATTGCTCCTCAATTAAAAGTCCAAGCAACTCAAGCTAAAATAATCATTATGTTTGTACAGTTTTAGAAATACACATTAAAGTACAAAAGCTTCACCTACATTTTCATTTTTATAGAATACTTTCATTTTTCAGGTATCTTGTACAACAAATACTTTAACAACCATAAATTTCTGCTCTAATCCTCAAAGGTAACATGGCAGTCTCTTTGTCCTGAACCAAGTTGAGGTAAAAGCTTTATTTAAAAGGGTATGTTTTAAAATATCTGGACCCCTTTCAAAAATTAATATTAATATTTAAATAAGCCTTTCAGGAAGGCTTATTTTTGTTTTCATTGCCTGTAAGTCAGCATGTAGCACCTGATGATTTGCTTTTGAAACTGGAAAATAAATCACTCAAAACACTAATAAATTTTTAATTCAACATAGTATAACAAAACAAAACAAACAACTTCATTTCAAGGTTTAAGATGAGTCCTAACTGAAAAGGCAGGAATGTGTTTAAATGGCAGGAGAGATTAGTTCAATCAGCAATAGACACAACATCAAGATACAGGAATGGGATTTTGTTTTGCTTCAATGGTAAAAGCGCCAGATATTCAAGAAGAAACAGATAGCAAGAGAATTCAGATGCAGATCTCAACAAGCAGAGTGGTCCTGCTCAGCTTTAATATACAAATATAAGATATTTGCCTTTTTAATTTGAGGGACTATTACCATGGCAACAAAATCACAATTTAACAATTTTAAACAAAAAATAGCAACAAGTGACTTACACATCCATCATGCACATTCAAGGTTGCTTCAAGTTTTAATCTTTGGATAAATTCTCTTCTCCCTGTGAAGAAAAATACCAATTACATAACTTTTAAAAACTGAAGTAGTGAAGAGCCTGCTAATGACCATTCACAGGTAAAAACCTAAATGGTAACGAACCAGAATATAAATTTAAATCTTGAAACAATTCATATGGTTGTCATTTTACAAATCCTAAGACAATCATGACATTTGCTGGTTCTTTCAACACCTTTAATAAGAGCGCAGAAATGGCAAAATGAACATTTCACAGGTTCACAGGCTGATGCTCCCTCTAAAACTAATAGCAAGAAAACAGAAATTAATCTGTGGTTATTTGCTTCACTCAGCTGAGAGGAAGCTACAATAACATAGTTCAAGCAGTACAACCCTTGCATTTGGAAAATTTACATTTAAGACCAGTAATATTCCATTTCATACAAAGTATGTGAAAAGAAGAGATGAAGGAGAAAGGTGAAATCTATAAACGCATAAGAAGACAAAGCCCCAAGAACTTTCATGTCCTTATACTCTATGTACAAACTGATTTTACCACTGCACTCAAAAACACTACTGTACTAAACACATGAACAAGGAAAACCAAAGCATATTGACAAAAATGTGGTCTTTTCCCAAACTAGATGTTTCAACACATGGCTCCAACTCTCAGGTTATACTGAACCTAATATTCCCCAGAAAGCACTCTCAGAAAAGTAAAATACTGGTAAACCCAATATTTTTAACTTCAATATTTTTAACTTCAACTTTAACCCAAAAGCTTCTAAACTCAAGGACCATTATCCCTTTTTTAATTCTGTGCTAGCACATCTCTCAGAACAAAATTCCAGGTAAGAGCATCAGACTGTAGGCTTATGCCAGGCTGCACTGTTTCCAAATATGTAACTGTGAAATTCACTCACAATGAACCTTAAAAACTTAGAATCAGGAAAAGAACAGCAAGAGAATCCACATCTGAAAAAAAAACCACATTTGCGAACTTGCTTTGGTTCAGCTCAAGGCAGAACCATGTCAGAGCTCAGCGTTGCCTCTGGCAGTGTAGCACATATTTGGAAAAGTAGTTTCTCCTCTCTCCACTTGCTTCTTCTGAATGCTTTTTATTTCTCCCATATAGTCTCCAGCCCTGCAAAAGAACACCTGATATCCACACCTGGTCCCTCACAACCACCTGTCTGGAAGCAGGCCTTGAGTGGGGCATCCCTGCCCCACTCCCTCCTCCTTCCAGCAGCACCAACAGCTGCACCCCATCCAATGTTCACACAGCCTTCCTTCCATCAAAAGGTCTGGGCTAGATACCTCAGTTTTGCTGGAAGTAGAAGCCACCTCCAAAATTCAAAATTTCTCATAACACTGTTTAAGTACCACACCAGATGAAGATCATACTTTGGCAAAATATTTTTTTCTGTTTCAAGAGGAGGTACTTAGTGGGTGAAATGGTTATAAAGTGCTTGCACTTAAAGCACGCCTGAGCCAGCTTTAAAAAGATAAAAGCCAGACTTCCCTCATGCTCCATTTTATAAACACTGAAGTTGTGACATCTCAGGTGCTACAATTTCTGTTAACCAGGAATAAGCACAATTAGAGAAAGATTAAAATAATGACATCTTACACACCATGCTCTACTAGCAAGAATGTATGCATTCTTTGATATACACATCAAGGAATACACATCTACCTAGTTCACTAGGCTTTCTTTACCACTTCTCCTTACCCATTTTTTCACCCTCCAGGAACACACTTTGACTATAGATTCTTAATGGTTGGTTTATTGTAGCTTTCTGTGAAATCCTCTTATTTTTTCAAATAAAATGATTTCTGTGTTTTCAATGAAGATTCCTACTTTCAGGTTAATCTGATTTCTTCAATTGCTTGTAAGTAAATGTGAATGCTGAGGTGGGAAATATCACCTGCTGCATGCTTGGCTATCACTTTGCATAACAGAAACTTTAAAATTTGCTTCTGGGGTGCTCCTGTATTGCAAAATACAGAACACTAATGCACTACCTCCAATAGAATAACTTCATTGAGAATTGTATACTCCACAGACCAACACAAAAATACAGTGTTTGCCAGACCCATCACACTTCCATTGATGAACAGAAAAAATCTGATAGCAGTGGATGATTGTTGGGTGCTGCACCACATGCGTAAAACACATGTGGAACGAGGTGATGTCTGCAGAGCAGCAGGCAGGTGCTTGCTGAGAATCCTCTGTACACACAAACACCAAAGATGATTCAAACTAATTTTTAAAGACAAACAGAGCAACAGATTTTTCTCCTTCCTGTATGCTCTGGTTTTAATCCAAATCACTTAAACTAGCAAGTAAAAAACAATAACTGTGTTCTAATCACATTTTCAGTTTAAATTTTTATTTCCTTACAGAAATCTGTTGACAAAATAAGATATGATCAATTTGTTGCTGTCAGATTAGGATTTTTGGTCTTAATAAGAACACAGTATCTATACAAGTCTCGGTAAACCTGAGATGCAGGCATAAGGTGTCTCATATACTCAACACCTGGCCATTTAAAACATTTTTTTTTTAATTTTTAGGATCGGAAGTATGATTTGTTATATATTAGTTTTATATATGTAACATATATAATATATATATATAAGTTTTATATATACATATAATGTTATATATTAGTGTTTAGTTATTTATCCTTTGATCATTTTTTATCTATATATTTGAGAAAGGAATTAAATGCAAACAAAATTACAACTTAAATAGTTTCTATATTCCCTAAAGGAAAAATGGAGCAAGGGACAAAGCAGTTGAAATGTTTTGCCTCCAAACCCCCTCTTATTTGACAAAGTACTAAATGCAGTAAGACAACTGAATTGATTGTTTGTAGTTTATCTGACCATTCAAAACTAGAAGCACCAGATCCTAAGTGGTGCTTTTACTATTAAATAAAAGCCTGAACTACATGAATAAACTGATCTGAAGAAAATACTGCCTCTGCTTTGGTCGTTAAAAGCTGAGCAAAGTCAGTGAATCTGTGTTCCTTGTACTTTAGCAATGACTCCCACATGTTCACTTGGTTTGTAAGTGAAGTAAGCAGTAAGCATTAGAATTTGTCACTTGAATATTTTTGTCACTGATCCATTTTTATGACATTGAAAAAAATTAAGAAGCAATACCTCTTGGTTTGTTTTGTACTTACTCTTCAGCATCTCAGCTC